>NDFG01000428.1:588961-605350 GCA_002167245.1 Sporophila hypoxantha
TTACCAACCTTCAATTCCAGTGACTAGGTATTTTTTGGTGCAAAAACTAGCATTAAATCACATATTTATATATATTTTTAAAAATATTAACTGCTCAAAAAGATCCCACTCTGTCTGAAAAAGCAAGAAGTAGATTTGGACAACACTTTCTAATTGCCCAAGTGAACAGTATAAAAACATTTCTGAGAACAGTTGGTACAAGGGGCCTGTTTGGTGGCAGTTTTCTCTGAAACAGCAATCACAGTGTACTCTTGGATTTTTGATATTACCCTCTCTCAGTCCTGAGAATTTTACTTGTTTACTTGAGCTATTTGAAGGGAATTGGAGATGAAATCCTCAGCTYCTTGCTGTTGTCCCTTGAAATGCAGCCTCCTTGTTTGTCATCTATTCAATTTTCCTTGCCATTATTTTTATTTATATGTAAAGAGAAAAGACATCCAGGGTGATTCTGGGAAAGAAAAGCCTTCAATAGATTTTTTCCTGCAGCATGAACAGAACTAATTTGACAGCAATTACAGCAGCAGGGCTCTGAGGAGAAGGACTGAGTGAGTCCCATCCTTTCACACAGCATCACTTCACTCTGAGTGGCAAAACAACAATGGCCAGGATGCCTTGGGAAGGCTGACCTAGAACTGAGGCTGGACAGAGCTAAAGAATAAAGTAGGGATTTATTAGGTATTTATTAGATCTACCTTGGGCAGCACAAGAGCCCAGCCAGGGCTACACCCAAGATGAACCCAAAAATGGATCACTGCTCATAGGGTCTCTCACCTTTATAATTTCTGCTCCATTTGCATTTTAGAGTTCATTGTCCAGTTACAGCTTTAGGTTATGCAGTCCCATCTTTCTTGTTTTTCTCTCTTCAGCCCACCTTGTTTGTGCTCTTGGGCCTGAGATTTGGATCATTTGTCCYTGGTSCCCAGCTGGAGCAGGAATTGTTTTGTCTCCCTGCTCTGTGCACAGAGCTCACCATCCCYTCATATGAACCCCAGCCCCACACACTAAAGCAGCACAGAATCTGRAAAAYATAAAACCCAAAACCTGAGGCATCAGCCAGAGCCAAAACACTGCCCAGAGCCAGGAGTTCTCTTGAGGATGACACAGCCCTGCTAACTGTGAATTGCCCTTTTTTTGCAGCTTTGTACAAAGCTGCCAGAGAGCCATGAGGAGATGTGGGTGGATGACAGGCTGAGCAGCTCGAGGTGCCACAGGTATTGTCCCAGAGGGAGCATCCCAGAAACAGCCTGGGGAGGAGACCTCATTGTGGCCTTCCAGAACTTTCTTCCCTGTGAGGAGGCCCTGTGAGGCTGCCCCTGGATCCCTGGAAGTGTCCAAGGCCAGGTTGGATGGGGATTGGAGCAACCTGGGATAGTGGAAGGTGTCCTGCCCATGGCAGGGGGTGGAAGGAGATGTTACTTAAGATCCCTCCTAACCCAAACCATTCCTTCTCTGAGTACTTTAAAGCTCACTCATCTCTAACCTCCCATGCTTCTTTTCAAGGCATGAGTTTAAATAAAATCTACCCTGTCATATTCAAAATCAAGGATTATGTTATTAAAATAATAAAATAATACTTAATAATAATAAAATAATTAYTAAAATATTCATAGTAAAACAATTATGGAAGTGAGAGCTTGGTTTGGATGTTTAAGATGTCTTGTAAAAATCCCGAGAATTCTCTAAATAGAATTTAAACTGAAAGCATATGAAGCCATGAATTCTCAGCTCCTATTTTCACTGTTAATATTGTATAACTAAAGCCAGATCCAGCAAAAAAAAAAAAAAGGATTCTTTTAATGGGAGGAGCATAATTTTAGCACAGCTGCCACAGAAACACACAGGGCCAAGCTCTGCCCACAGTTGCCTCTGGAGATAGCTGGGTTTAATGCATTTGCAGGAGCCATGTGGAGAAAATCTCTGGCATGCTGTTACTAATTTCATTTGTGGAAGATGAGATAAATATTAATGAATGTAAACACCTATTAAATGTAGACTCACCAGTTAAATAACTGTGCTGACTGAATTAATGTGCTTTGTCGTCAGGAATGTTCAGCTGGAATGATGCTTTCTGAAAAGGCAATTTCTGKGAGTTTATAATTTTGTTAATGCTACCTAAAAAACCTGCTGTTGAAGCTGGGAGCCTGCAGACATTTCTTTCTTCACATCAAGGTCATTTCCATCCCTTTTTTCTGCTCCTCACTGCTTCTTTGGCAGCACTGATCAAAGCATCTGAGGGGTGCCTGATGAGCAGCCTTTCATTATTTCATCCAGGACCAGATTTTGGACCCAGAACACTGCATGGCTTCCCAAAGCAGCTGCTGCAGTTCTGGTGAGGAACAGGACTAAATAACTGAGCTTTGGAGGATCTAGAAATTAGCTGACAGGAATAAAATAAGGTGCAGCTAATTCGTGCTGCCTCCCCATGGCTCCAGCTTAAAAAGATTTAAAAATACTGAAAAGTGTCAAAATAATCAGAATCTATTATGCAACAGTAGGAAATACTGAAGCTGTTCTTTAAATAGCCAGTGACACAGAAGATTTTTATGTGCTTTCCTGGGGGTTACTGTTCCTTTTGAAATCCTAAAAGAGGTTGCTGCTTTTTTCCTTAGTCTTTCACACGAGTGGGAGCTAAAATCTAGAGGTACAAATTGTGTGTAGATATATAAATTCTATGATACTATGCATCCTATAGTGAAGAATAGGCACTATGTAACATGCAGTTATAGAAAACTGTAGTCATTTTAACAAATTCATAATTAGGAAATGTCATTTTATGTGGAAGTGGATGTATGGTGCTCATTTATTTATTAAGTATGSCAGGAGGATAGGGAAAATTGAGGAGGAGAATTCTGCTGGGGGCTGTGTCCATCAGAAAAGAGGATTTAGGTGCTCAGGAGGGTGAGGTGCTTCACTCACCTTGCTCTCCACAGTCAGGACTTGAACCTAACACTGTAAAAACACTGGGATGTTTCTAATTGAGCTCGATTTGAATTGTGACCTCTTTGGCAACTCTTGCATTTCACTTGGCTTTGCTTTTGAGCTGCTGCAGGTTTGTTTGGAGGTTTTTCTCCTTCCCTGGAGGTGAAGTGATAAATTTGCCATATAACATTTSATGATAGATGGAGTGTTGGGCTGTTGGGAATGAGCTTTTTGTGACACTGACCTAAAGGTGCCACTACTCAGTGAATAAAAACACTTCCCCTTTGTAACCCTGGGCTTGCTTTATTCTCTAAACCTTCAGAAAAAATGCATTTTGCTTCATCATGATCCATTAAAGTAAGAAATACTTGTTCTGACTGTGACAACCCTTCCTTTCAGTGGTCCTGCTAATCACAACAAACAAGGTCAGCATTTCCCTTGGTCCTCCTCAGGCTGTTCATGTCCATGTGGGATAATCTTGGGGACACAAAGAACTATCAAAAATGTCAGGGAGGCCAAAATGGTTATTTTTCATAGTTGCCATTGTTAAAAAGTTCAAGAGAAAGAAGTGCWGAGTAGCACTGCTGGTGATAATGAMAAATAGTGAGGGCTTTGCTTAGAATAGAGGGGGAAAATTACATTCAAGAGGGCTCTTGGGAAATCAGGCTGCCTGGGTGGCAGGAATTTCAATAAAGAGCTTTGAAGTGATTTCAGAATAATTTGTGGTGCTTTCTGATAAATTTGGGTGGATAGGTGAGGAACCTGACTGCTGTAAAACTCGCTCAGTACCTGGCTCTAAGAGGAAAAAAGGGGACCTGGGTAATTACAGATCAGTTTGATTTTCACTTGCAGGAGAACAAAAAAACTGACAAAAAAGCAAAGGTCTGGAAGGTGCTGGGCAGGTAAAACCATGTGGTTGTTTTGGGGAAGTGCTGGTGTGAAAAGTTCCTCTCCAGGTTTCTTGTAAACCCCTTTTAGGTACTGGAAGGCTGCTATAAGGTAAATAAAATGGATATTTTTAGGTCCTTTAATTCAGTCTGGGATGGTGAATAGAAAATGTTGTTTCCTATATTTGTGAGCAAACTAGTACAAATTTGAGAATCTGTAGGCTAGTGTGATGCCTTAAGGAGCTGGAACAGAGGCTAGGTGGAGTTAAGAGGAATAAAGTGGATATTTATTGAAATGCCTTCATTTATATATTTATATATAAATATTAATTTATATTTACAGATTTAGATCTATATAATATAGAAATAATCTATATTTTCTTTATATATAACATTATAATTTTAGATATATTTATATATTATATTTATATAATATATTTATAGTATATTTTAAAATCTATATTTTCACTTTATTTATATCTATTTGTCTCTATCTCTATATTTATATTTATATAATATGTAGAAATATATCTGTTTATCTCTATATTTATATTTATATAATATATAGAAATAATATATTTTATTTACATATTATATATTACTATTTTATATATATTATATTAATATATTATATTTATAGTATATTTTAAAATTTATATTTCAACTTTATTTATATATTCATATATCTTTATAAAATAATTATATGTGTATATATTTATCTAATATATAAATATATAATATATATTTAAATATATTTTTATAAAAATTATATATTTTTATGTTTATTTATATTTATTATATATATATATAGTGCCTTCAAAGGCCACACACTGGCAGTACCAGAGCCCCTGGCTCTGGTCCTGGCTCTGCCCAGATGGCTCCAGGAGGGGAGCAAAAGAGGTCACAAGATCTCAGATTTTTATAAGTTTTAGTCCATTTGCATATAGGAGTTAACTGTCCAATTAACAGCTTCAAATGATGAAGTTTCCTCCTCCTTGCTTGCTTGCCCACCCTCCTCTTTCCATGTTGTTTATGCTTTGGGCCTGAAGTTTGAAGAGATTGTCCTTCAGTCTCCAGCTAGAACAGCATTGTTTTGTCTTCACCACCCTGTGAAAAGATCCCAGTAACACTGAATATAAAGCTAAAAGCTGCACTCCAAAGCAGAACAGAAACACTTAAAACCTAAGGTAGGTTTTCTCCTAAAGATAGGTTTCCTCGTAAAGGTGAGTTTCCTCCTAAAGGTAGGTTTTCTCCCAAAACCTAAGGAGAGGTTTTGAGCTTTGATAAATTGAGAAATGGTGATGGAAAGGCCTCAGTGAGTGTGAGATGCTGGGTTTGGAGCAGCCCTGCAGGATCAGCTGCTGCTGCTGCTGGGTCACAAGCTGAACACGAGTCAACAAACTGAGCCCATTGTGCAAAGGCAAACACCACGCTGGGTGTGAACTGCCCTGCAGACAGCAAAACACACACACTGCTGCCTCCTCCTGCTGCTCTCACCCAGAATTCCCGATTTTGGGGCTGGGGCTGTGCTCCTGAGGAGACCCTGCACGCTGCCCTGATSCCAGTCCCTGCTGGGCCAGAGCAGAGCTGCTCACTCACTGCTGCCTTGTGCCCAGCTGCAGCCTGGCACAGAGAAGCTGCTTCCTTATCAGTGAAAAATGCGTATTTTATAATTGGCTTTTTGCAAATATTCAAATGAATATTATATGGGTTGTGTTAGAAAGTTATGCTGTATTAAGTCTCTTCGGTACTGTGTTAAATGTAGTTTTAAGTGATAAAAAATGTTAAAATAGAAACTATGCTGTAGAAGATACTTTTTTTTAAAGAAAGGACTCGCACTGAGATAGCAGCCACAGGACACCTCAGTCTTTCAGAGAAAGAGAATTTATTGCCCTCTTATCAGAAGAAACAAACTTCTTCCTGCCTCGAAGGCACTGTCAGGATTCAGAGGAAGAAGCTGACACTGACCAGACAGAATCCTGTGTTTGAATGGGATTTATGCATCATGCATGAGGTGTATGAATATGCAACAGGCTGTTGCTTTTAAGGGTTAATCCTCTGTTAACGTGGGTCCTTTTTTGGGCTCGTGCTGCCCAGAAAAAGGTACCCAGACTTTCTGTAACTCTTTGTCTCTATTGTCTCATATTGTCCTAATTCAAATTGTTCAAATTATTGTTACTCTAATTGTATTACTATTTTTATAACCATTTTATTACTATTAATTTTTAAAATTTTAAAAACAAGTGATTGGCGTTTTTCACATTATCGGAACAAGCTGACCTCTGTGGCAGGGAGAAATGATGAGGAGGACTCCATCTTATCAGAAGGTTAATTAATTACTTTATTATACTRTATTATTTTGTATTATATTWCATCTAAACTGAATCTGCCAAGCACTCAATTGTACAATGCACAGCMTCTCGTGACTGTCAGTGACAGTCCCAGCATGCACACATGSATTCCATTGGTCACTGAATCAAAATACTCACACCAGAATCTAATTACTAATTATTTTTAGGTAAACAATCTCCTACAATGTATTTGMCTTGTGAACAAACACAGGAGCAGTAAATGAGATAARAATTGTTTTTTCTTTCYCTGAGRTTCAGAGAATGWGAATCTCAGAAATTTCTTGGGAAGTTGTGCCTTGCTTTTCTCTGGGAAGAGAAATGTGGAGACACTTCCTGCAGGGCAGGCATTATGTGGGTGAATAAATGGGGTTTTCTTTGGGTGCTGGGCATGGTGAAGCCCTGGGCCACTCAGAGGTGCTGTGACCACTCCAGCTTCTTTAGCAGGTGTCCATTTCTGTTCCATTTCTGTCCATCTCTTTTCCCAGACAGAGAGATGCTCATACTTAGGTAGCTGTGGAAGTCCATTATTATTTTTTTTCCTTGATCTCATTGCCTGTTTCTCTTGGTTTTAACTGTACAGTCCCAGCGTGGCACAGAAAAGCTGCTTCCTCCTGCCAGCAGGGCAGGCAGAGACTGATGTGGGTGAATAAATGGGGTTTTCTTTGGGTGCTGGGCATGGTGAAGCCCTGGGCCTGTCTCTTATACACATCTAGATGTGTATAAGAGACAGGTACCAGGGGATGACCATGTCCCCAATATTGGATTTTTAGGGAGATGTTATTCACACAGTACCTTGTTGTGTTCTGCAGCTGTCTCTTATACACATCTAGATGTGTATAAGAGACAGGTTGTGTTCTGTGGCTGCTGCCTGAAGTCCACAGGACTCCTGGGAATTGCATCCACACTGTCTTTGCAATCAGTCTGAGCTCAGAATGGATCAGCATCAACTCCTCTTGTCTCAGGAACACCTCATTTTCCTGCTGGTGATGGAACACCCTGAAATGTAACCCCCTCTCTGGGGTCACCTTGTTTGYACACATTTGCTCATGGAAAAGGGGACTGCAGGATATGCAGAATTTGGGCAATAAATACAGGTTTATGCCTTAAACCACAGTGAGGACAGGTTTAAACAAGCTGCTAGACCAAGCTTTAGAATGCTTCTGCCTAAAGACACCCAAAAAATCTTTGCTGGCTCTGTAGCACTGCCAGCAGCAGAAGGGTTGGTCTCCAATGCCCCCTGCAGCAGATCCTYAGTGCTCAGTGGCTCCATGAGTATTTCCTGGAGAATTTTCAGGCCTTCCCCACTCATGGCTGTTTATTAGGAATTTTCTGCTGCCTGCCAGCATGGCTCTGGGTTTTGCTGAGCTACACCAATGGAAATGTGAAAGATGAATTAACCTGCAGGTGCTTAGTCAGAGCTGACAAGTGGTTTTCCAGGCATGGCAGCCAATCCTCAGGGTCAGAGTGTCTGGACTGTGTTTGGCCAAGTGCCTGGATGGTGGCCAGCATCACGAGAGTGGCTAATTCCAGCAGCCTGGGCAGGGACAGGCACCACATGGTCCTTGGCCTCTCCTTCTTTGCCAAACGGTGCTGGGGTCACAGAGCCCAGGGGGAGACACCCACGTGTCCCTGTGCTTTGAGCAGAGGCTCAGCAGCGTTCCCAGATGTTCCTCTGGCAATGCAAGGGCTGAACAAACAGCAGCAGATGGGATGGCCCCGTTGTGGCGCTGCACAGAGCTGCCAGACCAGTCCAGGACACGTTTTGTGGAGCTGCTGCTCACAGTGAGCAGGTTTGGGTGATGGGGAGGACATGAGGGAGCAGCAGGATCACTGCTGGATCTGGCTCACCTCTGAGCTCTGTGTGCTGCTGCTGCAGAGAGGGTAAATACAGAATCAATAGCAGCTTTTTTTCTTTTTTTTTCTTTTTTTCTTTTTTTTCTTTTTTTTTTTTTTTTTCTTTTTTCTTTTTTTTTGCCATATTATATTGATGATATTTAATATTTATAGTATATTTTAAATTATATTTCACTTTATTTATATGTTTCATATATTTTTATAAAATAATTTATATATGTATATATTTATTAATATAAAATATACTAATATAATTTTAATATATTTTTATAAAAATATATATTTTTGGTTTTTTTTCTTTTTTTTTTTCTTTTTTTTGCCAATTATATTGATATATTATATTTTAGTATATTTTAAATTTATATTTCAACTTATTTATATATTCATATATTTTATAAATATTATATATAATATTTATTAATATATAATATATATATAATTTAATATATTTTTATAAAATTATTATTTTTATGGGTTTTTTTCTTTTTTTTAAATTTTTAAATTTTTTCTCAACCAAAATTAGTCTAAACCAAAACAATTTTTGGGCTCCATGGTCTTTTGTTTGCTGTCACCGGGTGTGGGAAATAAGATTTGTAGGGTAATCTTAAAGTTTGATGGAAGGATTATATAGAATATACTTGTATGTAAATTTTGAGATAAAAATTTTTTTTCTTTTTTTTTGCCAAGACAGTTGCTCCAGGGCATTTTATTTTAGGAGAGAGTCTTTTCCAAGAGACTCCTCTGTTATGTGATGTTTTAGCAAGAAAGACCTTCTCCAGAGCACGTGCATTCTCTCAGGGGATTCATGTTTTGCAAGCATTTCCTTGCATTTCAAAAAAAACAAATTTCTGTCCCATTATTTGAAAACACCACCTCACATCAGTCATAGCCTTCAGTGTGTTCTGTGTGGCCTCTCTCTACCTCCCAGGCTGGACTTCAGGTGGGCAGAAGTCATCCTGCTGTCTGCAGCCAGTGCCTGTGCTCAGTGCTGCCCTTATATGTTAGGAAAATTAATCCACAAACACCAGAGGTTTTGTCCAAAAGGGAGCAGAGGAGTCCTTTTGGACTTTATTGGAATAAAGGGAGAGGCCATGGGGCATTCCCCTGGGATCTCTCCAATTTTTGGAGCATGCAGCCTCCTTTTATCCCAATTTCCCAGCTGCATTTCCCTTCTCTCTTTCCCCATTGGCTGAGGGACTTGAGAGGTTCAGACTTCCAAAACACCTGATCCCAAAGATTTCCCTCTAATGTACAACCCCCCCTTTTAATTTTAAAATTCTTATGGAATTTAGGGGTTTTTTCTTCCCCATTGTTTCTTTCTCTCTCATGTCTAATTTTTTATTCAGCAACCTAAAGTTTATTTGTAAAAGCAAATCTCTTTTTCCATTCATCAATCAGTGGAATCCTTCCATTGTTTTTTTTCTTCCCAGTGCTGGTTTTATCTCCCAGCGACACCCACAGCTGGTTTGTAAAGACAAATCCACTTTTCCTCTCACTTGGCTACAGAGTACTCAAAGCCCTGGGTCACCATCCTTTCTGGAAGTCTCATCCCTTGCTGCTTTTAGGATAAGTGCCCAGGAATATGGCCCCAGGCTCAGGGAATCATGGGCCAGAGGCCACAGAGAGCCTCCACAATTCCTTTTCTCTTGGTTTCCCCACAGGAATGGCTTTGCTGCCATTTGTGAGCCCAGTTCAGCCCTTCAAGGCTTTCCAGAGCCCAGGGTGACAAATTCAAAACCAGACAGGGAGCAGTGTGTGCTGCTTCCCAGCAGTGCAGCAGTGCACATGAAGTGATTTTGGAGCTGAAAGATCCCTGAAGCGCAGGGCTGTCTGAAAATCCCTGGAGTTCCCATTTCAAGGCTGGGCATTGCTGGATTCCCACCTGGTTTAAGTAGGGCAGAGAATGCGAGGGGAAGGGGACACAAATGTCACAGAAATGGCTGGCAGGGAGCTGTTCGCCCCTGCAGGGACCCGAGGTGGTGCTCAAGCCATCAGCTTCACAGCCAGGACGAGCTGCTAATTTCAGTGGTGGCAACTGCCCCAGCTGTCCTGCTCGGGTTTTTGTTTGTGCACAAGGGAGTCGTGTTCTGTGGGTGCCCCATCCACACGGGGACGTCTCTGGAGCAGAGGGCCGCACTAATGCCATCCTGTGTGGCTGGAATGAATTCACACCTTTATTCTGTGCTCTCCATCCCTGCTGGCCGGGCTGACAGGCAGGAGGAGAGTGCTGCCGTTTGCAGCTCCACACCCTGGTGCTCTAATCCCGGACAAAACGCAGCCCATGGAGCAGCAACACAACAGACCTCTATTCTTTGCCTGGGAAGCCTCAAAGGCTGGTTCTTTGGGTGTGGGGAGATGAATTCAGTTGCTGGAGCTCTCACAAAAGCCCTGAGCTGGGAGCAGACGCTCCTCTCCATTGGATCCGTAGCCTTTGCTGCAGCTTTTCACAGTTACATAAATATGGCCTATTTTCCCCTCCCAAATTAACATCTTGCTCGCTAAGTTTAGGATCTTGCATGCAATACAAAACAAACGCTGCTTTTTTCACATGCAGCTGGAAATCCTGGGTCACCTCAGGGAGAAAGAGCTGTCCCTTGTCCCACCTGTAAACTGGGGGGGCACCTTCATGGTGGTGACAGAGAGTGGCACTGACAGTGTCCGCCCTGAAAGTCTGGGACAACACACTGGCAAAGCAATCAACTGTCCCTTTTTTTTCGCCTCTGGGAGAGCAGATCCGCAGCCCTACAGGGCTGCCAGAGTGTCTGTCCTGCTAAGATTAGGAAGGTTTTTGGCTGCGGCACAAGAGCAGTGCAGCTCCTCACTACCCCAAAGACACTGATGGGGGATTATTTCCCCAAAGAGATGGTTTTTTGCCCTCCTCCCGATAGTCTGCAGTGTATCTGCATTAAAAACAGCCCTACAGAAGAATGGATGTCACTTGGAAATCTCACCGGCCCCTGGGCTTTGTGTTTGTTTTTGTTGTAGGAAAGCTGTGCATCCTCAGACGATCCTGGCCAGCTTTGTTATGTGGTGTCAGTAATACAGAGAAAGTGCAAGAGAGAGGCCACACACCCCCTTTGCAGTGACAGTGCTCCAAATTCCAGCATCCTAAAGGGTCCAGCTGCCACCAGCACCACTGGAATTCTCTGGGATGGAGAAACAATCATGCTTTTGGTCATGGCAACCAAACCCTCACAGCTCCTTGCTGCTCTTGTGGTGGGAATGAAGGATGGGAGACTGATGTCTTGTCAAAGCTGACCTAAGAACAGAGCAGATGACTAAAGAATAAAAGAGGGATTTTATTAAGGCTAATTTGATCCTACCTGGGCAGCGACAAGAGCCAGCCAGGGCTACGACCCAAACCGATCGAACCCAAAAATGGTAATCAACCTGTCAGTGGGTCTCCACTTTTATAGTTTTCTGCTCCATTGTGCATATTTGAGTTAATTGTCCAGTTACAGCTTTAGTATGCAGTGCCATCTCTCTGTTTTCTCTCTCCAGCCGCACTGTTTGTGCTCTTGGCTGAGATTTGGATCATTGTCCTTGGTCCCCAGCCTGAGCAGGAATGTTTTGTCTCCCCTGCTCTGTGACAGAGCTGCAACGCATCCCCTCATAAGAAGCCCAGACCCTACTTGCATAAAAAGCAGAGCACAAGAATTTTAAAAAGTAATAAAAGTTCAAACCTGAGGCATCAATACCTGGTTGAAAGGCCCTGAAGTGATCATCCCTTGGGCCTTGATGTGCTTTGCTCCAGGCAGAGAATCCATCCATAGGCTACAAACCCCAGTGAGACTTCTTTTCTCTTGCAGGGCTGATGGAAGCTGAGACTTGAAATCTGTTCTGACAGCTCCTCGGCAGGGTGATCTGTGAGGAGGGGCTTTCCTGGAGTGGGTGCCAACATCCTGAGGCCAGTGGAGCAGGCAGGATGCTGGATTTTGGCTGGTAGGGACGGTATCCTATCCTGTACTGTGGGAATGTTCCATATTTCAGGTGAGTCTTGAAGGTGTGTGGCTGAAGCACAGGACCCAGAGATGGGGATGGCCTGCTGTGCTCCCAGGTTAAAACTGGCTGGGGGGCAGGGTATTCGACTTGGAAATTCTGCACTTGGTAATTCCATGCATCACCGCCATTGCATTTCTATTCACCGAGCAGCCCCATGTGGCTAGAGAATCCATGTGTCTGCAAACACCAAGTGGAAGCGCTTGGAGTAAAACGGGTGAGTGGGGCTTTTGGGGAGGGTAGAATACCTCAAACATCTGAACTTGGCTTTATTTTTAACCCTTCTGACCAAACTGAGCTCCCCCAGGTGAGATCTGAGAGGCAAACATTGGAGCAGAGGAGGGGAAGGGATCTGGGGAGCTTTCAACAAAAAGCTGAAAAAGGCATGAAGGTCAAAGCTCTCTGCCCCTTCCAGAGGATCATGCTTCTAAACACTCAATGTTTTTAGAGAAATAAAATCTGTGGGGTGAGGGGATTGGTGCCCCTTTTGGGGAAGGATTCTGGCTGGATCTCGGTTTTCCCCCATTTGGGTGGTTCAGGACTGCAGGGGGCTCTGCCCACAGCTTCTGGCAGCATCCAAAGGGAAGTGCAGGGGCTGGAGTGGTCTTACACTCGCCCCAAACAGCCCTGCCAGCCCCTTGGACTGCTTCAGGAATGATCCAGATAAGGGGATGACAGGGGGAGGCTGAAGCCTGGCTGCTCTGGGATGTGCAGCCTGCTCAGGCCACCCCTTGGCATCCCTCAGTGTCCCTGGGGAGCCCTGGGGTTTTGTTATCTCCAAAGGAAAAATGGAGTCACCCACCAAAAAGCTGAAACTAATCACTGCAATCCCCCTCCTGCCAGGGAAATAGATTGTAGAGAAATTTTAAAGTATTTATTAATTATATTACTATTATTATTGCTCATTATTATTACTATTATTATTACTTTTAAAGGTTTATATATTCATGTATAAAATTTATATAACCTATTAACATAAATTATAATACTAAACATATAACAACATATAACCTAACATAACCATATACGCATAACATATATAACATATAACCTATACAACATATAACATAATATAGACATATAACCTATATAATATATAATATAAATGTATATAATATAAACACAATATAATATACACATGATAACATATAACCTATACAGCATATAAACATTATAATAATATAACATATATATAATAACAATATAACATATAACATATAACATATAACATATAAAAGCATATAATAATATATATATATAATATATAATATATAATATTAATATATAAATATATATTATAATATATAATCTACTAAATCATAAGCGAAGGCTTTCATGTCTTCAACACTATTTCCAACAACACAGAAACTAACCAAGTAATTTTATTCCTCGCACAAAACATGGATTTTGTCAGATTAAACTCTTTTCTAACCGCAAAAATAGAACAGCTAAGATAGCGTTTTTAAAACTTTTATTTATTTTCAGTCCTCATGGAAGAGTGAGACAATACAGGTTTATATCACAAGTATCCATCATATCAAACAGTCACCTATTTCCTAATTACAATACATTATACGTTTTGTTTCTTAACCTACCAGTTTTTACTAACACTAATACTATAAGAATACCATTAAAACCAATTATCCTAAAATTAACCGCTTGTAAGTTCTACTACAATGCCCATCTCAAATAGTTCTAGTTCTCTAAAAATCAGTCTTATTACAAACCAGGTCTTTTAAAACTCATTTCTAATTCCATTTTCTCTCTCAGCAATGTCTGTCCTATTGGCCCGACTGGCATTTCTAAGTCCAAATTGTCCTTATCTAAAAATTTACATACAAGTATATCTAGTATAATCCTTCATCAAACTTTAAGATTACTCTAACAAATCTATTTCTCACACCAGGTTGAACTAGCAAACAAAGACCATGGAGCCCAAAAATTGTATTTGTTTTGTGTTTAGAGTAATTTTGGGAGAAAACATTTTTAAAATGGCTTTTTTTTAGGAAAGTAAATGTAAGGTTTTCTTTTTTTTTTTTGGTTTTGGGAAAATACCTTTTTTGGGAAAAATGGACAAAAAAATGTTTATTTATTAGGTAAAAGTATTAATATATTAAAATTAATATTAAATAATAATTTTTATTGTTTGTTTTAAAAGAACGATAAATCTAGAAAGGTTTTATTTGTGGGTTTGTATTTTAGTTTATTTCCCATTTTTTTTGGTGTTGGGAATGTTGTGGATTTAGGTTTTCGCTGGGCTATAGGTGTGAGTTTCTGATTTTTTTGGGTGTTTAGCTTAGAGTAGGTTTAAAGAAAAGGAAAAAAAAAACCCTATCATTTAGGGAATTTTTTTGTTTTTGTTAGTTAAAATTAATTAAAAGTAAAGGAGAATTTTGTTTTTGTTGTTTTTGTAGATAATATAAGAGTAGGAATGTGGAGGAGTGAGAGTTTTGGGAAAATAAAGGAGTCCTTTCCTTGCTCTGATGGTGTGTGAGGCCCTGATCCCTTTCTGTCCCCTTCCTGTCCCTTTCCTAATCCTTTTTCCTTTATCTTTCCTGTCCTTTCCTGTCTCTTTTTCCTGTTGCCCCTTTCCCATCCCTTTCCCCCATCCCTTTCCTTTCTTCCTGACCCTTTCCTCTGTCTTTTTCCTGTCCTTTTATCTCCTATTTCCTGTTTCTTTGCCCATCCTTTCCTGTCCTTCTCCTGTCCCTTTCCTGTCCCTTTTATGTCCCTTCCCTGTCCTTTCCTGTCTCTTTCTGTCTCTTTCCCATCCTTTTCTCATGCCCTTTCCTGTCCCTATTCCTGTTCCTTTCTTGTCTCTTTCCTATCTCGTTCCCTCTCCCTTTCCTGTATCTTTCCCATCTCTTTCCTGTCCCTTTCCTCTCATTTTCTTCTCCGTTTCCTGTCCTGTCCTGACTCTGTTCCCGTTCCCTTTCCCATCCCTTTCCCATCTCTTTCCCATGCCTTTCCCATCCCTTTCCCGTTCCTTTTTCCCCGCTGGGCAGCGGGGAAGGGGCACGGTGCTGCCCTGGAAAGGGATAACGGGCTGGGACGGGTTCCCCCACACCCGCCCGATGCTCCGGGACCCCGCAGCTTTCCTCAGGGCCCCAACCAGCACCAAAAGCCCACAGGCAGCTACAGCACAGGTAAGAGCAGGAGGGTGATGCAGGGCCTTCCCTTGGCCGCATCCCTGCGGGAGGAGGGATTTTTGACTTGTTTCCTGCCCCCGGTTTCTGCGGGGAAAGGGCGACTCTGCCAAGTGGGAGGGGAAGGGTGAACTGCTGGGATGTTCAACCGCCGCCGTTAAAATGCACTGCCGGTTGCTGCTCCCCCGGTTCATCTTCCCGTGGCATCTTGTGAATGGCCCAAGGGACACGGGCAACGGCCTGGATTAAATTAGCAGGCGGGGAAGAGCAAGCCTTTGCTGAGGCTGAGCCGCAGCCCTGCTGGGGGAGGAGCGGGACCGGCGCTGGGTGATCTCCCGTTTTGCAATGGGATTAGCGCGGGGCCTTTGATGCTGGGAAGGAAACACCAGCCTGAGCCCTGTGGCTTCGTTGCCTGCACCTCGGAGATCTTCAGCACCCGGCAATCTCCGCCCCGCCCTGCTGTTGCTCTGCTGTTTTGTGGTTTTTAAAATGGTGATTGGTGTTTTGCTTAGAGTATTGGGTCTCGTGAGTTGACAAATATGTGACTGGGCGCTGGGGCGAGGCTGGTTAAAAATGAGACAACTGGAGCGAAGATTCCCCGTGTTGGAGAGGAGAGAGCTGTGCTGGAGGCCGAGCTGGAGATTAAACCTGCAGATAGCAGAGGCACTGGTGCACTTTTGGGGAAGAACCAGCTGGACCTGGGGGGTTATTTTGCCTCCTGTAAATTTGCCGCTGTAGCACTCCGCACAGCGGCGAGGATCAGCTTCTTGCTTCTCCCAAAGGTGGGGGGAAACACTGGTTATTTTGGCACGCTGGGAAATAAACTGGTTATTTGGCACGTGCTGGGAAACAACTGGTTATGTGGCATAGCTGGGAATCGAACTGGTTATTTGGCACGGCTGGGAAAGAACTGGTTATTTGGCACAGCTGGAAACAAACTGGGTTTATGTGGCACAGCTGGCAAATCCAAGGGGACCAAAGTTGCTGCTGGCATCCTCTCGGGCTGCTGTGCCCCATCCCAGAGGAATGCGGTGGAATTCCTCCGCTGGGGGAGCCTAGCAGGTTGCAAAAGTGAGCGGGCAAGCTCCTCTGCCCCTGCTGTGCTGCCTCCACCGTCCCTGCAGCCCCGCAGAGCAGGCGCTGGGACAATCCTGCCCTGTCCCCCTGCCACCCTGTCCCCCTGCCATGGGGCTCTGGGGAACATGCCCATCTGCTGTGCGACGGGAAGCTGTT
>NDFG01000428.1:605375-618273 GCA_002167245.1 Sporophila hypoxantha
TTATTTTAGGAGAGAGTCTTTTCCCAAGAGACTCCTCTGTTATGTGATGTTTTAGCAAGAAAGACCTTCTCCAGAGACTGTGCATTCTCTCAGGGGATTCATGTTTTGCAAAGCATTTCCTTGCATTATTCAAAAAAAACAATTTCTGTCCCCATTTATTTGAAAACACCACCTCAATCAGTCATAGCCTTCAGTGTGTTCTGTGGTGGCCTCTCTCACCTCCCAGGCTGGACTTCAGGTGGGCAGGAGTCATCCTGCTGTCTGCAGCCAGTGCCTGTGCTCAGTGCTGCCCTTATATGTTAGGAAAATTAATCCACAAACACCAGAGGTTTATGTCCAAAAGGGAGGACAGAGGAGTCCTTTTGACATTTATGGAAAAAGAGGGAGAGGCCATGGGGCATGTCCCCGGATCTCTCCAATTTTTGGAAGCAGCAGCCTCCTTTTTATCCAATTTCCCAGCTGCATTTCCCCTTCTCTCTTTCCCCACGTGGCTGAGGAACAGTTGAGTAGGTTCAGACTTCACCAAAACACCTGAATCCCAAAGAATTTCCCTCATAATGTACAACCCCCCCTTTTAATTCTAAATGCATTATGGAATTTAGGGTTTTCTTCCCAATTGTTTCCTTTCGTCTCTCATGTGTCTAATTTCATTTTATCAGCAAACCTAAAGTTTATTTGTAAAGGCAAACTCTCTTTTCCATTCATCCCAATCAGTGAATCCTTCCATTGTTTCTTTTCTATCTCCAGTGTGGTTTTATCTCGCGCAGCAAGACCCACAGCTGGTTTGTAAAGGACAAATCCCACTTTTCCTTCACTATGGTACAGAGTACTCAAAGCCATGGGTCACCTCCGTTTTCTGGAAGTCCTCATGCCCTTGCTGACTTTAGGGATAAGTTGCCAGGAATATGGCCCAGGCTTCAGGGGGGGAAATGAAGAGTCGGGGGAGCCAAAAGGGGGCCACCCCCCCCCAAGCCCACAGGGAGAAAAAGGCCTCACAATTCCTATTTCCTCAGTTGATTTACCCCGACGAGGAATGAGCTGTTCTGCCAATTTGTGAGCCCAGTTCAGCCCTTCAAGGTCTTTCCCAGAGCCCCAGGGTGACAAATTCAAAACCAGACAGGGAGCAGTGTTGTGCTGCTTCCCAGCAGTGCCAGCAGTGCCACATGATGATTTCTGGACCTGAAAGATCCCTGAAGTGCAGGGCTGTCTGAAAATCCCTGGAGTTCCCATTTCCAAGGCTGAGCATTGCTGGATTCCCAACCTGGTTTAAGTAGCGCAGAGAATGTGAGGGGAAGGGGACAGAAATTCCAGAAATAGCTGGCAGGAAGTCTCATCCCTTGCTGCTTTAGGATAAGTGCCCAGGAATATGGCCCCAGGCTCAGGGAATAGTGGAGCCAGAGGCCACAGGAGCCTCCACAATTCCTTTTCCTCTTGGTTTCCCCACAGGAATGGCTTTGCTGCCATTTGTGAGCCCAGTTCAGCCCTTCAAGGGCTTTCCCAGAGCCCCAGGGTGACAAATTCAAAACCAGACAGGGAGCAGTGTCRTGCTGCTTCCCAGCAGTGCCAGCAGTGCCACATGATGATTTTGGAGCTGAAAGATCCCTGAAGCGCAGGGCTGTCTGAAAATCCCTGGAGTTCCCATTTCCAAGGCTGGGCATTGCTGGATTCCCAACCTGGTTTAAGTRGGGCAGAGAATGCGAGGGGAAGGGGACACAAATGTCACAGAAATGGCTGGCAGGGAGCTGTCTGCCCCTGCAGGGACCCGAGGTGGCTCCAAGCCATCAGCTTCACAGCCAGGACGAGCTGCTAATTTCAGTGGTGGCACTGCCCCAGCTGCCCTGCTCGGGTTTTTGTTTGTGCACAAGGGAGTCGTGTTCTGTGGGTGCCCCATCCACCACGGGGGACGTCTCTGGGAGCAGAGGGCCAGCACTAATGCCATCCTGTGTGGCTGGGAATGAATTCACCCTTTATTCTGTGCTCTCCATCCCTGCTGGGCCCGGGGCTGACAGGCAGGAGGAGATGCTGCCGTTTGCAGCTCCACACCCTGGTGCCTCTAATCCCGGACAAAACSCAGCCCATGGAGCAGCAAACACAACAAGACCTCTATTCTTTGCCTGGGAAGCCTCAAAGCTGGTTCTTTGGGGTGTGGGGAGATGAATATGCAGTTGCTGGAGCTCTCACAAAAGCCCTGAGCTGGGAGCAGACGCTCCTCTCCCATTGGATCCGTAGCCTTTGCTGCAGCTTTTCACAGTTACATAAATATGGCCTATTTTCCCCTCCCAAATTAACATCTTGCTCGCTAAGTTTAGGATCTTGCATGCAATACAAAACAAACCTGCTTTTTCACATGCAGCTGGAAATCCTGGGTCACTCAGGGAGAAGCTGTCCCTGCCCCTGTAAAGCTGGGGGGCACCTTCATGGTGGTGACAGAGAGTGGCACTGACAGTGTCCCCCTGCAAGTCCTGGACACCACACTGCAAAGCATCAAACTGTCCCTTTTTTTTCCCCTCTGGGAGAGCTAGATCACAGCCTACAGGGCTGCCAGAGTGTCTGTCCTGCTAGAGATTAGGAGTTTGGCTTGGGGCACAGAGCAGGCAGCTCCTCACTCCCCACAAGACACTGATGGGGGGATTATTTTCCCCAAAGMTGGTTTTTGCCCTCCCTCCCCGATAGCTCTGCAGTGTATCTGCATTAAAAACAGCCCTACAGAGAATGGATGTCACTTGGAAATCTCCCGGCCCTGGGCTGTAGGAAAGCTGTGCATCCTCAGAGACTGCTGGCAGCTTTGTTAGTGGTGTCAGTAATACAGAGAGCTGCAAGAGAGAGGCCCACACCCCCCTTTGCAGTGACAGTGCTCCCAAATTCAGCATCCTAAAGGGATCCAGCTCCCCAGSACCACTGGGATCTCTCTGGGATGGAGAAACAATCATGATTTTGTCATGGCACCAAACCTCAGCTCCTYGCTGCTCTTGTGGTGGGAATGAGGATGGGATTCTGATGTCTTGTCAAAGCTGACCTAGAACAGACTAGATGGAGTTAAAAAATAAAGCAGGGATTTATTAAAAGGCCTCAATGGATCCACTTTGGGCAGCACAAGAGCCCAGCCAGGGCTCACCCAAGATGATCCAAAATGGTCACAAAATGGACAACAGGTCACAGGGTCTCTCACTTTTATAAGTTCTGCTCCATTTGCATATTGGAGTTAATTGTCCAATTACAGCTCCAGCCCATGCAGTCCCATCCTGCTTGTTTTTCTCTCTCCAACCCACCTTGTTTGTGCTCTTGGGCCTGAGATTTGGATCATTTGTCCTTGGTCCCCAGGTAGAGAAGGAATTGTTTTGTCTCCCTGCTCTGTGCACAGAGCTCACCATCCCCTCATAAGAAGCCCAGACCCACACACTAAAGCAGCACAGAATTTTAAAAATATAAAAGTTCAAACCTGAGGCATCAATACCTGGTTGAAGGCCCTGAAGTGATCATCCCTTGGGCCTTGGATGTGCTGCTCCAGGCAGAGAATCCATCCATAGCTACAAACCCACAGTGAGACCTTTTCTCTTGCAGGGCTGATGGAATGCTGAGACTTGAAATCTGTTCTGACAGCTCCTGGCAGGGTGATCTGTGAGGAGGGGCTTTCCTGGAGCTGGGTGCCAACATCCTGAGGCCAGTGGAGCAGGCAGGATGCTGGATTTTGGCTGGGTAGGACGGATCCTATCCTGCACTGTGGGAATGTTCATCATTTCAGGTGAGTCTTGAAGGTGTGTGGCTGAACACAGGCACCCAGAGATGGGGATGGGCCTGCTGTGCTCCMAGGTTAACTGCTGGGCAGGGTATTGACTTGGAAATTCTGCACTTGTAATTCCATGCATCACCCATTGATTTCTATTCACAGCAGCCCTGTGGCTAGAGATCCATGTGTCTGCAAACACCAGTGGGAAGCCTTGGAGTAAAACGGGTGAGTGGGGCTTTTGGGGAGGGTAGAATACCTCAAACATCTGACTTGGCTTTATTTTAACCCTTCTGACCAAACTGAGCTMCCCCAGGTGASATCTGAGAGGCAAAACATTGGAGCAGAGGAAGGAAAGAGATCTGGGAGCTTTCAAAAAAGCTGAAAAAGGCATGAGGTGCAAAGCTCTCTGTCCCTTCCAGAGGATCATACTTCTAAACACTCAATGTTTTAGAGAAATAAAATCTTTGGGGTGAGGGATTGGTGCCCCTTTGGGAAGGATTCTGGCGTGATCTCTGGTTTCCCCCATTTTGGGTGGTTCAGGGACTGCAGGGGGCTCTGCCAGCAGCTCCCTGGCAGCATCCAAAGGGGAGATGACAGGGCTGGAGTGTCTTACACCCCCCAAACAGCCCTGCCAGCCCCTTGGACCTGCTTCAGGATGATCCAGATAATGGGGATGACAGGGGGAGGCTGAGCTGGTGCTCTGGGATGTGCAGCCCTGGCTCAGGCCACCCCYTTGGCATCCCTCAGTGTCCCTGGGGAGCACTGGGGGTTTGTTATCTCCAAAGGAAAAATGGAGTCACCCACAAAAAGCTGAACTATCACTGCAATCCCCCTCCTGCCAGGGAAATAGATTTGTAGAGAAATTTTAAAGTATTATTATTATTATTACTATTATTATTGCTATTATTATTACTATTATTATTATTTTAAAGGTTTATATATTATGTATAAAATTTATATAACCTATAACATATATAATATAACATATAACAACATATAACATAACATATACCATATACCATAACATATATAACATATAACCTATACAACATATAACATATATAACATATAACCTATATAATATATAATATAATGTATATAATATAACACATATAATATAACATATAACATATAACCTATACAGCATATAACATATATAATATAACATATATAATATAACATATAACATATAACATATAACATATAACATATAACATATATAATATATAATATATAATATATAATATATAATATATAATATATAATATATAATATATAATATATAATATAATATATAACGAAGGCTTTCATGTCTTCACACTATTTCCCAACACAGAACTAACCAGTATTTTATTCCTCGCACAAAACATGGATTTTGTCAGATTAAACTCTTTTCTAACCCAAAAATAGAACAGCTAAGAAGCRTTTTTAAAACTTTTMTTTTATTTTCAGTCTCATGTGAAGAGTGAGACAATACAGGTGTWATAATTCACACCATCAYAATCAAAAGTCAACTATTTCCTMATTACAATACATTATAAGTGTTTCTTAACCTACCAGTTTTTACTACACTATACTATAAATACCTTAAAACCAATTATCTAAAATTACCCCTYGTAAGTTCTACTACAATGCATCTTCATAGTTCTAGTTCTCTAAAATATCTAGTCTTATTTACAAAACCATCTTTTAAAACTCATTTCTAATTCCATTTCTCTCTCAGCAATGTCTGTCCTATTCCATGGCATTTCTAAGCCAAAATTTCTTATCTCAAAATTTACATACAAGTATATTCTATATAATCCTTCCATCAAACTTAAAGATTACCCTACAAATCTATTTCCCACACCCAGGTGACAGCAAACAAAGACCATGGAGCCCAAAAATTGTATTTGTTTTGGTTTAGACTAATTTTGGGAGCAAAAATTTTAAAGGCTTTTTTCTAGAAAAGTAAATGTTAAGTTTTTTTGGGGTTTTTTTGTTTGTTTGTTTGTTTTGTTTTGTTTTTTTTTTGAAAAAGATTTTTTTGGAGAAAAATGGAAAAAATATTTAATAGGTAAAGTATTAATATATTAAAATAATATTAAATAATAATTTTTATTGTTGTTTTAAAAGAGACGATAAATCTAGAAAGGTTTATTTGTGGGTTGTACTTTGGTTTATTTAGTTTTTTTGGTGTTGGAAATGTTGTGGTTTAGGTTTTGCTGGGCTATAGGTGTGAGTTTCTGGGTTTTTTTGGGTGTTTAGCTTAGAGTAGGTTTAAARAAAAGGAAAAAAAAACCCTATCATTTAGGGAATTTTTTTGTTTTAGTTAGTTAAAATTAATTAAAAGTAAAGGAGAATTTTGTTTTGTTGTTTGTAGATAATATARGAGTAGGAATGTGGAGGAGTGAGAGTTTTGGAAAATAAAGGAGTCCTTTCCTTGCTCTGATGGTGTGTGAGGCCCTGATCCCTTTCCTGTCCCTTCCCTGTCCCTTTCCTATCCTTTTCCTTTATCTTTCCTGTCCCTTTCCTGTCCCTTCCCTGACTCTTTCCTGTGCCTTTCCCATCCCTTTCCTGTCTCTTTCCTGTGCCTTTCCCATCCCTTTCTCCTGACCCTTTCCTTTTTCCTGTCCCTTTTATCTCCCTTCCTGTTTCTTTCCCGTCCCTTTCCTGTCCTTCTCCTGTCCCTTTTATGTCCCTTCCCTGTCCCTTTCCTGTCTCTTTTCTGTCTCTTTCCCATCCTTTTCTCATCCCTTTCCTGTCCCTTTCCTGTTCCTTTCTTGTCTCTTTCCTATCTCTTCCCTCTCCCTTTCCTGTATCTTTCCCATCCCTTTCCTGTCCCTTCCCTCTCATTTTCTTCTCCGTTTCCTGTCCCTGTCCTGACTCTTTCCCGTCCCTTTCCCATCCCTTTCCCATCTCTTTCCCATGCCTTTCCCATCCCTTTCCCGTTCCTTTCCCCGCTGGGCAGCCGGGGAAGGGGCACGGTGCTGCCCTGGAAGGGATAACGGGGCTGGGACGGGTCCCACACCCGCCCCGATGCTCCGGGACCCCGCAGCTCCTCAGGGCCCCAACCAGCACCAAAAGCCAGGCAGCTACAGCACAGGTAAGAGGCAGGAGGGTGATGAAAGGCCTTCCCTTGGCCGCATCCCTGCGGGAGGAGGGATTTTTGACTTGATCCTGCCTCGGTTTCCTGCGGGGAAGGGCGACTCTGCCAAGTGGGAGGGGAAGGGTGATGCTGGGATGTCACCCCGTTAATGGCACTGCGGTGCTGCTCCCCCCGCGTTCATCTTCCCGTGGCATCTTGTGAATGGYCCAAGGGACACGGGCACGGCTGGGAATTAATTAGCAGGCGGGGAAAGAGCAGCTTTGCTTAGGCTGAGCCCAGCCCTGCCTGGGGAGGAGCGGGACCGGCGCTGGGTGATCTCCGTTGCAATGGGATTAGCGCTGGGCCTTTGATGCTGGGAGGAAACACCAGCCTGAGCCTGTGCTTGTGCCTGCACCTCGGAGATCTTCAGCACCCCGGCATCTCCCCCCGCCCTGCTTTGCTGCTGTTGTGGTTTTAAAATGGTGGATTGTGTTTGCTTGGAGTATTTGGGTGTCTGTGACATTGTGACTGAGCGCTGGGGCCGAGCTGGTTAAAAATGAGACCAACTGGAGCGAAAAGATTCCGTGTTGGAGAGGAGAGAGCTGTGCTGAGCCGAGGCTGGAGATAAACCTGCAGATAGCAGAGGCATGTGCACTCTTTGGGGAAGAACCAGCTGGACTGGGGGGTTTATTTTGCTSCTGTAAATTTGCCGCTGTAGCACTCCCACAGCGGCGAGGATCAGCTTCTTGCTCTCCCAAAGGTGGGGGGAAACAAACTGGTTATTTGGCACGGCTGGGAAATAAACTGGTTATTTGGCACGGCTGGGAAACAAACTGGTTATGTGGCATAGCTGGGAAACGAACTGGTTATTTGGCACGGCTGGGAAACGAACTGGTTATTTGGCACAGCTGGGAAACAAACTGGTTATGTGGCACAGCTGGCAAATCCAAGGGGCCCGTTGTGCTGGCATCCTCTCGGGCTGCTGTGCCCCATCCCAGAGGAATGCGGTGGAATTCCTCCCGCTGGGGAGCCCACAGGTTGCATAATGAGCGGGGTGAGCTTCTCTGCCCTGCTGTGCTGCCCTCCACCCGTCCCTGCAGCCCCCAGAGCAGCGCTGGGACAATCCTGCCCTGTCCCCCTGCCACCCTGTCCCCCTGCCATGGGGCTCTGGGGACATTGCCCATCTGGGCTTTGGCATCTCCCTGCAGCCTGGCAGGGCACGGGCACTGCTGGCAGCCACTCTGCCGAGGAGAAGCTGCTGCTGGATGCAATCAGACATTTTTATGAAAGAAAAATCTGCTGGAGGAAGAGGACGAGCTCATCTCGCTCGCCTCATTTATATTTTAGCTCAGGCTACAGCAGCAGCAGCCTCCAGAGATGGATGAAAGAGAAATCCCAGCTCTCCCTGGCGGCTAGCTCTGTTTGTATTTCATCCTGGGTGAGGTGTTGAAAGCTAAGCACGTGCTCAGGTGTTTTGCTGTGGTGGGCGTGTGTCCCTGGAGCAGGGAATGGCCCCAGGAAATCCCTGCTCTGGGACCTGGATGCCCTGCAGGCCCCAATGTGTGGAATACCAGCAGATAAGAGCAGAGCAGCAGCAGACCTTGTCCATCATAAATGGCTTTGGGGCTGCAACCCCGAGCTCTGGGGCTGATTTTTAACACTCAATAAACAGCTCGTTTGCAGTAGTCAGCTCACAGAACGCAGGCTGCTTGCAAGCACCTCGGATGATCTCCCAGCAGAAAATTAACCTTGTCTGTCAGCAGGGCTGGCTCCCTGCCCCGTGCTGAGCATCAGATCTCCATCAAACCCTGCGAGGCACGGGGCAATCCGTGGCACGGCATCGCTGTGGAGCTCTGTCTGTCTGTCTGTCTGTCTGGCGGGGTGGGTCTGTCCCAGCTCCCCAGCCGCGCACAGCCGCTGCCATATTGACAGCAGAGCAGTGATGCTGAGAGCTGGGAGGGCTCCAAGGCTGCACAGAGCAGCTCTGTCTGTGTCAGCCCCAATCCCTTCTGCCTCCCTGCTCCTCACTCTCAGCATCCTCCCCAGCGCTGCTTTCCGCCGAGCTGCCTCCAGCCACGCCAGCGTTTCCTCGGAGAACAATTATGAAATTGTAATAAAAGGGCTTTAAAGGGGAAATTCTTCCCTTTGGTTCCYGCCTGCCCTTCTCAGCCTGGAGCTCCCTGCCCTGCTTTGCTGTTGGTTTTGTGTYCTGCCTGCCCGGAGGGACTGGGCAGGGAGCAGGGGAAGCATCTGCTCTGCTGSAGCAGCCACCGAGCCCAGGAGCCACAAGCACGGCCAGGAGACACTTTTGTCATTGACACAGGGGACAATTCAAATAGCTGCCATGCTCTCGAGCTGAACCACAGACACATCTGCGGATCTCGCTTTATGTAACTCGTTTTTATTTCTATTTTTGAACGTGTGCTTTCATTTTCTAGGGGAGTTYGGCTCGGTGGGTGTCTCCCATCTCCTGCCCTGTCCCGCAGAGCAYRTATGAGATTCTTGCTCTCCTCACCTGTCCCTGAAACTCTGGCTCTCCTTCCTTCCCCTTTTGGGATTTCCTCCCTGCCAGGCCTGAGGTGGAGAATGATTTGAGGTTTAAGATGAGCAGATAAATCAACTCCTTAAAAACATTCTGAGCTTCATCTGTGGRTGAARCATTCTGAGCTTCATCTGTGGACATTTCCTGCTGTCCACATTACCTGAGATTTTTTTTTTTAGAAGGGGGTTCTGCTTTTAATTAAGACAGGTATGTGGTTTGTTTTGTGATGTACACCAATCATAATTCCTTCCTTGCAAGGCAGTCACCTTGTGCTGGACCAAGTGTGCTTTCAGACAGGGCAGCAGGGCAGCCTGGCACAGTGAGCAGARCTGGATGCAAGTTCCAAGTAATTTTTCCTTCCAAGTTTAATTGCAAACGGTGGTGGAGAAGAGCAATCTCCGGACAGTGATTAATTAATTACTAATCTGAATTCCCTTGGGGTTGGGCCCTTATCAGTGCCACTCTGGATAAATTTGGAATGACTATGAAGGACAGCAAATGACATTTTATCCTTTCAGTAGTGCAGCAAAAGCCCAAATCTCCCCTGGGTTAGAGCAGTGTGCTGCAGGTTTGTGGCTGAGCCTAAGGCAGGCTTTGCAGCTCACCTGAATTCCCAGAGCCAGCATTACTGTGGGAGGCAGCCAGCCCCTGGGAGTGGCATTTGCAGCCACAGAGCCCACACAGAATCCCAGAAGGGTTAGGATTGGAAGGAACCTTAAAGCTCATCGAGTTCCAGCCTCCTGCCATGGGCAGGGGCACCTTGCTGTGGGCGCTGAGCATCCTCTGGAAAGATCTCAGAGGCAGCAGGGTYTCATGAGAACACACCAAGGAGTGACTTCACCTGCAGGGATGGAGCTGCCCAGCASCACAGCAAAGGGAAAAGTGCTTTTCTTGGCAGGARGGAAAACCCTCTTGGACCAAGAGGTTGTGAAAGCTTGAACAAGGCCCTTGGAGCACTGTGACGGTGTTCACAGGGGTTTTCAGGTGAGGTGAGAGATGAGAATGTTGACTCCATGTTCAGAAGGCTTGATTTATTATTTTATGATACATACACACACTACAACTATACTAAAAAGAAAAGAAAGGAAAGATTTTCAGAAGCTAGCTACACTAAGAATAGAGTAGAAAAGAATCATAACAAAAGCCGTTCTCTCGGACTCTGTCCGAGAGAGCTCAGTCTTGGATTGGCCATTAATTATAAACATCTAAGATGGGCCAATCCAGACAGACCTGCTGCATTCCACAGCAGCAGATAACCTATTGTTTACATCTGTTTCTGAGGCCACAGCTTCTCAGAAGGAAAAATCCTAAAGAAAAGATTTTTGACAAAGAGATGTCTGCGACAGAGCACAGCACAGCCAGGAGAGAAGAGAAATCACAAAGTAAAAGCAACTGAAGCTGGCGGAGCTGTTTGGTCTGGACGAGGTGTTTTTGGATAAAACCCATTTGAGCCATGATCAATGSTCAAAACACCTGGAATAGGCAGGGAGGCACTGAAAATAAAAAAGACTGTGGAGAGGGAGATTGATGTGTAGGGAAGAGGCTGGGAAATTCCCTTCTGCCCTTCCTCAGTGACAGCCAACACTCCCAACACTGCACCTGGTCACTGCTGGTGTGTTTGCTGCTGCCAGGTTAGGAGGAAATTGCTTTGGAGTAATTGTTGGAGAGATTTAAATTTTTGGATGGGATTCAAGCCCAATATCAAAATGAGTTATTTTATTAAAAGCATTTAAATASAAACTAAAGAGTGGTCGGAAGCAGGGGGGCTGTTTTAGGAGGAATTTGCTATAAACCTGCTGCACAGAAGCTTTCTAAAATATTACCCTGTAAAAACCYCGTAATTCTCTTTATCTGCAATTTAATTACATTTCCTGTAGTGCCTGTGTCAGAACAGTTCACTTACTCTTGTTCTCTATKAACTCACACCTGCCCCAGGAAACTAGAAGGAAAAATTGTTGGCATTCCAAGTCATTTGTGTGTTTTTCAGGATCTCACTGAGGTCACAAAAAGGGTCTAAGGAGCTGCTGGAGAAGTAGGAATTGGGGTTCTCATTGTGGTGATGRCTGTGAGATGGCAATATCTAAATATATATATTTTTATAAATGTATAAARTATATATTTATATAAATATATAAACAGATATCTATATAAAGATAGAAAATTTGTATYTATATATTTATATTTGTATGTATATATTTATATTTTATTTATATTTATATGCACATGCACATACAAATACATAAAATAGTTAAATATGCATATATATTTATATTATATAAATTAGAAAATATATTAGATAAAAATATAAGCATATAAGTACATAAATATAGAAATATATAGAATTATATATGAAATTATATATACRTATAGAATATGTGAATATAAAAATGTAAGTATTACATATAAATATATTAAACGTGTCTATATGAAATACAAATATATAAATATGTAAATTATATATAGAATTATAAATATATAAATAGAAATAGAAATATATATTTTAAAATATATATATATATATATATATATATATATATAAAATATATAAAAGCAGAGGAAGAAGTGGGAGCACTCTCATGATCCAGGGATATCTCCCACTCAGTGTTGGTGGACCAGAGTCTGATCTGTTTGGGACTGCAAAAAAAATCTCAGGAAATCTGAATACTGGAGCAGAATCACGCTGAGCTGTGTGGATTGAACACTTGAGTGACCTCCTCCAGCCCACCATGYGTTTGTGAGTGAGAGCTCAGGGATSTCCTGGGACTGTTATGAAAACCTTGTCACTCCTGACCCCTGCAGTGCCCAGAGGGCACCTGGGGGCATGGAAATGCTGTATTAAACCAAAACTGACACATTAGAAGTTAAATTTGGTTTGGGTTTTGGGGCAAGGGCTGCAGCTGACTGTTAYTTAACTCGGCCAAAGCAGCCTGTGGCAACAGAGGCAGAGGATGGACCTCAACCTTTGCCTGTGCTCAGAGGAGATTTTGCTGGCCAGGGCATTTTTGCAGTGCTTGTCTTGTGATAAGTGGAGATGTGATTAATCCCAGCCAGGACAAGCTGGGCTTTGCCAGGGGAGGATGAGCACAAGGCAAACATCTCCCCACAGCAGCAGGCACTCACTGCAGGAGGGACCCAGGCTGATGGGGAGCTGGAATCTCTGCTGCACTCTGCTAATCCTGTGTTTTTCCAGGAGGTTTGCCTCTGCCTCCCCAGGATGGGGCTGCTGATAATGTGCTATCTCCAAGGCGTGTTTCCTGCTCCAGCACCAGGGTGCCAGGCCAGCAGTGCTTGAGCAGAAGGAAAGTACCACAAGTTTCCAGGGAAAAGGCAATTATTGTATTTGCAGGGATTTTGTGGTAGGAAGGAGTGATGAATTTGATTTTATGTTTTCAGAAGAATTATATATATTATATTATATTATATATAATTATAATATTATATTATATTATATTATATTATATTATATTATATTATATTATATATATATTATATATATATTATATTATATTTATATTATTATATTAATTATATTATAATATTATATTATAAAATAACCCAAATA
>NDFG01000428.1:618298-634775 GCA_002167245.1 Sporophila hypoxantha
GGGATGCGCTGGGATGCTCTGGGATGAGCTGGGATGCGTGGGGATGCGCTGGGATGCTCTGGGATGAGCTGGGATGCTCTGGGATGCGCTGGAATCCTGAGCAGAGCCGGCTGCGCAGCCGGGCTGGGGCTGATGCGAGAGCGGCTCCGGCTGCGCTGCTGCCGCTGCCAGGGGAGGGGAGGGGAGGGCTGGGGAGGGGAGGGGAGGGTGCCGAGGTGTGCCCGTCACCCCGAGCAGGGGGCTGGCCCTGAGGAAGCGCTGCTGTCTCCCCAGAGCCGCTCTGAGCACGCTGTCGGCACGGACCCACCGGCAGGGAGGACAGCTCAAAGGCAGTGAGTATCGGTTTGTCGGTGTCTGTCTGTCTGTCTGTCTGCCTGCCTGCAGTGCCTCCGTGCTCGTTTTTTTTTTCCCCCTGGCTTTCTCTGCATGCGAATGGATGGTCTTAATCTCCCGAAGCCCCCGAGAGATCTCACGGTTTGCTGCTCTGTTTATTTGGTTGGTTGGTTTTTTAACCTTTATGCTGCTGTTTTTTGTTTTGGTGTTTTTTTTTTTTTTTGTATTGGGATGGCTTCTTTATCTTTGCCCAGGTGGTTTGATAACCTGAACGTCCTAATCACAGCCCTCCCTTGCTGTCTGTCAAGGAGAAACCCCCAAAACTCATCCATGATGAGGCTGGTGGCTCTCCTTGACTGGATTCCTTCCATAGGAGGGGGAGGCAGGGATGAAGGATGGAGCAGGGGAGGCAAAACCTCTCACCAAGACCTTTAGTGCAATTTGCCAGCCACCACAGATTACATTTTAAAGCCAAAACTGACGGGATTTATTTGCAAACAGAGGGAGCATCCACGGGGATGCCCAACTGCAGCAAAGGGATTGCCTGCCATGGGGAATGCCAATAGCCCCTGGCAGATCAGGACAGACTTGGGGTCCCAGGGAAGTTGGGTGCTTGCTCTGGGGCTGAGTGGGTTGGCAGATGGGGGCCGAGCAGGAGGCTCTTTCATAGCAGCCCCCGAAATTCAGCGCTAGGCCTGCAGGAGCTGCAAGGAAGGGAGAGAGGCAGATGGATCTGCTGCCAGCTCGGAGCAGCAGTGGGAAAGAGAAGCAGGAGCTGCTGACTCTAGGAAGTCATGCTGCTGTGGCCCACATGGGGTGAGCTGTTAATGAGAAATTTAGAGGGCTTAAGGAATTACAAGGATTGATTTCAGTCAGAGAAGCAGCCAGGATTAAGGAATGCACTCACTGGCAGTGCAGCACAATCCCAGCTCCATTAATTTAGTGCGGAGCAGCTTTGTGCCTTTTAATGTAATCAGGTTTAAGAGGATGGGCACTGGCAGCCAAGCTGCGAGGTCGCCCCAGCCAGAGCAGGGTCCTGGCTCCCTGCACACCCTCTCAGCTCTTCATGCAGCTCCCTGGCCTCCTCCTCAATTGTGTCCCAGTCGCACAGCATGGAGGGCACCTGCGAGCCTGGCAAACCAGAAACCTTTGCCTGTGCCTTCCTGTTCCCTGCTCCCTGCGCTCTCTGCCTGCTGATCTCACCATTGGCTCTCTGCTGATGTGAGAAGTTGTCAGCAGTGATACCCCAGTGTGCCAAGGCTCACGAGAACCACCATCCTCCTTTCCTTTCCTTTTCCTTCTTTCACCTTTCCTTTCCCTTTCCCTTTCCCTTTCCCTTTCCCTTCCCTTTCCCTTTCCCTTTCCCTTTACCCTTTCCCTTTCCTTTACCCTTTCCTTTCCCGTTACCCTATCCCTCCCTCTTCCCTCCCCTTTTTCCAGATCTGGCTGCATCTCCTTGCGCTTTGCCTCCCACCACCCCAGGCCCTGCTTGCTCTGAGTGATTTCTGTGTGAGTGCCCGAGCCCTGGTGGTGCAGGAGCAGCCCCTGCAGCTGTGTGAAGTCCTGCTCTGGTTCTCTTTGCAGTGCCAGCTCTCCCGTGATGCCTGGCCACTGGCACCAGCCATGACCTGCAGGGACAGGCACAAGATGTAGTTTGTGACCCTTCCTAGCAAGGCCAGCCTGGAGCTCTGCCCCTTGAGGAGAGACCTTCAGAGGTGCTGGAGGATGAGTGGGACAAAGCCAACTCCTGCTGCTCCCTGGTGAGCTGGGACACCAAACTCACACTGCTTCACRCCTGAAGCTGGACTTGGCCTGCTCTTAGAAGGAAATGCTGTCTCTCCTCTGTGGCCACCCCTCAGCTCTCAACGTCTTCCATTGAACAATTGACTTTCCACTCTAGGAGGCAAGGATCAAATGGGTTGAGGACAACTGGCCCTTCTTGGCTTTGGCAAAGAGGATTCTTTGGTGCATTTTAAAGTGCCAGGACATGAAACAGTAAATCCCTTCCTCCTGCACTCCTGCCTCCTGCAAGCAGCCCTGACTGCAGTCCGAGCCAGCCAGTTAAAGGGTTAACCATAGCTGGATGCCTGAATGGCTGCCTTACTGATCCCACGGAGGTAACTGGAACAAACACAGTGCATCCCCCAGCCTGCCATCCTGTCCCTGTCCACCTGGTCCAGCAAGCCCCTCTGCCCACTGCAGYGTCCCTGCTGCCCTTCCCTTGCCTCTCCACCTCCTGCACACCCAATTTCTCTCCCCTTTTCTCTCCCCTGTGCCCTGGCTTGGAAGTCCTGACTGAGAGAAGCGTTTTCCACGAGGAGCCAGCTCCCTGCTCTGATTCCCTGCTGCAGTCCCTTGATCTCAGGCATCCCAGGGGAACGGGAGCAGCGCTGCTGTGCTGACGCCTGTCACACCTCTAGCTGGGAAATTCGTGAGCAAACAGAGCAGGGCACAGAAAGGTGGGGGTAGGAGGCATCTGGAGAAGGATCCTGCAGTGGGTTTGGTGTCCAGCTGGGAACGTGGCACTCCCTGTGCTCTCCTCTGGAGTTTGTGCAGTGCCCACGGCCGTGGGGCCGTAGTTGGAGGCTGTGCAACAATTCCCGTGGCTGAGGAGTTCCTGGTTTTTGTGCTTGTTAAACGCTGTGAGCTGCCTGTGCTGCACCAGGGAGACACTTGGTGCATTTAATTAACATTTAATTTGCTTGRAGATTACATTAAAATGTGCAATAATAGAAGCTCTCCGAAGGGCGGGAGGAGAAGGGGGAAACAGGCRCGCTCCAGATTGGCTCAGGCACTGGTGCTGAAGTGTTCTGCAAGAATTACAGATGGAAGGGGGAAAAATGCTCTACTTGTGCAGCCACTGAGAGTATTGGGCATCTGTTTGGGAGCAGAGCTTGGGGAAGGGCATTCAGCAGCTCCAAAGGAGGTCCAGCAGCTGGGAAGGGGAGATGGGGTGGCTGAATGTTCCTCCCATGGTCCCGAGGAGAGAACGGCCCAGTTTGATATCCAGGGAATCTCCCAAAGGAGACACCCTTGGGCTGGAGAGGCAGATCACAGAGCCCATGCAAACCCAAGAAGCAGCCCCCACACGTTTTTGGGGAGAGGGTGATGCCAGTCCCGTGCAGTGCATGTGCTCCCTTTCCCTGTCCCTCTGTCCTGCCCATCCCGGGTTATGTAATGAAGGATGCTGTGGCTGCTGTCCTGGGAAGGGGCTGGGCAAGGACACCAGGGGCTGGCACAGGATTGAAAGCTCTGGGGCTGGGCTGAAATTTAGAGGAAAAAAGCTATAAAGGCATTTTCTGCCTGGGTAAGCGTGTCAGGAAACAGGCAGTTTGATCCTGCTTATGTAATCCTGACTCTAAAGAAGCCGCTCGGGATCGATCCTGGCTGGGAACTCAGGGGGCTGCAGCACAGGCTCACCTTGCAGGTGCCTTCCTACCCCTCTCCTTCCCCCAGCCCCCTCCACCTCAGGTATTTGTGCTGGTTTTGGTGCTGCTGGAACGTGGTGACCAATTTCTTGTACTGCTGCCCATTGCTCTCCTCCCACACCCGACCAGAGCAGGACTTTCCAAGAAACCATCCCAAAATCCAGCCCTTCAAAGCCTTTCTGCCAGCCAAGGCAGCTGAAAGTCTCGTGTGAGGGAGCCTTCAGCTGCTCTGGTGCTGTGTTTACCCTTAACATCAGCCTGGAGATGTCTCAGGGTCCCTCTCACACACGAGGGAACCAAGGACACAGATCTGGCACAGAGGTTTTTCTTTTTTTTGGGTTTGTTCTTTTTCTTTTGCCAAGGTGGCTAGACTTATAATCATCCTGTTCTTTGGTTTTCCCCTGCTAACACCCCTGCTTCCCCACCTCGACCACAGGAGCAGAGGGATGAGGACTCGCCTGGGCTGCCTGTCTCACAAATCAGACTCATATAATGATTTCACAGCTATTCTTCCGGACAAGCCCAGCCGGGCTTTGAAGTGAGTATAGCTGCAGCATCCCACCCCAACCCCACTCCTGCCCTTCCCCTCCCCACCCACCACCTCCCCCCTGCAGTATTGTCTTCCTTTTGTTGTGTTTTGTACGAGCTGTGAGTGCTTCCAGGAGGAAAACAAACCGGCACTGATCCGGCAGGAACAGCCTCGGGAAATTCCTGGATCTGTGGCACTGTGAGACAGGACATGTTCCCAGTCCCCACTGCTGCGTGTGGGACACGTCTGCACCTCTTTGGGGATGCAATTTACACCTCTGCCATCACAAATCCAAGCCTGAGCAGTTGGCTTGGTGTAAGAGGTGACCCGAAATTTCAGGTCATCTTTAGCTCAGCCTTGTATTTGACACTGCAAAAATTTGGGTGATGGTTTGCAAAATGCTGGAGGGAGATCAACCCCTCCAGAGTCCTGATTTGAGAAGTGTGGGATGGGATTCATCTGATCCCAAGTCCCTGCTTCCACCTGAGATAAGATCTGTCCTTCCCCTGAAAGGCAAGCAAGAGAAATAAACACTTCTGCAGGGCTGAGTTCCATTTCGCCTGACTTTTGGCTTTTACAATGTAAATGTCTGCATCTGAGCTCGTTTCCTGGGCCTCTGCTCAGAGTCAATGAGGAAAATTGGTGCCTTTTTGGGCACAATTCATCTGGCCTATTTTACCTGCCTGCCTGGGGATGTGAGCTGAGCAGAGTCCCTGCAGGTCCCCTGGGATCTCCTCCCTGATTCTAAAGGAAGCCCAGGGTCACTTGGCTCAGTTCTACAGCCTAGCCCTCCAAAATCAGGTGAGAGGAATCCCAGCCTTCCTCGGTGTCCTCAGCAAACAGCTCCAGAGGGGATGAGCAGCTGTGGTTTGTCTGTAACTTGTCCCTTCCTTTCCTTACAGAAGACTGTCAACAGAAGAAGCTACAAGATGGGCAGACTCTTTTGATGTCCTTTTGTCCCATAAATGTGAGTAGAGATCAAATTCTAACTTTTTTTCCCCTCCTCTTCCCTTAACCCCTGTCCAGGGACGTGGTCCCTCAGAGCTGCTCACTCCCCAGCAGCCACCATCCTTTACAGGCAGGAAAAAAAGAGAATTTTGTGTGTTCCCTTCACATCTTTGCTCCTGACCACGAGGAAAACCACAACTGCTAAAGCCATCAGCCCAAGGTGCTGCTTTTTCCAGCTCAGCACCCTTGACCAGCTTGCCCTGGCACAGAGGAATCCCCCTTGGTCCCCCTGAGCYGCAGTTACCACAGCAAACCCGAAAATTTCACATCCAGAGCCCTCATGCCAACCTATAATCAGCAACCCCTGCTCTGTTCAGTCCTGTGAGTTCTGTTCTGCAAATATTGCTCTGCTTCAGCAGCATTTTCACACTGAGAAATTATAAACAAAGCAAAGTTCTCAGTATGGGTTCATTCATGGGCTTCTATTGAAGCAAAAAACCCAAATGAGTTGAGGTTGGGGAAAAGTCACCGTGGGTGCTGAACTGTTTCATGGCAATAAGGAGCTGTCTGGCTTGCTTAGAGACCCAGCTTTTCCTTACATTTTAARATGTAAGTGTAAATTATGTTATTAAGCTAATTTTAAGGTAATTTTGCCAGGTTTCTACTGAGATGACAACAGTTTTGGCAGGGAATTAAGTGACAACTTTAAACAGGCAGGCTGACCAAGGCAGGAAAAAGCAGGATGTAATTTTAGCAGCAGTATCTAGTTGAGATCATTGCTCTTGCAGCCAATAGGGGAAAAAATATATGGTGTAGCTGGGTATGGCTAAAAAGGAACGTTTCTTTTGTGGAAATTCAGAGCAAGAAGGGGAAAATACAGCAATGAGRTTATAGGGTACCTGGGGGATGGAGAAAGGGGAGGGCAGAATTTTCACACCCCTGTTATCATCCTGAACTCAAACCCATTTCTTCTTCAGTGGTKTAAAAGTAGAAATTTTCTTTATTAGACTGCAGAAGATGGGCTTGGATTACAAACCCCAGTGAATTTATCCACCTGTGTCCTGATGTCATACAGATTCTTCCCTCTTCAGCTGACTACCACAAAAATGCAAAATCAAACCTCAGTTCAATGATTTTGTCCAGCAGCATCCACAAGGGTGTCTGATTTTATTAATAAATTAGCCTTAGAGAGTGATAAATGAATTATCAAGACCTTTCCCATCTCTTACAATGGAAAGTAATTCTGATAATTCTCTGGCACTAATGAAAAATATTCAGTTTCTAATGAAAAATATTCAGTTCCTAATGGCAACAGAAGGTGATCTTTAAAATTTAAATTAATCTATTTTTATCAGCAGTCACGGTGACATTGCCTGGTGATTGGTTGGTGACAAAAAAATTTGTTGTTTAATAAACTACTTTCTAAAGGAATATTTTATAACTGCTCTGCACCTGAAGTTTCTGGAATTGCCAGCCTGGCAGTCAAGGGTTATAATGATGCAAATACAAAAAGTTCTGTTGAAATAGAACTGTCATTTTAGTTACACTGGTTTAAAGGAGAGAACAGCACATACTCGTGGAATTAATTATATTGTACAAGTTGCATTTTTGCTGTTAGGATGTGCTGATGTTACACAGGTAAGGGAACCTTRTGCCTYAACTGGCCAAAATCTGGGATTAAATAAAGCTGTGCCTGGCCTGCTGGCATCTGTCTGCGAGGGAAGCTGCCAGCAAAAATTCTGCTTTTAGTGCCAAGAGGAGGCAGAACTGCTCCAGTCTMATTTCCCCAGCATTAGCCAGGGAAAATTGGAATTCATGCTCGGGGGCATGGGCTCAGCACCAGCTGGGCTTGGGGAGAATTCCCCCTGGGGCTCMCAGCATCAGCAGGTAGAGCACTTGTGCTTGACACATCTGCCAGAAAGTGTCTTCACTAGATGGACAGCTCATTTAYTTTGGGAAGGGGATTGTGATTTCAGGGGGTTGTGTGGTGCTGTTGCTGCAGTCAGATGGATTTGGTGCCTTCCAGGCAAACTGTTCTCCAGGGAAAATAAACCCCAAAGTGCTGGAGCAGGGCTCAGGAGCTGATGGAGAAATGTTGTGGGAAACATTGCCAGGGGTGGGACTGAAATAGGGCTCTCCTTGAGCCAGGTCTCACGAGCTCTTGGGAGATCTATTTCACACCCAAGATAGCTCAGCTACCTTAGAAGGCATAAAATCAGCAGGATGGCTTCTGTGGTAGTGTTGGAAACAAAACAGTTTCAATAAAAGGCAAAATAATAATCTCTTTACAGAGAAAAACCGAGCCAGGTGCAAGAGGTTCTTGCTCCTGGTAAAACACCYCACAAAAGCCATTAGCTTCTTTGTTCTCTTCTTTTTCTAGTAAATGGCTCAGGTAGGACTTTTGGCTCCTGTCCAATTAGCTATCCTTAAATTTGAAGTCCCCAAAGTCCTATGAGATGTCTTTTCACCTAATTGAGGAGAGAAACTTCTGAGCTTATTTCCTTTATAAAGGGACAAATGATAGCTTTGTCACTCCATCAACAAGGGGCACATTCCTATATTGGACAAGTGACAAAATTGCTCCAAGGAGCAAGAATGTGGATCACAGCTCCCCAAAGTGCCCAGCTGAGCAGGGAGCAGGTTCAGACACCTGCAGTACTCTGGCAGATGGGAAAAACACTTCCTATTCCCTTCCTATTTTCATGAGTCTCCAAAAGCTTTCTTGTTGGATTATACTGATTTAGAGATGGSGTAASTGAGAAGTGTTTTAAAAACTTTTATTCCATTTTCAGTCTCATGAGAAGGGTGAGACAATACAGATGTTATAATTYRCWCCATCACAATCAGAAGCCAATTATGTCTTAGAAGGAAATGCTGTCTCTSCTCTGTGGCCATCCCTCAACTCTCAACATCTTCCACTGAATAATTGACTTTCCACTCTAGGAGGCAAGGATCAAATGGGTTGAAGACAACTGGCCCTTCTTAGCTTAATATATAAGCTTATAATGCTTATACATTATAAGCATTTCTTGGCCTATCAGCTTTAGCCACACCATGCTGTAAATGCCTTAAAGCCAATCATCTAAAACTACCCCTTGTAAGTCCTACTACAATGCATCTTTCATAGTTCTATTTCTCCAAAGTATCCAGTTTTATTTACAAAACCGTCCTTTGAAATTTGTTTCAAGTTCCATTTCTCTCTCAGCAATGTCTGTCCTATTCTATGGCATTTCTAAATCAGCATTTCTTATCTCAGCATTTCTTATTCAGATGCACACTATGTGAGCCTTCTGTCAGACTTTTAGAATTCTTTACAAATCCATTTCCCACAGTTTTCAAACAGAAGTGACCTGAGCAGTGTCATGCATTAATTACACAGATTCCATGGAGAGTCCRTGGGGATTTGAGCCACCTGGTCTAGTGGGAGRTGTCCCTGCCCAKGGCAGAGGGGTTGGAATGAGATGATTTTTAAGGTCYCTCTCAGCCCAAAMMATTSTGTGATTCCATGATCACCTTTGCCAGACATCCCTTGAATTGTGACAGCCCTGGGCAGCTCCCCTGATCTCCCCTCACCCTYCTGAAGAATGAATGACTGTGCAGGTAATGTTTGMTCYTGTTGTGGGAGGAGGATTGAAATCCCTTGGGATTTGAAGCAGTTGTTTTCTCCCATGGGTTGGAATGAGATKATTTTTAAGGTCCCTYYCAGCCCAAACCATTSTGTGATTCCATGATCACCTTTGCCAGACATCCCTTGAAGTGTTGGTGGCCCTGGGSAGCTCCCCTGATCTCCCCTCWCCCTCCTGAAGAATGAATAAATGACTGCAGGYAATGTTTGATCCTGTTGTGGGARGAGGATTGAAATCCCTTGGGATTTGAAGCAGTTGYTTTCTCCTGGGTGATTCCAGGCTGGGTAATGCCCTTGTCTCTGCACAGACTGGTCTGATTTGGATTTATTCCCCGAGCCATTCAAAAGATAATTTGAGCTGACAAGTTATTTGAGTTAACAAGAGCCTGTGAGTAGGAAATGCAGCAGGGCTCTCCCCACCTCCCTTTTGTGCTGGCCCTGGCACTGAATTCCCTCCTTCCTCCTGGAGTGAGCAGTGCTGAGCAGCAGGATGCAGCAGCTCTGCATCCATATGTCAGTGCAATGAAATCCTAATTGTTTTTGTTAATGGGCAGAGCAAATCAACTCAGAAACCCTGGGGTCAGGCAGGGTTCAACTCAGAATCCCTATTCTACATCTATTTTACACCTGTCTGAGCTCACTGCCACCTTCCCTGGGGTCAGGGCTTCTGAGCAAGCAACAGGAGAGGGGACCCTGATGCTTCTCTTGTCAGGGAAAATAAACCCCAGAGTAAGAGACAGAGGCAGAGTAAGAGGCAGACCATGTGCAGCATTTCCCTGGCTGCCCAGAGAGGAAAAGCAGTGGTTTTCACACGCTGGATTTTGGCAACTTTCCCCATTTTGTGCCAGGGAAGTGAGCTCAGCGTGGTYCCCAGAGTGTGAGTGCATGCTTGTGAGTAAGTGAGGAGTAATCCCCTCSCTGTGCCCGTGCCCAGGAGGGTGGCCAGATGAGGATTTCCTCTGACAGCCTGCTGGAGGGAAGTACAAGCCACAGCATGTCTCATTCTGCATGCCCCACAGGGCTGGACACACAGATTTTTGTTCCTCCAACATCCAGCAGGCCAGTCTGTCCTCAACCCTTGGTCAGCTTCTCTCCCCACACCAAAAACATTAATCCTGAATTGCCACCTTTATCTCAAGGGTGATTTTTCTCTGGATTTTTTGAAATCTGGAGGAAAAGGTGATTTTTCTCTGGATTTTTTTTTTTTTGTGATCTCCGTGCTCTTCCTCCCAAACTTTATTGTTGTTCTCCTCCTCCTGTTGTCTACACATTCCTTCACTTCCTACACAGCACAGGAATATCCCAACCTACTCCCAGCTCTTTCTGAGCCAGAAGAGCATTAGCATTGTGCTGCTGACAGGCAGCTGAGATGAAGGGAAGCTCTGCTCAGCAGCAGTGGGAGCACATTCGTGTGCTGTGCAGAGAAATTGTGACCTTGTCCCTCCAGCCAGGCACCCAACACCTTCCAGGGAGCCAATCCATCCATCCAGCAGCCACAGGGACCCTACCTTTACTCTCTGCTTGCTCAGGGGGTGAAACACATGCATTRAATAAATGATTGGGGATTGCTTTCYTGCTCTGACAGTGGCAGGTGCTTGGTTATTGAACTGCCTGAATGATTTAGGCCACTAATCTGGGCTCTTCCTCATGCTGATGAAGCTTAGCTGAGCCCTGTCTTGTGTTTTCTGCTCCCCACCCCACTCCCTTCTTGCTGGGTAGGATCCACTTTCCATTTCCTGAATGGGATTTCAGGAGTCCCAGTCCTCACATTGGCATTGACCTGCCTGGCACTGCCCATTCATAAACCAGAAATTCCTGGCACTGCCTCACTCACAGATGATCTGCAGTATGGGGGTGTTGAAGGAGTTTTGAGTTAGATCTCTGAGTTTTTTAGACGATGCCATTTATTTTTCTTATCTTCTACACAAACAGGAAGGGTGAGTTTGTCTCACATCTTCACAGCATGGTTCAGAAGGTCACAAGACCCCTAGTTACAAGCCCTTTTAAGGATTTATTGACCAATAAATCACTGCCAACAAGGATATTTATGGTTTTGACCCAATCCTTACATATTTTGTCTTATGGACTCATGCTACARYRTRAGCTTCCTTAGCCAATCATGTTATGACACACAAACCTACAGCACTGCATTCTAAACTCCTTGTTTACCTTTGTAACTAATTTTATTTTTTCTATATCTTAAGCTCTAAAACTCTAAACTTTCCTCTTCTTAACTTAACGTGTCTCTGCTTTAAAATCCACATTCTCACTTCTGGCACCTAAGTTTGGAAGCATTTCCCATGGTCTCAGATCAAATCTTGTATTTAATTCTAAGCTTTGAATTTATTAACCAATAAGACACTGCCAACAAGGATATTTATGGTTTTGACCCAATCCTTACATATTTTGTCTTATGGACTCATGCTACARYRTRAGCTTCCTTAGCCAATCATGTTATGACACACAAACCTACAGCACTGCATTCTAAACTCCTTGTTTACCTTTGTAACTAATTTTATTTTTTCTATATCTTAAGCTCTAAAACTCCAAACTTTCCTCTTTTTAACATGTCTCTGCTTTAAAATCCACATTCTCACTACTGGCACCTAAGTTTGGAAGCATTTCCCAAGGTCTCAGATCAAATCCTGTGTTTAATTCTAAGCTTTGGCTTCCAGGCCCAAAGCTCTGAGAATTCCCTGCRTTTCAGATTCCAGCACTGCAGGATCCTGAGCAATGTCTGAGCACTTGCACAATCCCCTCTGCACGTTCCTCAGTCAGTCTGAAAGGARAGCAGGGCATTTTGAAGCTTAGATCTATACTGCAAAAGCAAAATATCAAATGTCTGCTGCTTCTCCCTCAGACTCCYAACATCCAGTAAAGAGCTCTGCTTCTTTGCCTTCAATTTATCTGCTCCACCAGGATCAATTTCCTCCTTTGGCTTCAAGCAAAGGACTCTTGAGGCAAATTCCTGAATAATTGTCCAACAGTTGTCCTGAAGGGCTGTGCAGCCACAGCAKCACATCCTGTCCTCCTGAGTGGCCATGCCTTTGGGCCTCAGCCTGGGGATAATTTTGTGCTGCTGCCTCTGCAGAATTCTGATCCTGCTTTTAACTTCTGTGCTTTCTAACACATCCCTCTGGAATTGCACACTGGGATTTTTCAGCAGGCGAAATCTCTCTCCTGCTCATATCACACTGCACTCCAGTGGTAGTTGTTCTGAGAAAAAAGATGTCCAGTTGTCCAGTTAATTGAAAAGTTAAAAGTTGTCCAGTTAATTTCTGTGCTTTCTCTGTAAATTATCCCCCTGGAACTGCACGCTGGGATTTTTCAGGAGCCTGCTCATATCACACTGCACTCCAGTGGTGATTGCTCTGGAAAAAAAGATGTCCAGTTGTCCAGTTAATTGAAAAGTTAAAATTTCTGTGCTTTCTCTGTAAAGCATGCCCCTGGAATTGCACACTGGGATTTTTCAGGAGGTGAAATCTTTCTGCTTCTGCTATCACTCTGCACTCCAGTGGTAGTTGTTCTGGGAAAAAAGATGTCCAGTTGTCCAGTTAATTGAAAAGTTAAAATTTCTCTGCTTTCTCTGCAAAGCATCCCTCTGGAATTTCACACTGGGATTTTTCAGGAGGTGAAATCTCTCTCCTGCTCATAGCACACTGCACTCCAGTGTTGATTGCTCTGCGAAAAAAGATGTCCAGTTGTCCAGTTAATTGAAAAGTTAAAAGTTGTACAGTTAATTTCTCTGCTTTCTCTGGAATTTCACACTGGGATTTTTCATGAGGTGAAATCTTTCTCCTGCTTGTATCACACTGCACTCCAGTGGTGGTTGTTCTGGGAAAAAAAGATGTCCAGTTGTCCAGTATATTAAAGAGTTAAAATTTCTGTGCTTTCTCTGTAAAGCAGCCCCCTGGAATTGCACACTGGGATTCTTCAGGAGGTGAAATCTCTCTCCTGCTCATAGCACACTGCACTCCAGTGGTGATTGTTCTGGGAAAAAAGATGTCCAGTTGGGTGGGATGAGCTTTGAAATGCTGATCATTCATGAGTGCTCATTCCTTGAAAGCCTTGATGTGCTATGAAGGAGGAGGTTGAAGTCAATATCTGTAACAAATATCCAGGTCAAATCCCAGCTCAGGTGGTGGCAGCTCCCATGGCCAATTGTCCTCCTGCCCTTCCAGTCACAGTTGTCATTGTTCCATGACAAACTTCAGGCAGGGATTGCCCAAACCTGGCTGTCAGGCACAGCTGGGAAGGCTGGCAGGCACTCAAGGGTTAAAGATGAAAATGATGGCAAACCAGGCAGTCAGGGCTGAGCTCTCCTGCACCCAAAGTGTCCCAGCAAGGCCCTCACAGGATCAGCCTCACCATCTGCAGCTCCTCCAGGGCTCTGGGGACTGCACGACAGGAGTGGATAAAAAAAGCAGAGAACAGCCAGACACTATTATTTATCCATTCACTGTCTGAACTTATTTCAGGATCAAAAGGAGCTGATTGACATGAGAGCAGGAGGCAGAGCTCATGGAAACCTCCTGGTCCCAGGGGAACCTGCTGCAGCTGCTCTCTGGGGCAGGGCTGTAGCAAATGCCTTTCTCTCCTTGTCACTCATGGCATTCCCTTCTTTTAGCAGTTATTACATTTGTCAGGTGTTTTATTTCTCAGGTATTATATTTTTCAGATATTATATTTTTCAGGTATTTTATTTTCCAGGTATTTTATTTTTNGTCCAGTTAATTTCTGTGCTTTCTCTGTAAATTATCCCCCTGGAACTGCACGCTGGGATTTTTCAGGAGCCTGCTCATATCACACTGCACTCCAGTGGTGATTGCTCTGGAAAAAAAGATGTCCAGTTGTCCAGTTAATTGAAAAGTTAAAATTTCTGTGCTTTCTCTGTAAAGCATGCCCCTGGAATTGCACACTGGGATTTTTCAGGAGGTGAAATCTTTCTGCTTCTGCTATCACTCTGCACTCCAGTGGTAGTTGTTCTGGGAAAAAAGATGTCCAGTTGTCCAGTTAATTGAAAAGTTAAAATTTCTCTGCTTTCTCTGCAAAGCATCCCTCTGGAATTTCACACTGGGATTTTTCAGGAGGTGAAATCTCTCTCCTGCTCATAGCACACTGCACTCCAGTGTTGATTGCTCTGCGAAAAAAGATGTCCAGTTGTCCAGTTAATTGAAAAGTTAAAAGTTGTACAGTTAATTTCTCTGCTTTCTCTGGAATTTCACACTGGGATTTTTCATGAGGTGAAATCTTTCTCCTGCTTGTATCACACTGCACTCCAGTGGTGGTTGTTCTGGGAAAAAAAGATGTCCAGTTGTCCAGTATATTAAAGAGTTAAAATTTCTGTGCTTTCTCTGTAAAGCAGCCCCCTGGAATTGCACACTGGGATTCTTCAGGAGGTGAAATCTCTCTCCTGCTCATAGCACACTGCACTCCAGTGGTGATTGTTCTGGGAAAAAAGATGTCCAGTTGGGTGGGATGAGCTTTGAAATGCTGATCATTCATGAGTGCTCATTCCTTGAAAGCCTTGATGTGCTATGAAGGAGGAGGTTGAAGTCAATATCTGTAACAAATATCCAGGTCAAATCCCAGCTCAGGTGGTGGCAGCTCCCATGGCCAATTGTCCTCCTGCCCTTCCAGTCACAGTTGTCATTGTTCCATGACAAACTTCAGGCAGGGATTGCCCAAACCTGGCTGTCAGGCACAGCTGGGAAGGCTGGCAGGCACTCAAGGGTTAAAGATGAAAATGATGGCAAACCAGGCAGTCAGGGCTGAGCTCTCCTGCACCCAAAGTGTCCCAGCAAGGCCCTCACAGGATCAGCCTCACCATCTGCAGCTCCTCCAGGGCTCTGGGGACTGCACGACAGGAGTGGATAAAAAAAGCAGAGAACAGCCAGACACTATTATTTATCCATTCACTGTCTGAACTTATTTCAGGATCAAAAGGAGCTGATTGACATGAGAGCAGGAGGCAGAGCTCATGGAAACCTCCTGGTCCCAGGGGAACCTGCTGCAGCTGCTCTCTGGGGCAGGGCTGTAGCAAATGCCTTTCTCTCCTTGTCACTCATGGCATTCCCTTCTTTTAGCAGTTATTACATTTGTCAGGTGTTTTATTTCTCAGGTATTATATTTTTCAGATATTATATTTTTCAGGTATTTTATTTTCCAGGTATTTTATTTTTAGGTATTATATTTTTCAGATATGATATTTTTTCAGGTATTTTATTTCTCAGGTATTATATTTTTCAGATATATTTTTCAGGTATTATATTTGTCAGGTATTATATTTTTCAGATATGATATTTTGCAGGTATTGTATTTCTCAGACATTTTATTTCTCAGGTATTGTATTTTTCAGATATGATATTTTAGAGGTATTTTATTTTTCCAGTTTTTTTTTTTCAGGTATTTTGTTTCTCAGGTATTACATTTTTCAGATATGATACTTTTCAGGTATTTTATTTTTCAGGTATTATATTTTTCAGATATGGTATTTTTCAGGTATTTTATTTTTCAGGTATTAGATTTTTTCAGATATTATATTTTTTCAGGTATTTTGTTTCTCAGGTATTATATTTTTCAGATATGGTATTTTTCAGGTATTTTATTTCTCAGGTATTATATTTTTCAGATATTATATTTTTCAGGTATTTTGTTGCTCAGGTATCCTATTTTTCAGATACTCTATTCTGCATCAGTGACCTCTTGCAGATGTGGTACTTTCATGCAACACTGCTATTCCTGCAAGTGATCCTCTGTCAATGCTGCAGCTCTGGGGCTGTTGTAGAGGAAAAGGGGGGAAAAAAAAAGACCAGAGCAGAGACAGGGAAGCAAAACCTCAGCAGAGACTGCAGAGACATAGCAGTGTGCTTGTGTGCTGGAATATTTAACATCAAGCATCCTAGGAGCTGATGATTGATAAAATGACATAGATCTTGAGGAACTGGAACTTTCTCCCTGTTTTATTTCCTTCTTTCTGAAAGCTGCCAGCATGCAAAGGCTCTTTGCTCTGCTCTCCAGTCCTTCCCTTGCTCTCACACAGGCCCTGTGAATTTTACAGGCACTGAGGGGGACACAGCTTTTGGGAAATGTTGCTGTGTCCCAGATTTCAGGAAGGGGAGCAGCTCTACAGCACCCCTCACCTTCACCACATTTATCTATCACCATATTTGCCTATCCAGGGTGGATRATAGCAGGTAGATAATAGCAGGACAGGTGCCCTGCTCCTTTGGCATTCTGCTCTGGGGCTGATGTCACCACATTGCCCCAGGCTTGGACCCACAATGTGCAGTGTCACTTGGATGAGAGGCCCTTTTTKTGCCTACCCTAGCAGTGCAAAGCCCTGATCTCCTCCTAAAATTGCTTGAAGGGAGAAGTGTCAGGAGGAGCTGGAATAATGCAGCTATTTCTGGGGCTGACAGCAGGAGGGAGCATGGCTGAGATGGGATGGATCCATTTTTATGCTGATAGCAGGCTGCTGATGGAGCAGCCAGTGCAAAAAAAAAAAACAAAAAAAAACCAAATGGAGGAGCTTTGAGGAAGGCAGGGAAGAGAGGTTTAGGCTGTACTTGGGGCTTGTCTGGCCTTTCCTTTTCCCTCTGAGGATCTGGGCAG
>NDFG01000428.1:657193-669860 GCA_002167245.1 Sporophila hypoxantha
TYYYCMRGCAGCACTGACACAACCAGAGCACACAGCCTCAAGCTGCACCAAGGGAAATAYAGGTTGGATATTAGGAAGAAGTTTTTTACAGAAAGRGTGATAAARTTCTGGAATGGCTGCCCAGGGAGGTGGTGGAGTCCCCATCCCTGGGTGTGTTTAACAAAGCCTGGATGTGGCACTGGGTGCCAGGGTTTAGTTGAGGTGTTGGGGCTGGGTTGGACTCGATGGTCTTGAAGGTCTCTTCCAACCCTGTGATTCTGTGATTCTGTGAATTCTGTGAGTAACTTGTCGACTCCCAAGGGAGGAGAGCTTCTGACTAACTCCCTCCTCACCCAGACCTCCTGAGAGATGCAAACAATAACTACGAGATGAACAGAAAATGCAGTCACATCCCAAAGCCTGGGATGGTTAAATCCTCTTTCAAGCACTCCACAGGCTGATGGCACTGCCAGGTCCTGCTGATGGCACTGCCAGGTCCTGCCTAGTGACCACACTGGGTCGTGTCACTGCAATCACAGCACAGCCAGGGGGGCTCTCACTGCACCCAGCCCTCCTGCTCCTGCATGGGTGCCTGTCAAGGACCCAAAAAGGGCTCATTTTCCTCATTTTCCTTATTTTCCTCCCTTTCCCAACTAGTAAAGCCATTACAAGGCCACTGGGAAGGACCCAGGTTCRCCCTGAGGTGTGTGGGGGTCTCAAYRCTCTCCTTTGAGCACTTTCCCACAGTTATTCAGGAAGCCAAATGAGATTTTAAGGACTGGAAGGCTGATTTTTGATTAGAAATGGGAATGCAGGTAGGATGGGGGTCCTTCCTACAATTTGGTCCKGTGGTGATGTTTCCTTAGCACTGTTACATAATTTTGGCATGCTTRGAATATGAAATTATTAGAGCTAATCCATACTGCTGGCATCCATGTTGAGGCAGACAGCTTTACTTTCCAGGCTCCTTCCAGTTTGGACACTGAATTAATAACAACAAATAACATTTTTTTTTCAGCCATTTTTTCCTTCCAGACAATAACCCTAAAAAATGCTGATTATCCTGCTAGGGAAGGAGAGCAGGAAAACTCCACTGGCTGCCTTTGCAAACAAATGGCAGTCATAACATTTATTTTTCCAAGCCTCTCCTCCAGATATTGTAACATGAAGCTGCTATGGGAAAAATCAAACAGTTTATTTTAGATCAGCCGAGTTGGGAGACATTTAATAAGGATGTACTAATGGTTTAAACCCAGTTGAAAGTTTATTCACCCATTTATTAGGCATGTGGTGAAGAGGAGAGGGAGCAGGAGAGAGGTTAGGCTAAGTCAGCAGCTTTAGGTGATGTGCTGCCTTAAAGTCTGAATGMAAGTAATTTAAAAAGTGATTTCAGTAAAAGTGAAGTGATTTCAGAAGTGCCCAGATCACTATAGACCCAACTTTTCCAGGCTTGGGGCAGGGTTCACAGCCCTGAATCACTGTGGGGGCTGTTCAGGGGTAGGAGCTTGGTTCCACAGCCATGGCAGAGAGGGAATGAGCCATTTGAAGGAGGCCAGCTGGACACTCAGTGCCAAACTCTCTTCTGCTGCTTTCCCCAGGTGAACATAGACTTCCAGACACGGGAGCTGACCAGAAGAAATGTGCAGGAGCCCTCCCTGTCTTGCTTTGACCAAGCTCAGGGGAAGGTGCACAGCCTGATGGAGAAAGACTCGTACCCCAGGTTCCTGAGATCCAAAATTTACACAGACCTGCTGTCTCAGACCCAGAGGAGGCTCAGCTAGGACAGCCACGGGGCCCTCAGAAACCACGTGCTTCCCTCAACAGCCAAATCCCATCTCTAAATGTGAAACTTTCTTGGTGTCCAAAGCAGTGGGAGTGGGAAAAGAGGGAGAAGGGGCAGAGGAGGCTTCCAGAGAGTGATCCAGGCGTGGTATTGACTCTTTGACTATCTGTGCTTTTTTTTTTTTTTGTTAGCAGTAGCACCTTGCAGTCGTTCCCACAAACCCACAACCCTCTCAGGGTCACCTGTGGGCAAGGCAGGTTCCCTTTGAAATGGCTGGGTTGGTTTGTGGGTAAATAACACCTTTGCATCCTTCCACACATCTCTCCCTGTCTCTCACCTCTCCCTTGTGCTCAGGAGGGCCCCGAGGGCAGTGCTGACACTTTGTGAAGCCACAGCCAGCCCCCCTCTCACCCTGCTGGGGTCTGGGACTGAGGGGAGGGAGACAGGAGACAAAGGCACAGGGTTCAATCCCTTTCCTGAAGTGGGAACCATCAGCAAACTCAGCTCTCACCCTGCTGGGGTCTGGGACTGAGGGGAGGGAGACAGGAGACAAAAGCACAGGGTTCATTCCCTTTCCTGAAGTGGGAACCATCAGCAAACTCAGCTCACCTCCCCATTCATTTTGCACACTTYATGGCTTGGCTGCCACCCTGTCACTGCCCCTTTTCCTTCAGGGATGGAGGCTCAGAGGACTCTCAAGGAGCTGAGTTTTCCTCATAAGGAAGGTAATCCCAAAAGCCCTCACTAGGCCTGGGCAGGCAAGTCTCCTAATGTGAATGATTGTTTTTAGTGGCTGTTATTTATTTGTGTGGTAGCTCAGTCTCAGCCATCATTCAGGCTCTGTTGTGCTGGGCACTGGACCAAAGCCCAGCACAAAGGGGCTCCTGGCTGCCACAAGGCTTGGTGGCTCCTCAGGAAGGACCTGTTGGAGCCCTCTGGCCCTTGCTGGGGTGTAGGAAAAGCACAAAGCCCGTCTGCCACAGCAGATGGCATTTTCCATGGGGTACCTGGCCAGTGGCAACRTGAAAAATCCCATTTCTATTTTTGTTATTTCCCTTTTACTGACCGTTCCCGCTCTCTGAGTGTCCCCTGTGGGTTCAGTGCCCTGCAAAGAGCTCCCCAGCACACAGACCCTGCTGCAGGGTCCTTCCCCCCAGTGGGACACAAAGCATGGAGTGAGCAGGATGGGTGTTGGGGGGTGCAGGGGGGTGTGAGGGGCTCCTTGGCCCTGTTCCCATAGCCTGGATGGCACTGCAGGAGAATTCTCTGTGCACATGCCAGGGTGCAGCACCTCCTCTGGGCTGGGCAATAATCCCTCCCATCTGATGGCCCCATTTCCATGGCACTGCTGCTCCAGCTTGGCAGATTCCTGCAATATTTTTGAGGGGAGAAGCAGACAGCCTGTCTGTGGATTTGAGCCGGCAGAGCAGAGGTCTCTTTTCTTAATTTAATGAAGGCCTGGAAAGTGACCCCATGGATCTTTTTCTTCTCTCAGTCATCCCCAGACCAGAGGCTGTGAACCTCTGCTCCAGCCAAGGGTGCTGGGTGGCTTTCATACATCAGAAAGCTGCKGATACAGACTTTGTGTAATGTGGTGTAAATGAGGTAGAATGAATTCTAAAGCCAAGCAAAATGTTTTTGGAAGAAGAKAAAAAAAAGTCTGCCTGGATATTAAAAATTACTGTCCATCAATTAAGTAGGAAACAGCTTTTTGCARGGATGATGTGCAGGACAGTAGGACAAACAGGATCAAGACAGAGGTGGTAACCATGCTGGGTTTATTTTGGAGGTGTATTCCTGTGGTCTCCAAGACACTGAAGTCTAAATACATTGCAATTGCAAACTTTATGTTCAGTAGGGAAACCTGCTCTTCAGTGCCTGGTTGGTCAGCAGGAGAATCCTCCAGGTCTTTGGAAGGCAAATCCCATCTCCAGTTAAATTTCCCAGAGGAATTTCCATAACGAGCAGCAGTGACCCAGCATTCCTGGCTGTCCCCYGTCCCTGCAGGGACACCTGAGGAGCTGAGGCTGGCCTGTGGTGACAGAGGTGACACTCTGCAGCCACACCAGGCTCAGTGACACAGCTCCTGGGACTGCTGAGGCCCCTCATAGGACACAAGAGACACAGGGTCTGGACGTGGCACAGTTTGACACAAACTTTTTGCTGCTTGCTCAAAAGTGGGACATCTGAAAAATGCTCCAGATTTGCCATGATTTCTCCAAGGGAGCCAGATCCTGCAGGAGCTCAGTGTCCCAAAGCTTTATGGCAGGCAAGGCACAGTGAGACAGGTCTGGTGAACCTGAGCAATGTGGAACAGGAATCACAGGAATCACCAGTGGAAGGAATCAGAGGTGGGAGCAAAGGACACAGAGCCACACAGCAGTGGCAGCACCTGGTGCTGCCTGGGCTGTAGGAAGGTGTCTTGGTTTGAAAAGCCAGGTGTCTGCTAAGGAAGGCAGGAGCCTCCCCTGAAATGGAAAATGTAAACCCCCGCCCTATGAATTATTGTAATTTTGAAATTAAAAAGCTCTCAGGCAAAGATATGGGAGTAGGAATAACAGTTCTTTATTAGGAAAATTTAAAATACAAATGCAATAGTACAAAAAAACCCCACTGCCAGAGTGAGAGCAGTCCCTGCCCCCTGTGTGTCAGGGGGTGGCACAGCCCCATTTCCCATCCCATGGGGGCTCAGCCCTCCTGCAGTGCCAGCTGTGCTTCTGCTGCAGCAGGGATCCTGCACAAGGGGGGAGTTTTCCTCTGCAGCTCCAGGGCTGCTGGAGATGGGCCTGGGCTCCCTCTGGCAATGCAGGGCAGCAGAAAGCTGCTCCTCTGGCAATGCAGGGGGCAAAGGCTGCTGTGGTGTGCCAGGCTCAGATTGGATCCAGGTAGGAATGCTTGGCTCCTGCCCTGGGCGCAGCATCTCCCCATGGGATGCTGGAATTGGATCAGCCATGCAGGGACACTCAGTGGCCATGGACAGAAGATAATTAATAATTAATGGCCCATGAACAGAAGAGATCTCCTGGAGGGAGGATTGGCTGTGGCAGAGATAAAGAAAACTGCCCAATGAACAGCAGAGAGCTGCCCCAGCTCTGACAGATGGGGACAGAACACACACCCCCAGCCACACCTTCTAACCTAAGACAGGAGTCATTTCACCCCCACAGCCCCTGCCTGGGGTAGGGAGTGAGGAGAGCAAACCCAGCCACACTGTAGTGACACACTCAGGGCTTGACCTGCAAGGGAGGATGGAAATCTTCCCTCTCTGGCTGTGAGCAGAGGCTGGGGGAACTCCCCTTTCCCAGAAATGCTTCCTGCCACCCCTGTGTGACACAGCACAGACTGGGATCCCCCAGGGGCACAGGCTGCTTTTGCAGTTTCCTCTCCCATCTGGGCCACCAAAAACTGATGCCTTGGTGTGGCTGCCTAGAACAGAGGCTAGACAAGGTTAAGAGGATAATGTGGGTATTTATTAAAAGGCCTTCAATAGGCACAGCTTGGGCAGTCAAAACYTCCCCAAGGGGTTACACCCAGGATAGAYAATGGTCACAAGTTTTTCAGACAATTATAAGTTTGGTCTATTTMCATATCAGGGGTTAATCCTCCAATTACAGCTTCAGGTAATGAAGTCATATTCCCCAGTTTGCTCCCCCATAGTTTACTTTTGTTTATYCTTTTTGGGGCCTGAGGCTGYAGGGTGTCTTTGGGTCACAGGCTCAGAGGAATTGTTTTGTCTGACCAAAATGTGGAGAGATTTAACAACACTTTACATGGAGTTTAGAGCTATGCACTAATACTTTGTAGGATTTGAAAAACACAAAATTAAAAATCTTATAAGGCATCAGCCTGTGGCCCCAGTTTTACTCCCTGCTGCCAAAGAGCAGCTCAGCTTCCCAGCACTGTGGCATCAAACAAACGTTTCAAGTGGTGAAGAGGCCACCTTTTCTGGCTCTGCCTTCCTCCTTTCCACCCTCCTCTTGCCTTTAAGTGCAAACAAAGCATCCCAGAGCTGCCCAGGACGTGGGAGCCAGCAGAAGGAGGCTGAAGCAGTCACTGCTTTAAAGAGAAGGCAGAAAGCCATGACAGCTCTCCAGACAGACCCTTCTGAGTGGGCTTGGGTGCTGCTGACCTCTAGGGCCAGCTCAGGCAGCCCAGGCAGGGCTCTGCAGCACCTTGGGGAGGCTCACAGAGACAGCCAGGCCAGGGGACACAGCAGGAACCAGAGGCTTGTGTCCTGGAATGTGAGTGGGGACAATCCCCAGGCTCCCCTGGTGTCCAGAGTGTGACTCTGCTCCTGCCCTGTGTGACTCCATCTCTCCACAAGACCTTCCAGCAGTGTTGGTGCTGGAATTCCTTTCATTTTACGTCAGAACTCATGGGAAAACTTCAAAGTGGCCAATACCCTGTAAATCCAAGCTCCCTTCTCCCCTCCATCCACCTGGGGAATTGCTTGGAGCAGGGCACAGCTGGAGATGTCGTTGCTGCAGTGGTGACAGGAGCTGGAATCAGGCTGGCTGATGCAGGAGAAGTGTTTTTCCCAGTAAATTGTTCCCTCCACTGGGAACAGCATCCTAGAACAYAGAGTGGAGCAAAAGTATTGTCTGAGGCATYTGAGTCTACCACTTGTTATTTTCGTTGCTGCTCTTACAGTTTGTCTCTCTGGAAGGAAAGCAGACTAGTTGTTTAAAGTAAAATTCTATTTTTCTTAAACAAGAAAATGGCACCAGCTGCTTCTTTTATGACAAATGCTGTTCTGAATTGAATCAAAATAAGCAGCTTGTAGCTCTACCCCTTAAACCAGGGGCTGATCAAGGAAATCAAGACTGAGCCAAAGCTTTGGAAAGAGCTGAGTGGTGACTAATTCCCACCAAGGGCAAATATCTATCCTTGATTCATCTCTTCCTGAAGTGAAAGGGATACTCATCACCTACAAACCCATTTCACCTCTCCACAGGCACACACCTCCAAAATTTTCCTCCTGTTTGGAGCAACGTTAAAGTGTGCCATCACATGAAGAGGGGGGAAAAAACTGGTTCACTCAGTTCTTTTTATTCTGTTTGCTGGCCCCTACCCAGTCAGCTCCCAGGTAGATTGATGGCAGAASGGAAAAAGAGTTTACAAATTTCATTTTCTATGAGCTTCAGGTGGTGTTAACTGCAGAGTCAGATGCAGAACTCGAATCTGTCTAAGGTTTCTCCTGCTTTGGTCCATCAGCCAGGCTTGGGATGATTTCCACCACTTTTGGTGGACTCATTAATGCACCAAGGGGTCCCTGCTGCCCATGCTGGGGAGGTGTGGAGGGCAAAGGGAGGGGGAAATTGCTGTGTGTGTCTGGGGGTGTGGGTGGATGAGAGTGCATGTGACTTCATCTGTATCTTATTTAGTGTCCTCTACTACAGAAGCTTTTCTGAGACATAGATGTGCATGTTAAAATAGGAGAATTAGGCACAAATGACATAAACTGAGACCTTTAGCCAGTGTTGTGTTTGCCTCGTGTGTGAGTCCAAGTAGTAGTAGGAGATGTAAAACTCTKCTAGGTTCCCAGTTACCCCTAAGAGCACATGTMTCAAACTGAACTGAATGTTCACTGATGATAGACACAAAACCAAAATGTTTACAGCATTCAGAGCAATAGCAAAGCATACCTCATGCCAGTCCTGGAGTGCCTCTCACCTGTCAGTGCAAGCTCTCCCCTCCCTGGGGGCCTCTGGCTTCTCCCTCCAAACTCCTCTCTCCTTCTCTCTCCTGTTCTGGTTGTCTTCCCTCCTCCTCAAAGCACTCCAAACCTTCCTGTCCACCAGCACTGTTTGTCCTCATCTGTCTGAGCCTGGGACTCCCCTAATCTCCCCCTGCTTGCTTCTCCTCCATCCCCATCCCTCCCTCCTCTCTTTGCCTTTCCCTTCCCCAGGCACTCATCTCTGGTCATGCCATCTCCCTCCTACACGCCTCCTACTGCCACTGTAAAGCTCCTAGGAGCTCTTCCCTGCCCGTTATATAAGAACAAAACGTTTCACATCATTTTCTGCATTATCTTCCATCCCTGGGGCTGCTGCAGTCGTCTCCTTCCTTGGTGCTGTGCTCTCTCTCTGGCATCGTAGCATTATATCCCAGAACTGGAATTAAAGTTCATTTTGCTGCTAGACCACAATGCTTCTGTCTACCAYGCACCCCTTGGGCTTTGCAGAGGCTCATCTTGTCCCCAGGTCTTTTGTCTTCCTTCTTTTCCTCCTCCTTCCATGCAGTGCTTGTGGCAGGGGCTGGCTGGGGTGGAGGGTGTCYGTGCTGGGGTCACTCACAGCTGGGCACCCCGTGGCTCTCTGGTTTATAAAAGCAGTCTCAATAAAGGTGTGTGGGTTGTATTTGCTCAGCAAAGTCAGTCCCTGTGCTCTGTGCCTCCTGCAGGAGCATGYGTGTCTAATCTGAGGCTGCGGTGAACTTGGCGCGAGTTCAGCCAGCCAAGGCCGTGGGAGGGAGGTGGCGCAGGGGGATGAGATTGTTACCAAAAACATCCAACGCTCCTGGCAAAAAGGCACAGGAGAAAAGGCAGTGCCTGCTTCTGGAGGCACCAGGGAGCTCTGGGGACCAGCTGTGCTGTGAATTGTTTGTCTCAAGCAGCCCCACACCTCCCGGTTTGCCTCACGTGCTGTGTGCCCCAGGCTGGCTCTAAAGCATGACGGATGAGGAGCTGCTCAGCTTTGCATTTTCAGTGTGGGTAACAGCTTTATCCTGAGAGAAATGTCTTCATGTTGCTCTATCAGTGGCTGCAGCCACCAGCTGAAAAGCAGGGAGGGGAAGGAGGCACCTTGTGCTGTGTTTACTCCTGCAGACCTCTGCAGGAACTCCTGGCAATGAAGAGAGCAAGGTACAAGCACACCCTGGGGTAGATCCTTCTTCCTTAAGAGCCACCACTGAAGATCTCATCTCCTCATAACCTCTCCCCYAACTCCTCTGTGAGTTACCCAAATCAGAGCTCAGATTTGCCCTTAAGCTCCTTGGCACTCCCACATTGGTGGGATGGCAGTGTCCCCTTGAGAACCTGACTACAAACCCACCCACCCAGCAAGGCTGCTTGAAATAACAAAGATACCTGGTTCCTCTGCAAATCAGCTCGTGGGTGGCTCAGAAGAGACTGAGGATGGCTCTGCTGCACTCAGTGAACTCAGAAGTGAGCCACCAGGCAGAAAGARCAGCTCAGAAGTGCTTCCCTGGGCAATGCTGTTATTTTCAGGAGATCCTGCTGCTGCMGCTGCCACCCCTGCAGTGCTGCTGGTGTTGGGGCAGGCCGGGCAGGCTGTTCAGTCTGATCCCTTCCTGCTCAAGGAGAGGCACGGGCTCAGCTCCCCAGGTTCCCCTGCATTAGCTGCTTGTTTGCTTGGCTCCCCTTGTTCCCTGGGAGGCTGGAGAAGCTCCTCAGCCACACCACAAATCCCCACCAAGCCGTGTCACCACGCTGTGCAGTGTTACACCCCTGCTGTATAGACACCCTGAGGATGTAATAAACAGCCTGAGACTATTTACTCTCTGCCTGAGTGTCTGAAAAGCTGCAATCCTGGGGATGGAGGGGTGAATCCCAGCCAAATTGCTGAGGAGGAAGAGGAGRGAAGAAGCTGGTGCAGACACGCTGGATGGGGCAGCAGAGTGGGGATGGGTTGGCTCCAAGCTGTGGATGGCACAGTTGGAGCAATTTACATCCAGGCTCCCCAGAGGTCCAGTTTGGGGGGATGAGTCCCAAATGAGTCAGTAGGACCTGCAAGGAAGGAAAATCCCAAGAGCCTTCCAGCAGCACATTGCTGTCCTTCTCTGTCCTTCCCTGCTGCTGCCAGTGATGGACTCCCTGCCCCAAATCCCAAAACCATCATGGTCAGAGGTGGAAACAAGTGCTGAGCCTGCTCCCTGCACCAGGAGCAGCAGTGGGGGACACACAAGCTCCTGGGAGAGGGAGCAGTGTGGATGGATGGATGGATGGATGGATGGATGGATGGATGGATGGATGGATGGATGGATGGATGGATGGAGCTCAATGAGGTCACAAAGAGCAAACAGCAAATAAAGAGCTTTCTCCAGACCAGAAAAAGCCACCCTGTGCTCCAGCAGGCAGCTCACACCTGGGCCTCAGTTTGCTTCATCCTGGTGGGATAAACCAGGGAGGGATGAGCAGGAGTAGGGGGAGAGTCAGCAGCCAGTCGTGGAGCAGTTTGGGGAGTCTGGAGGAGCCTGGGGAAGGGTCAGGCAGCAGCTTGGGCAATCCTGGGCAGCAAGGGGGGAAGGGGAGGCATTAGCAGGGGCAGGGAGCAGGGCACTTGAGGTGAGGTTAGGTGTTAGTGGGAAATTGCATGGTGRGAGATTGGCTTGGTTTSAAMAGMCAGGYGTCTGCTAWGGRAGGCAGGAGCCTCCCCTGAAATKGAAAATGTAAACCCCCTCCTTCTAAATTATTGTTATTTTGAAATTAAGGGGCTCTCAGGCAAAGATATGGGAGTAGGAATAACAGTTCTTTATTAGGGAAGAAAATAAAATAAAATAAAATAAAATAAAATAAAATAAAATAAAATAAATAAAAATAAAATAAATAAAATAAAATAAAATAAATAAAATAAAATAAAATTAAAATCAATGAGAAAAAAACAAACCACTGTAGAGTGAGAGCAGTCCAGGCTGCCCCTGTGTGTCAGGGGTGGCACAGCCCCATTTCCCTATGGGGGCTCAGCCCTCCTGCAGTGCCAGCTGTGCTCTGCTGCAGCAGGGATCCTGCACAAGGGGGGGTTTTCCTCTGCAGCTCCAGGGCTGCTGGAGATGGGCCTGGGCTCCCTCTGGCAATGCAGGGCAGCAGAAGCTGCTCCTCTGGCAATGCAGGGGGCAAAGGCTGCTGTGCTGTCCCAAACTCCAGATTGTATCCAGGTAGGAATGCTTGGCTCCTCCCCTGGGCGCGAGCATCTCCCCGTGGGATGCTGGAATTGGATCAGCCATGCAGGGACACTCCCTGGCCATGGACAGAAGATAATTAATAATTAATGGCCCATGGACAGAAGAGAATCTCCTGAGGGAGGGTTGCTGTGGGAGAGATAAAGAAAACTGCCCAATGAACAACGAACTGCCCCAGCTCTGACAATAAATCTACAGTACCCCCAAACATATCCTACAACCCAGACAAGAGATTTACTGCAGGAACTCTTGTGGGGCTTCAGTGAGGAAGGGCTGAGCAYCTCCTGAGCAGGTCTGGCCAGGAGGAGGAGCAGTGCCCTGGATCTCAGCTGGCCCTGGGCACACCGAGGGCTCCCACCCTGCCTGGTGCCCCTCTCCCTGCGAAAGGTGAGTGTTTGCTCTGTGCTCTGCACACACACGTGTTGCGTTTAAAACAAAAAATGTGGCTTGCTTTCCTCTGGAAATGGGTCTAGTGGAATATATCAGTCCCTCTGTCTTCTTTCTATCCCCCTTACTTTCCCCCCTAAATCCTTTCTTCTGCTGTTTTTCTTTTTCATCTGCTGCTGCTTCCCTCAGCCTGTCGCCGAGCCAAACCCATCTGAATGCATCCAAGGAAGGATCTGCCATTAGTGCTGCTCTGTCTCTCCTCTTAGTTAGGATATATTTAGCCATCATCTTTTAGCTTTTTTTTTTTTGCTGGCTGTTCAGTGGCTTTAAAAAGCAGGTGCTGGGAACGGAAAGAGAAGATTAAAAGTACCTGCTGTCAGCTACCTCTCCCTGTGCAGCTGTGCAAAGCRAGCACGTGGGCAGAGTGGGTAACAGCTGCCCCTTGAAAACCTCATTTGTAATTCTAATTATTCTTTTTTATTATTATTATTATTTCAATAATCTCTTTCTGCGCTGCTACAAATTTCCAGAGCAGCTATTTCCTCCCGTGCCTCATGTGGATGTGGAGTGTTGGGAATCCATCAAACTCCCYGTGGTGAGGGTGAGGGATCCTTCATGGGATATCCTGGATGGGCTGGGCAGGCCCAGATGGAGCCAGGCTCACCTGCAGCCACCTGGGTATGGTGTCCCACAGCCACCCCTGACTGTCCCTGTCCCACAGGCTGTGCCCATGGCCCAGCCCCAGCTGCAATGTGGGGCCACTTGCAAATTCTTGGCTGCTGTCTCAGCCTTGGCAGCTTCCCTGCTCCTCCCTGGCACCAGCAGAGAATTTCTCAGGATGGGAAAGATCTCTAAGATCATCAGGTCTAAGCYAAGCCCACCACCAAACTCTGTCCCATCCCCATCTCCTTGGCTTACTTCCCTCCTTAAACACATCCAGAGCTCATCAACAGCTTGCAGGTRKAGGAAGGGGCTATGCAACATGAGCAGGGCCTTTAAACCTCCCATTTCTGCTYCTTTGCAGTCAGCACCTCCCTGATTCCATGGCAGGAGTGCCTCCAGGTTTGGCCATCCCTGTTTGCCACCTCTGTGGYTCCCCTCTGGTTTAGGAGAAACTGGGGACAGATTCCCTGGGGAGCCTGCCTGCAGTGAGACCCCAAAACAGCACAGCTCAGCCTGGCTCTTCCCCTCTTCCTTCTCCCTGCCTCCCCTTCCAAAACTCTTTCTGCATCTTCCCCTTATCCCACTTGAACAGTACAAAACCACAAAAATACCCCTGCCAGAAACTCTCCTCAGAGCTTGGCCGTGCACTGGGGCACATACACAGGGCACTTTGCACCCTGTCACTTGTTTTCCCATTCCCCACCCCATTTCTGGGGCTGAAACCTTTGTTTTTTGTGTTTTCCAAAGTTGCTGGCATTTGGCAAATAACCCAGAAACACCAATCATCCTGGGGCTGATGGGGTGTGTGTATTTTGTTGCTGGGGCTGTACCCCCCAAAATTCTGCCAAAGGGTGCCTGTGGGTGCTTCTCAGCCCAGCTACCTCCCARCCCTGTCACCAAACCCTTGTTTTCCCATTYCYCMMYCMMWTTYYKGGG
>NDFG01000428.1:674800-692368 GCA_002167245.1 Sporophila hypoxantha
GGAGCATCTCAGTCTCTAGCACAGGAGCATCAGTGCTGCCTCCCAAAGCCATGGGGTAGGTGGATGGCGCTGCCCTCCCCACGGCCTGCTGACAGGCTCCTGGGAGCCCAGGGGCATCCCAAAAMTCAGAGCAGGGGAGCAGCAGCTGGCAGGCAGCAGGGGGATGCTCCCGCTGTGCCGTGAGGAAGGAAATCGCTGTTTTTCCAGCGGTTTGAGAGCAGTGGAGTGATGCCGGGAGAGTGGGGTGGGGAACGGAACCAGGATAGCTYCGGGGAGCTGGGGAGGGGCTCCAGCAGCTTTTACCTGCCCCAGAGGAAAGATCGGGCTTTATATTCCATGTGTCTCCGCCTGGGGAGCGAGCAGGAGAAAACGGTCCCCCAGGCTTAATGCGCGGTTACCAGGGAGCGGGGAAAGCGAGGGGGGAGCGTTTATTTCACACACCAGAGAGCCAAGAAGTGGCTGAAGCCGGGGGGCAAAGCAGGAGTGCAGCCCCTGCAGGGGTGGGGGCGGCAGACTGATGGTCCCCAGATCCCATCTCACCCCTCCCTCCCTCCCTTCCAGAGCCAAGGATCTGAAGACCCGTTTGGGCATCCTGCTTCACAAACCCGAGCTGGGACACAGGAGTGGGAGCTCCAGCAAGCTGCAGCTGGGCTCCAGGCGCAGGTAAGCCAAGCACAGCTCTGTCCCGGGTCCAGCCCGTTCCCGAGGGATGCTCCTGCCCATCTGCAGCACAGAGCACAGAGCGCAGCTCCCCCTCCGTGTAGTCCCACCCAGGCGGGCCGGGAAGGCGGATCACTCCCCTGCTCCAGCGGCTATAAAACCCGGCAGGGAACGGATGYTCTGGCATTAGGCACGGAGAGCAAGGCCCTGGTGAGAGGCAGGGATCCCGCAGGGCTCCTGCCCTTCCTGGTGCCTCACACCAGCGGCTGGGATCCCCGGGGAATGCAGGCAGCATTAAACACAGAGCGCTGAACATCAGTGCTGAGGGCAGGGGGCTTTCCTGCAGAGGAGGCTCTGCTGGGCCAGCAGAAAAGGGCTTTTCTGAGCATCCCCTAAAGAACCTGCTGGACTCGTGTCGGCAGAAAAGGGCTTTTCTGAGCATCCCCTAAGAACCTCCCGGCCAGCAGCATGGAGATGAGGTCGGGTGAGCCATCAGGGAAGGTGAAAGAAAGGGAGGARAGAGGAAAGAGAGCCCACAGGTAATGGATGTTGGTCCCTGGCTTTGGTTTCCTGCTGAATGCTGCTGTGTCCCGTTGGAGCTGCTCAGCTGAAGTGCTCCCGTCCCTCACCGCTGCACAGCGAGCCTCACATCCTTTTTGTCTTTTCCAGAAACTCCTCCCAAGAGGTGYTGGAATGGAGGGAGTCCTTTGACCAGCTCCTCAAGAGCAAAAGTGAGTAGCATCTTGTTTCCTTCTCTGGGTGAGAGCGTGTAGGACTAATGTACTCACAGTGAGCTGTATGACTGGAGTCAGTGTAGGATGAAATCTCACCTCCTCCTCAAATGAGGTGTTGGAGGGTTTAGAAAGAGGTCTCTTTCCTGCTCAGATCTGAGGCACAGGGCTCATTGCCTACCCTCTCCTGGCTGGGTGTTTCTGAGGGGCAGAAGTGTTGTCTCATGGCTGCCTCGGGACAGGAGCACTGTCACAGGCATCCCCTGAGGAGCAGCCCACCAGGGGGAACATCATGGTATTCCCAAAGCACCCCTTTCCCCACACTGGGGASAAGGCAGTGTCTGCTCTGGGTGGCTGGTGSAAACAGCCRTGCAGCCACCTCCCCTCAGGCTTGTTCAGACGACTGCATTGCTGCCCTCTGTCTGTCTGTCCTGTGCCTCTGGGGATGGCYCTTCCTCAGGGAGCAGGAATTCAGCTGTTTGACTGGATAACCTTGCCATTTTCCTGCTCTGGGATCAGCAGTGTGCCTGTGATGCACAGGGCTCCTGTGAGATGCTGTCTCCCTCTCCCTATGCAGGCAGCTCCTCCAGACCCAGAGATGGGACCTCATTTTTAGTCCCACACATCATCCCCTCCTTACACTGGGCTCTGCACAATGGCAGTCTCCAAAAACAGTTTTTACAATTTTTTTTACAAWTTTACAATAGTTAGAGAGGATAACTCAAATTATAATGAGAACCAAAACGAGATTGCTGACTATAACAAGCCAAGACCTTGTAATTATCTATTTACCTTTAAAAATTATTACCTTGATTGAGCTTTGCAAAATTCAAATGGCAGAWGCACCAAATTTTGATCCAAAAGTGGTTGTCTRCCTTAAAAGCTCTTCCCCAGCCAGACTAGTCCCTAGCACTAGTCTGGGGCCAACTGTATTTTTTTGCCTTTTGCAGCTTTCCCAAAACTCTCTGATTTTATGGATTCCCAGAATCATCCCCTCCTTACACTGGGCTCTGCACAATGGCAGTCTCCAAAAACAGTTCTTACAATTTTTTTACAATTTTACAATAGTCAGAGAGGATAACTCAAATTATAATGAGAGCCAAAATGTGATTGCTGACTACAACAAGACCTTGTAATTATCTATTTACCTTTAAAAAACAATTACCTGGATTGAGCTYTGCAAAATTCAAATGGCAGAARYRCCAAATTTTAATCCAAAAGTGGTTGTCTACCTTAAAWGCTCTTCCCTAGCCAGACAAAGTCCTTCCACAGYGCTAGTCTGGGGCCAACTGTATTTTTTTCTGGTCTGCCTTTTGCAGGTTTCCAAAGCTGCAAAACCCCTCTGATTTTATGGATTCCCCCAGTCATCCCCYGCTTACACTGGGCTCTGCACAATGGCAGTCTCCAAAAACAGTTTTTACAWTTTTTTACAACTGCTTTTACAATTTTACAGTAGTTAGAGATAACTCAAATTATAATGAGAGCCAAAATGAGATTGCTGACWAYAACAAGCCAAGACCTTGTAATTATCTATTTACCTTTAAAAAACKAATAYTTGATTGAGCTTTGCAAAATTCAAATGGCAGAAGTGCCAAATTTTAATCCAAAAGTGGTTGTCTACCTTAAAAGCTCTTCCCTAGCCAAAGTCCTTCCACAGMGCTAGTCTGGGGCTAACTGTATTTCTTTTTCTCAGTCTTTCTCACGTGCTGTGATGGCTAATGAGCATCTCTAGCCTTGTAACTTAATCCACCCTCCCAGCACAGCTTTGAAATCCTTGCTGCAATTACTCTCCTGTCCTCAGCATCTCATTCCCCCCAGATCTGGGCTGAGAAATCAGAACCAAGGCTCCTGCAGCGTTCCGATGCGTCAGCRCGCTTCTCCTTAGGTAGAATTAGCTCTTTCCCGAAGCTGTAAAGAAAATACTCTGAAGCCTCATTACAGAAAGGTCAGATAAATAAAACCAGAGGATTACTTGTCTGTGGGAAAGGATTTTATTGGAGTCTAGAGGCCAATTAGCGGTGTCTCAGAGGGTGGAATTTGCCCGGAAGGAAAGGAAATCTGTGGATGTCACGGTCTGAGCTCCCAGGGCAACGCTCCCCAGGCAGTATCTGCTGCTGGTCCTCTTCTCCCTGCCTCCTTTCCCATTAACTGCTCTTCTCTCCCCTCCATAGGTGGGGTAAATGCATTCCACACCTTCCTGAAGACTGAATTCAGCGAGGAGAACCTCGACTTCTGGCTGGCATGCGAGGACTTCAARAAGACCCGCTCGAAAACCAAGCTGGCCTCCAAAGCCAACAGGATCTTCGAGGAGTTTGTCCAAAATGAGGCGCCCAGGGAGGTGAGATCATTTTCTGTCACATCAAATAGGGTGGGAAAGGAATAAAATATCCTGGTGGGTTTTATGAAAGTGCTGTTGGGTCAGTGGGAAGGTGTGCTCTTGTTCATGATCTAACATTGTGTGGTCCATCACATAATGCTGGAACAGAAATTGAGTCTAACTGTGAAGTGTAGCAGGCACAGGGCCTGCAAGGCCTCCCTGGTGGTCAGTTGTCTAAGATAAGAAATGCCTGGTCATGATGACTGGACCAAAAGAAGCCCCTCTGCCACCTTTGGACCCTTGTTATCTCTCTGTAAGATGATAGGTCACTTTCACCTCRACCCCTACTATTGGGCTGTTTCCCAAAACTCCTGTATCCTATAAAAACCCCTACTTCTGCCCAGTTTGAGAGAAGAGGTGTCACTGAGATCCTTTGCAGAAGCTGTCAATAAAGACATCTCTGTGGAAGGCTCATACAGCCTTCTCCTCTCTCTCCCTGTGCCTGCCAAAGGCACTTTAACAAGCAAAGAGCTGAAAATCACGAATGAGCTGAGAATCACCAAAGAGCTGATCTCATGTGGTGTTGTGAGGGTCCCCAGGATGAGGTGAGAGATGAGAATTTGACTCCATGTTCTCAGGAGGCTGATTTATTACGATATGATATATGATATGATATGATATGATATGATATGATATGATTGATATATGATATGATATGATATGATATTAAAAATGCCATACTAAAACTATACTAAAAAAAGAGAAAGGATACATCAGAAGGCTTAATAAGAATGATAATGAAAGCTCATGACTGACTCCTCAGAGTCTGACACAGCTGGCTGTGATTGATCATTAATTAAAAACAATTTGCATGGAACCAATCAAACATGCACCTGTTGGTAAACGATCTCCAGACCACATTCTAAAGCAATCAGATAATTATTGTTTTTATTGTTTTCTGAGGCTTCTCAGCTTCCCAGGAGAAGAAATCCTGGCGAAGGRATTTTTCAGAAAATATCACAGAGACAATCTCACTTAAGAGCTGAGCTTGCTAAGATTGCCTGTGGCCCTGGAGCCTGCCTGAGGGGCCCGGACAGGTTGAGCTTAACTGGACTTCACTGTCTGGGACACCCACGGCAGCCAGGCTCAGGGAGACCCCAAAAACCCTGAAGCCACATTAGCGAAGGGATAGAAAGGTTTGTGACCATCTTCATCTACATCTGAATACGAATTAAAACCAGGTTTTGTCCTCACATAGAAGAGGAGCTAACGTTTGTGGGCGCTGCTGCCTTGCAGGTGAACATCGACCACGAAACCAGGGAGATCACCCGCAAGAACCTCTCGGGGGCCACCTCGGCCTGCTTCAACGAGGCGCAGGCCAAGACGCGCACGCTGATGGAGAAGGACTCCTACCCCCGCTTCCTGAAATCCGCCTCCTACCAGGACATGAGCAGGCAGGCCGCCAGCCGCGGCGCCAGCAAGCGCTCGCACACCTGACCTGAGCCAGGGGACGAGCCAGGGGGCCAGGAACAGGGTGGGACACGGATTGTGAGGGCTGAGGCCTGTGTGGCGGGGGTCCGGCTGAAGTTGTGGGGTTTTAGCAGGATCCCCAGCACCCTGAGCGCTTCAGGAGCCGCTGGACATGGCATTCCTCCCTCCCTGGGGGTGGGAGCCCTCACAGCTGGACCGAGCGCAGGGGCCAAGACGCGCACGCTGATGGAGAAGGACTCCTACCCCCGCTTCCTGAAATCCGCCTCCTACCAGGCACATGAGCAGGCAGGCCGCCAGCCGCGGCGCCAGCAAGCGCTCGCACACCCTGACCTGAGCCAGGGACGAGCCAGGGGGCCAGGAACAGGGTGGGACACGGATTGTGAGGGCTGAGGGCCTGTGTGGGGGTCCGGCTGAAGTTGTGGGTTTTAGCAGGATCCCCAGCACCCTGAGCGCTTCAGGAGCCGCTGGACATGGCATCCTCCCTCCCTGGGGGTGGGAGCCCTCACAGCTGGAGAACTTTGCCACTGCAGACATGGAGAGAAATGGGGTTGAGCTGCGAGCCCAGCTCAAACTCAGCTCGTTCAGAGATGGGAATTCCCCTGAGCACCACAACAAGGTCCCACCTGCCTCTCTGACTCCACCAAGCAGCACAGGACCTGCCACTCCTCGCGTCACAGGGAATGGCCGGATAAAACCCTGAGACTCTGTGGCAATCAAGCTGGAGGAATCCTGAGCCTGCCTTCTCCTGACCCCAAGATCCCAGCACCCTGAGCACTTCAGGAGCTGCCAGACCCACATTCCTCCCTTCCTGGGATGGGAGCCCAGAGCCTCCCCTGCAGCTCAGCTGGAGGACGTTTTTGCCACTGCAAACATGGAAAGAAAGGTTTGAGCTGTGAGCCCAGCTCAAACTCAGCTCATTCAGAGATCGGATTCCCACGAGCACCACAAACTCAAGAGCTCCACCTGCTCTCTGACCAACAGAAGCAGCCACCAGCTCTGGGGCCAGCCACAGGACCTGCCACCCCTGCTCGCAGGGAATGCCAGCGATAAAAACCCTGAGACTACTGGCAATTTCAGCTGGAGGGATCCTGAGCCTGCCTTCTCCTACCCAAGATTCCCAGCACCCTGACGTTCAGGAGCTGCCAGACCCACATTCCTCCTTCCTGGGATGGGAGCCCTCACAGCCTCGGCTGGAGACTTTTGCCACTGCAACATGGAAAGAAATGGGTTTGAGCTGCAGCCAGCTCAAATCAGCTCTTCAGAGATGGGATCTCCTGAGCACCACACCCAAGGCTCCCACCTGCTCTCTGACACACAGAAGCAGCCACCAGCTCTGGGGCCAGCACAGGACCTGCCACCCTGCTCGCAGGAATGGCCAAGATAAAAACCCTGAGACTTTGTGGCAATTTCAGCTGGAGGGATCCTGAGCCTGCCTTCTCCTAATCCAAGATCCCCAGCACCCTGAGCCCTTCAGGAGCTGCCAGACCCACATTCCTCCCTCCCTGGGGATGGGAGCCCTCACAGCTCGCTGGAGACTTTTGCCACTGCAACATGGAAAGAAATGGGGTTTGAGCTGCAAGCCAGCTCAAATCGGCTTGTTCAGAGATGGGATTCTCCTGAGCACCCCACAACCCAAGGCTCCCACCTGCTCTCTGACCGCCCACAAGCTATGGGGCCAAGCACAGGACCTGCCACTCCTGCTGCAGGGAATGGCCAGGATGAAACCCCTGAGACTTCGTGGCAATTTCAGCTGGAGGAATCCTGAGCCTGCCTTCTCCTAATCCCAAGATCCTCCAGCTGTGTCCTATGCATGCTCTGCATTGAAGTTTCCACCTCCTTCCAGTGCAGCGACGTTTTTATCCCTCGCTTGAGCTCCACGACCTTCAGATTGCACCTAATCTTAAGTCAAGTGTGGACCTTCAGATTGCACCTAATCTTAAGTCAAGTGTGTGACGTTTTATCCCTGTTATTGTTATTTATTTCATCATTGTTATTATTATTATTATAGCTATATTTATTAGAGCAGCACTGCTGAAAGCACACACGTSTATACCTTGCTCTGAGGAGCTTGTAAATTAAATTATTTTAGCTGTTGTAGCACTTAGCATGCCTCCCACCTTTTCTGTGTAATAATTTGAGAGGACCAGACAGATTTGTAGCACAATTTTGGAGCAAGGTACACCAGTAGCAGCAGGGAGAGCTGCTAGAGAGTTTGGATGGCAGTGCAAGGATGCTTTGCAGCCCACGCTGTTCCCTCTCTCCCSTTAAAGATGTGGAAGGCATTGCAGCTTGTCCCAGGCGGGGAACAGAGAGGTCAAACAGGCACTTTGGTGAGCAACTCTAYGGGAAACTTGATTTTCACACATGGGAGAGAAAACCCAGGGCTTTGCCTGGGTTCATAATTGGGCTTGGTGTTCCCTTGGATGGTGAAACCAGTCTGCAGCCACAGCACTTTACCAGAAACCCATGGAGTGAGCAAAACCATCCCRTGAATTCAGTGATTTGGGGGTGGCAGGAACCACCCACCCAGCCCAGACCTGGGGGCAGCTCTTCAGAAAGTCCCTCTCAGATGGAATTTTGGGGTCCTGGAGAGGTGTGGGTCCCACTTGGCAGCAATGATGGGTGGGTGGGTGATGTGGAGCCTGTGCTGGGTCCTGGGGAATGTGCCACCAGCACTGCTGCCTGCTGAGAGCTGCTTTCCAGGGCTCYGTTTATCCCCAGAGACCAAACCTGGAGATCCTTATCCCACTGGTACTCACTCCTTGCCAAGGGAACTCTCTTTTGCCCCCCTGTCTCAGCAACATCGGAGCACAGCATCCTTTGGGCTTTTCACAGCTGCTTGAGCAGAGCAAGGGACCAAAGACCAGTTTGGGGATGTTACCCCGAGCCCTCTTCCACCACCCCCATCCTGGTGTTGTCCTGGCTGTGTTTACAGGGAGATATCAGCTGCTTTCTTATTTATTATTTATTTTTACAACTGGAACCACCTTTGCTGTGTTACTGAAGCGAGCGATGCACAATGGTCTGTTCTCATTGCTGACGTAACGTTGTCATTACAAAATAAAATAAAATAAAATAAAATGTAAAGAGCAAAATATCCTGACAACATGGGCTGAGTCTTTATTTTTCTGGTTGTAGACTTTCAATTAAATTTTACATTCTAATTCTGGATGCTTTGCAAAGCTGCTTGTGTTGGGTGACTCAGGGGGCATTTCCAGTCCCTTTAAAAGTGACAGTGTCAAGAGCAGAAGAGGAAGGGTGAAGACTTTTGAGGTATAAAGCTTTGTGGTATTTAGTTTATCAAAGAAAACTGAGTGATTCATAGAAACCATGAAAGCAGAAGTGAAGCTTTCAATATGTGAACTGCCAGGGTATTCAATGCTGCTTGTATTGCTCATCATTTCTGAGCCCTTTACAGGACTGCAGTTCCTAATATCTGCTCAGTATTATTAAAAACACAAATGCCATAAAATTGAGAGGATGCAGGGAAAAAACCCTGCTTTTGGGTCACTGACATAAAAAATACTTGATTTTTGTCAGTAACACACCTGATGTTTGAATTCATTGACAAGGGGAGAACTCTCTGGTATTAGAGGAGTTAAAAAAAATCCTATTCCTGTGCAGAGTGAGGTCTGAGCAGCTCCCTCAAATGCTTTGGGAGAGAAGGGGAAGTTTGCATGGAAAGACCTTTCCATGGAAGCACTCAGGGCTGGAGAGGAGCAGCCCAGTGCAGCTCRAAGAAGTGTTTGSAATAAAAACCCAGCARAAATATGGTTTTATTTCAGTTGCCTTCTTTCTATTTATTGCATGTTCTGGAAGCCAAAATTAACTGGCCTGCGTCAGCAGAGTGTGAGAGGGCTGGTGAGGAGGAGCTGGAATCCCAGGGAATAACTCAGAATRTGCACGTTCCAAGGTGTCACTAGGAGCATGTGAAAAACACCAATCACTTGCTTTTAAAATTTTAAAAGTTTAATAGTAATAAAATGGTTATTAAAATAGCAATATAATTAGAGTAATAATAATTTGGACAATTTGGATTAGGACAATATGAGGCAATAGAAACAAAGAGTTACAGACAGTCCAGGTACCTCTTTCTGGGCAAATTAAGCCCGAAAAGGACCCACGGTAGCAGAGGACTAACCCTTAAAAGCAACAGCCTGTTGCATATTCATACACCTCATCCATGATGCATAAATTCCATTCAAACACAGGATTCTGTCTGGGCAGTGTCAGCTTCTTCCTCTGAATCCTGACGGCATCTTCAGGGCTGACCGAGGCAGGAAGAAGTTCATTTCTTCTGATAATGGGGCAATAAATTCTCTTTCTCTGAAAGATTGAGGTGTCCTGTGGCTGCTATCTCAGTGCAAGTCCTTTCTTTAGAAAAAAAAGTATCCTACATAGCATAGTTTCTATTTTAACATTATGTTATAACCTAAAACTATATTTAACACACTACTTAAGAAAATTAACACGTAGGACAAATGAAGGCAATGTAGAATGCAATCCTATCCCCCCAGCGAGTTGCAGCTGGGGCCAATTGCTAAGGACTGGGAACAGGCCACACCTGTGGCTAATAAGAACAAGTGGCATAAAAGAGTGGGCTGATGGGAACTGAGAGGAGTCAGAGAAGTTACGTGGCTGCTGCAAGGATCAAGAAGAGTCACTGCTCAGAAAAGATGCTCTTGAGGAACATTAAGAAGGTATGAAACTCAGAAGTTATGGGATCCTTGCAGCTCAATAATAGAACTGTTGTAACTTAGAAGGCAACATTAACACAGCATAACTTTCTAACATAACCCATATAATATTCATTTGRATATTTGCAAAAAGCCAATCATAAAATATGTATTTTTCACAAGCACAAGCCACCTCCTGCCACTCAAATGCATTTTCCAAGCAGTTGCAGCTGCAGCAGAAGCTCCTGAGCCCTGTGACAGCCACGCAGGGGCCAAGGATCAGCAGGCACTGTAAAACACATGGACTCTGCTCCATGCCCACCCATCCAGAGGAAAGCAGCTTCCCCTCACCTCTCATTTCCTTTTAAATTARGCATGGCCTTGTCTTACAAGCCAGGTGATTTGGGATCATAGCAGTTTGCATCTCTATCTGATCTTTGTCGGTGTCAGAGGGAAGAAATGAGCTGGAAAGTAGCCAGGAAATATTTAAATTACTTGTCAGGAAAGAGAGCAGTAAGGCAGACTAGAAGCAGCCAGAATCAAAAAATAATGTTGTTGTTGCCTTTTTTTTTTAAACTGCAGCTTCTGAATGAAAAATATGAATACTTTGTCTTGCACACCTTGAAGTTAATTTAAAACTGATTCTCCATTTAAAAAAATTAAATTAATTAAAATTATTTATAAATAAAAATAAGAAAATAAATTTAAAATTAAATAATTTAAAAATAAAAATAGTAAAATAAATTGAAAGTTAAATTACTTTAAAATAAAAAGAAAATAAAAATTATTTAATTAAAATTAAATTATTAAAAAAATTTAAATTTAAAAAAAAGAAGTGATAAAAATATAGAATTAAAACCTTTTTGAGCTTTCTTTAGAAGGATATGTGAGGCTGTGCCCATTTTTGCTGCATCGTGCATGGCCCAAGCTGAGCCTCAGCCTCGGTGTCAGCTCTCAGACCCCACAGCTGATTCTGCACAATCCCATTTGCAGCCCAGTTTCCTCTGAGATGCTTCCCAAGGAGAAAACCCAGTCACTAAAAGCCAGCTGTGCCTGCTGCCAAAACCCAGTGGTCATACAACAAAACCTTAAAGCCTCAGGGGGGGATAAAAAAAATCCCAACCCAGAAAACCACATTTGAGACAGAGGAACCAAAGCTTCCCTCATCCAGCTGTGGTCACTCAAATAAAGCCAGGCTGAAGTTTCCCAGGGAGGAGGCTGCAAATTTGGAAGCAGCTGAGGGGATTTGAGCTCCACCGTGGGGCTGGCACTGCCCTGCCCCAAGGCTGTGAACACGGACTTGCTCCTGGGCCAGCTTTCCATGAGCCAGGATGGGGAGGGGTGGATTTATTTGGTGGAAAAAAAATTAAAAAAAAAAAAAAGGCTGTTTCCCTGTGCCCTGGGAGCTGGAGCATTCCCAGCAGCATCTCAGGGGCTCCTGCAGCCAGAAGATTCCTGCTCCAGACATACCAGGGTGCTCTTAAGACAGGGATGGGGATGCAGGAGTGCACTAGGACAAGGATTTAGGCTGCTGGATGTGCAGATATTTCAGTGTAGGAATTCTGAGCTTTTCATTTTCCATGGATACACATGTGACAGCAGGCAGTGTGTGTGTACATCCATGATTTACTTCTCTTTTTAAAGAAAGGCTGTGAAGGAAGGCTGTAAAATGTTATTTGGATATGTTTTGGAAGAAGCTCAGCTACATATTTGTACATCCATGATTTATTTCTCATTTTAAAGAAAGGCCATGAAGGGAGGCTGTAAGATGTTATCTAGATATGTTTTTGGAGGAAGCTCAGCTGCGTGTGTACATCCATGATTTACTTCTCTTTTTAGAGAAAGGCTGTGAAGGAAGGCTGTAAAATGTTATTTGGATGTGTTCTTGGAGGAAGCTCGGCTGCATGGTTGTACATCCATGATTGATTTCTCATTTTAAAGAAAGGCCATGAAGGAATGCTGTAAAATGTTATTTGGATATGTTCTTGGAGGAAGCTCGGCTGCATGTGTGTGCATCCATGATTTATTTGTCTTTTTAAAGAAAGGCCATGAAGGGAGGCTGTAAGATGTTATCTGGGTATGGTTTTGGAGGAAGCTCAGCTGCATGTGTGTACATCATGATTTACTTCTCTTTTTAGAGAGAGGCCATGAAGGAACAGTGTGAAATGTTATCTGGATATGGTTTTGGAGGAAGTTCAGCCACATGTGTGTACAAACATGATTTACTTCTCATTTTAAAGAAAGGCCTGCTGTAAAATATTATTTGGATATGTTCTTGGTGGAAGCTCAACTGCATGTGTGTACATCCATGATTTAGTTCTCTTTTTAGAGAAAGGCTGTGAAGGAACAGTGTGAAATGTTATCTGGAGATGTTTTTTAGAGGAAGCTCAGCTGCATGTGTGCACATCCATGATTTATTTGTCTTTTAAGAGAAAGGCCATGAAAGAAGGCTGTGAGATGTTATCTGGGTGTGTTTTTGGAGGGCGCTCAGCTGCATGTGTGTACATCCATGATTGATTTCTTATTTTAAAGAAGGGCCATGAAGGAAGGCTGTAAGATGTTACCTGGGTATGTTTTTGGATGAAGCTCAGCTGCATGTGTGTAAATTCATTATTTACTTCTCTTTTTAAAGAAAGGCTTGGTGTACAATGTTATCTGGATATGTTTCTAGAGGAAGCACAGCTGCATGGGTGTACATCCATGATTTATTTCTCTTTTTCAAGAAAGGCCTGCTCTAAAATGTTATCTGGGTATGTTTCTGGAGAAGGGTCAGCTGCATGGGTGTACACCTGTGATTTATTTCTCTTTTTAGAGAAAGGCTGTGAAGGAACAGTGTGAAATGTTATCTGGAGATGTTTTTTGGAGGAAGCTCGGCTGCATGTGTGTACATATATGATTTATTTATCATTTTAAAGAAGGGCCATGAAGGGAGGCTATAAAATGTTATTTGGATATGGTTTTGGAGGGAGCTCAGCTGCATGTGTGTACATCCATGATTTACTTATCTTTTTAGAGAAAGGCTGTGAAGGAACAGTGTGAAATGTTATCTGGAGAGGTTTTTTGGAGGAAGCTCAGCTGCATGTGTGTACATACATGATTTACTTTTCATTTTAAAAAAAGGCCTGCTGTAAAATATTATGTGGATATGTTCTTGCTGGAAGCTCAACTGCATGTGCGTACATCCATGATTTATTTCTCTTTTTAGAGAAAGGCTGTGAAGGAACAGTGTGAAATGTTATCTGAATATGGTTTTGGAGGAAGCTCAGCTGCATGTGTGTACAGTCATGAGTTACTTCTCTTTTTAGAGAGATGCCATGAAGGAATGCTGTAAGGTGTTACCTGGATATGTTTTTTTTTGAGGAAGCTCAACTGCATGTGTGTATATCCATGATTTATTTCTCATTTTAAAGAAAGGCCATGAAGGAAGGCTGTAAGATGCTATTTGGATATGTTTTTTTGGGGAAGCTCAGCTGTATGTATGTACGTACATTCATGATTTACTTCTCTTTTTCAAGAAAGGCCTGCTGTAAAATGTTATCTGAATATGTTTCTGGAGAGAGCTCAGCTACATGGGTGTACAGTCATGATTTACTTCTCTTTTTAGAGAAAGGCCATGAAGGAAGGCCTTTATCTGAATATAATGTTATCTGAATATGTTTCTGGAGAGAGCTCAGCTGCATGTGTGTACCTCCACGATTTATTTCTCATTTTAAAGAAAGGCCATGAAGGAAGGCTGTAAGATGTTACCTGGGTGTGGTTTTGGAGGTAGTTCAGCTGCATGTGTGTACATCCATGATTTATCTCTCATTTTAAAGAMAGGCCATGAAGGAAGGCTGTAAGATGTTATCTGGGTGTGTTTTTGGAGGGAGCTCAGCAGCAGAGGGGATGCTCTGAGCCATTCCAAACACGCCAAACGCCTCCCCCATGTCCTGCAGAGCTCTGCCAGCCCCRGGGCAGGCAGCAGGGAGGGAGCAGCTGGATGCCATCCTCTGCAGCCTTTGCCTGAACGAGGTGCCAGCACTCACAGCTGATGAGTGATGTGCTTCCCCCTGCCCTGGGCAGGCAGCTGAATGCCAAGGCTGCCARTCCACCCCAGCTGCACTCAAGGGTTTGTGCCCCTGGGCTGCCTCGGGAGCTGAGGAAGAATGAGAGGTGGTTTTCTTGCTTTCTGCTGCTGCTGGGGCTCCAAGGGCAGCGCTGGGGTCTGCAGACAATGTGGGAAATGGATTTCTAGAAAATTCTCASTYTGACAGAATGCTCACRCAGTGTGCATCTGAATGCAAACCTTGAGATAAAAAATGCTGATTKTGAAATGCCATGGAATAGGACAGACRTTGAGAGAGAAACGGARCTAGCAACAAGTTTCAAAGGATGGTTTTGTAAATAAGACTGGRTACTTTGGAGAAATAGAACTATGAAAGATRCATTGTAGTAGSMCCMACGAGRGATAATTTTAGATAATTGGCTTTAAGGCATTTACAGCATGGTAAAAATAGCAATGTAATTAGAGTAATAATATATTACTCTAATATATTATTATATATAAATATAATATATATTACATATTATATATTATTATAAAGCCTCGAGGGGGATAAAAGTTATTATATATTATATACTAATATATAATAATATAATGCTCTAATATAATAATATATTACTCTAATATATTACTCCTTGGAGACTCTAAAGCTGATAGGCCAAGAAATGCTTACAGTGTATTGTAATTAAGAATTAATTGGCTTCTGATCGTGATGGTGAGAGTTGTAACACCTGCATTCTCTCACCCTTCTCATGAGACTGAAAATGGAATAAAAGTCTTTAAAATGCCTCTCAGTTTCCCCATCTCTGGATCAGAAAAGGGCTTAATCCAGCAGCCCTCCTGCCTGCCCAGGGCTGGGCTGCCTGTGCTGGAGGGGAGCTGGGGCATGGCACAGCCACAGCCTGGGGGAAGGATGGGGATGAGGAACAGCTGGGAGAAATCCTGCTGGAGACCCACCTGCTCTCCTTGGGAAAGGCATCTAAGCTCAGGTGCTCAGCCTGGCTCCTTTTCTGACTTGTTTTGGCTGCTCTGGGCTGTTTTAAATGGCTCTGCCCTGCTCTCTTTGCCCAGGSACTGGGATGTGCTGCCCTGCTTGGTGAGGTCCCTGCCTGCCTCCTTGTTGTCCTAACCTCTCCTTCCCTGCTGGMAAAAATTTATTTTTTGGTGGTGATGAGGATTGAGCAACAGTCCAAAAAACTAAAAAATTAAGTTTAAAAAAAGGTAAAAATACTCCAGAAAAGGCATAGATATGGGGGATGTGGTTCAGTGCTGGAGTTGGCAGTGATGGATGATGGTTGGACTCAGTGACCTTGGAGGTTGGACTCAATGACCTTGGAGGTCTTTCCAAACCTAAATGGCTCTGTGAGAAGTGGCTGATGCTCCTCCATGGGTAGCATCACCTGCCATCCTTCTGTGGATTATTTTCCAGGGTTGTGTTCCAGCACTGAGAGTCACATCAGCATGGCCAAGCACATAAACCCTGGGATATTCCCACTTGGAAATATAATAGGAAAGCACGTGAAGGGAACATGAAGAAAAAAACCCTCATCCTACTATTCATAGCTCCTTTAAAAAATGATTTTGCCCTTGGCAGGCAGTTTTTGTTGCCACRTTTTGCTCTGTGTTTATTTGTGGCTGCTGGCAGGACAAGGATTCTCGGGAGATGTCATCTCAGGGGAAGGGATGCAAAAATGGGTGTGAGTCCATCAGAATGGAGGAAAAGGGAGATTTGCTTAGCTGTGCCCTTGGTTTCCCTGCTGTCTGTGTCTCAGCAGCTTATCTCCTGAGTCCCTGGGTGCGTGGGGGCAGATAATGACTCTGCAGGTGTGCAAATACAGCAGGAACTCCATAACCCAGAGACTGCAGAATGGTGATGGTGGAGAGGAGCTCTGCTGCTCCTTGGAGACCCTTTCATTCCCTGGAAACTGTCTGTTGCAGGGACTCRGAGTTCAAATTTATGGCTCTGTGAAAAACAGTTTGGATCAGGAAAGCACTGGCAGCAAACCCTTCTTCCCTGGATGCAGGCACAGGACTCTCCTGCCACAGCCCTGCTGCTTGCAAATGCCTCATTCCCACCACTGTAGGGCTTGGATTCCTACCATCCTAGGGATTTTCATCTTCCCACCATAAGATAATAAATGGCTTTAATTAAACCAGCAAGCTGAAGAAGGCTCTTGTACTTGGGTGGGTGATGTGATGTTGTTATATTGGCCTTTTTAAATGCCTTTTAGCTGKTTTTGGATGTCTTTACTGGCTTTAAAGCTGAAATGTGCCCTTGCTCTGGTTGTTTATCTGTTTTGCAGCCTGCCAGTGGGTACTTGAACACCAGCAGCTGCAACCACAGGCCTGRTCAAACTGGGAGAGATTCTGGCTGTGAATTAAAATGAGATCCAGAGAGGCGTGGGACAGACTGGAGATTGCCCCTGAGTTTTCACAGTCTGTCCCTTTGGGGCTGTGTCAGGGCCTCCTGTGGCAGCACAAACCCTGCAGAATTCCATGCAGAGACCGTGGGATGTTCCCAGAGCCTGTGGMTGCTGTGGGAAGCAGGATGCCCCGTGAGGTACAGGGATGTGACTCCTGCAGAGGCAGTTTGGTGAGAGCTGGCGTGGAGATGTGAGCAAGGGATTGGGATATCCACAGAAAGCACACACAGGGCTGCACCCAGAGATGGGACATCTTTATTAGTCCCACACATCATCCCCTCCTTACRCTGGGCTCTGCACAATGGCAGTCTCCAAAAACAGTTTTTACAATKTTTTACAAYTGTTTTTACAATTTTACAATAGTTAGAGATGATAATTCAAATTATAATGAGAGCCAAAGCRAGATTGCTGACTATAACAAGCCAAGACCTTGTAATTATCTATTTACCTTTAAAAARAAGATTACCTKGATTGAGCTTTGCAAAATTCAAAYGGCAGAAGCTCCAAATTTTAATCCAAAAGTGGTTGTCTACCTTAAAAGCTCTTCCCTAGCCAAAGTCMTTCCACAGYGCTAGTCTGRGGCCAACTGTATTTTTTTCTGGTCTGCCTTTTGCAGCTTTCCCAAAACTCTCTGATTTTATGGATTCCCCCAATCATCYCCTSCTTACACTGGGCTCTGCACAATGGCAGTCTCCAAAAMCAGTTTTTACAATTATAGAGATGATAATTCAAATTATAATGAGAGYCAAAATGAGATTGCTGACTTTATCAAGCCAAAACCTTKTAATTATCTACTTACCTTTAAAAAAAWKATTACCTTGATTGAGCTTTGCAAAATTCAAATGGCAGAAGTGTCAAATTTTAATCCAAAAGTATTTGTCTACCTTAAAAGCTCTTCCCCAGCCAGACAAAGTCCACCCTCCATCCACCCTGCCCTTTCAGGGCTTTTCCCTGCCCTTGTGCCTGCATCAGGCCATGTCTCCGTGTCCAAATGCAGATTCCCAGTTTGTGCATGTGCCCAGGCCCCAGGGAAAGTCAGGGATGATTTGATGGATACAATTCCAGCCCTGTTTCAGATGTGAGCTGCATCCTGCTGCTGGCACAGTGCAGTGGAGGTGCCTGGGGGAGCTGCACAGGCTCTGCTGAGCTCATCTCACCTCACAGGGCAGTGAAGGATGTGSAAACCCAGGGCACCACAGGGAATATTYCTSTSTCTKCTSKGGKGYSC
>NDFG01000428.1:692718-774935 GCA_002167245.1 Sporophila hypoxantha
TWRGRRRMCYTKKWAMMARGRAWTKKTKGCCTTTTTGTGCCTTCTAATGAAAAACTATCAAACTCACAATAATGAGACTGTTTTRCTGATAAGAAATAATAAAYACTTGAGTCCAAACATGAATTACTATCTCAAKTGCCTTCMACCAAGACWCAGAGAAACCCACAACTGGAACCACCAAAAAGGAAACTGGGTGGGACATCACCAGGGCCTGGGCTGCTCCTGTGTGCTTCCTGCACAGGCTTTCCAGGCAGATAAGGAGGGCCTGGAGGAGCAGGCTGGGTGTTTTCACAGAGCTGCCTACCAGGGCCAGGGTGCCAGGGTGGTGCCAGGGAGGAACCCACACATCTGCAGCTCAGCGATTCCCTGGGTGTCATTKAGCAGCATTCAGTCCCCTCATGTGGATGGATCTGCCAAAAAGGTGAGTGTGAGAAACGCCAATCGCTTGTTTTTAAAGTTTTAAAAGTTTAATAATAATAAAATGGTTATAAAAATAGCAATATAATTAAAGTGATAATAATTTGGACAATTTGGATTAGGACAATACGAGGCAATAGAAACAAAGAGTTATGGATGTTTGGGTACCTTTTCCTGGGCAAAATAAGCCTGAAAAAGGACCCACATTAACAGAGGATTAACCCTTAAAAGCAACAGCCTGTTGCATATTCATACACCTCATCCATGATGCATAAATTCCATTCAAACACAGGATTCTGTCTGGGCAGTGTCAGCTTCTTCCTCTGAATCCTAACGGCTGAGCAAGGTGGGAAGAAGTTCGTTTCTTCTGATAATGGAGCAATAAATTCTCTTTCTCTGAAAGATTTAGGTATCCTGTGGCTGCTATCATCTTGCTGTGAGTCTTTTCTTTAAAAAAGTATCTTACATAGCATAATTTCTATTTTAAAATTACGTTATAACCTAAAACTATATTTAACACACTACCTAAAAAAATAATACAGCATAACTTTCTAACATAACACATATAATATTCATTTTAATATTTGCAAAATGCCAATCATAAAATACGCATTTTTCACAGTGAGGAAAAGGTTAAAATGAAACCCCAAATGTCCCCCACAAAKCCACAGCCCTGCTGCATTCAATGCCTCCAGGCCTGCAGCTCCTGAAGCACTGCTGAGCAGATGTTCCTGAGCAGGGTCTGGGTGCMGGGGGAGAGAACTTTGCTCATAATTTCTCAGCTGCATGCCAAAAAAAAGGGCACCATTTTTATGAATTTACCCYCAGGAAAGCCAAAGATTGGTTTTTGGATGGTTTATTTCCCTGCCCAGCAGGAAATAACACAGAAAGCCAAGAATTTCAAGAAATAAACACGGTATTTCATTGATTTGGATGCATTTCATTTCCTTGTAATAATTTCTATACCTTTTGCCACACAGGGGGGAAAAACAAAGTTACTTTTCTGCATGCACCTCCCCTAGAAGCCCAGCATCCTCCTGGCAGGGGCCAGCACATACCTGGGACACCTTGGTGGCTGTGTCATTGTGGGTGGCAGCAGGCAGGGCTGGGTGACACCCAGGCATGGTCAAAAGTCATTGGGGCGGGGATAGAAATATTTAAACATTTCCTGGAGTGCAGATCTTGTGACTCTGCAGCTCGGAGGAGGAGGAGGAAGGTGCTCAGCCCCTCTCTTCCTCCTCCCCAGGGTTCTGCTGTCCTRACAGGGGTGAGGAACTTCAGCCCCACCATGCCCAGGGGATGCTCTGCTGCTTTTCTGGCCAGGAAAGTAACTTTTTTTTTTTTTTTATGTGTGGCAAAAGGTATAGAAATCAATACAAGGAAATGAAATGCATCGAAATCAGTGAAATACTATGCTTATTTCTTGAAATTCTTGKAATTCTGTGTTATTTCCTGCTGGGCAGGGGAATAAACCCTTCAAAACCCAAGCTTTGGCTTTCCTGAGGGTAAATTAATGTAAATTTATACTTTGCTTTTATACCTTAAGACTTCTCTATCTCTTTCCTGATTTGCTTAGGTAATTTATTTCCAGTTCAGCTTGTCATGCAGTAACTCCTGAAAGTGCTGATCAGAAAATGGGTATTGGAGCCCCACTTWTTGTAGATACCAGATAGATAAAGGTAAATTAAGTCCTACCTGATCAATATTCTAATGTGGTGAAAAGCTTAGGAGAGGCTTCCTGTCAGGAGAGGTCTCTTGGCCTGTGGAAGCAGGAGGGATTAAGGATTTCTGTCTCACTGCAGGTGTTGGATCAGGGGCAGTCAGGACTGTGTGTGGCTGCCATCCAAAACTGAAGGGGAATGCCCATCTCCACCTGTCCCTGATGGCTTATCAGGTAACCTGGGATGAGTCTGAGATGATATTTACAGCAAAAGCAGCAGGGATGCCTGTGGCAGGGGGGCTGTGAGAGGGGCTGGGGCCAGGCAAGGAAGCAAGGGGTCCATGAGTGCTAAAGCTGTGCTTCTCTCCAGGCCTTGGCTCTCCCAGCTGGCACTGGCACTGCTGTCCTCAGCTGCCCCTCTCACAGGACRTATGGAGAGTAAATGGTGAGCTTTCACAGCCTAATGAAACAATATTTTCTGTTCATTAATCAGGTGAAGGCCACAGAGCCCTCAAAAGTGCCCCCAATGTGTTTGATGGACCTTGCCTGGCACATGCCCCACTCTGAAAGCACTGACAACCACACCTCTCTCATCCTTCTGGTGGTGGGCCCAGAGCCCTCACTGTGACCACCACACCTCTCCCTCCTTCTGGTGGTGAGCCCAGAGCCCTCCCTGTGACCATCACACCTCTCCTTCCTTCTGGTGGTGAGCCCAGAGCCCTCCCTGTGACCATCACAGGTCTCCCATCCTTCTGGTGGTGAGCCCAGAGCCCTCCCTGTGACCATCACACCTCTCCCATCCTTCTGGTGGTGAACCCAGAGCCCTCCCTCTGAGCACCAGACCTCTCCCTTCCTTCTGGGGGTGAACCCAGAGCCCTCCCTCTGAGCACTGCACCTCTCCCTTTTTCTGGTGGTGAGCCCAGGGCCCTCCTCTGAGCACTGCTCCTCTCCCTTTTTCTGGTGGTGAGCCCAGAGCCCTCCCTGTGACCATCACACCTCTCCTTCCTTCTGGTGGTGAACCCAGAGCCCTCCCTCTGAGCCCTGCACCTCTCCCATCCTTCTGTGGAGCCCTGGGTTCTGGTGGTGAGCACAGAGCCCTCCCTCTGACCCCCATGGAGCCCCCAGCTCACAACCAGGAGGAAACCTCCACCCCTCCCACAACAAAGGCAGCAGAAGTCCTTAACTCAGAGCTMAATGCTGCTGTGTACAACAAGGATAAAGAAGCTGTGCTGGAGCTGCTGCAGCAAGGGGCAGATGTGAATTCCAAGGTGGGCAGTGGCTGGACACCCCTGCAGACTGCAGTGAGAATYGATGAGGAGGAGCTGGTCCGGCTTCTGCTGGCCAGGGGGGCCTCTGTGCACGCCAGGAAGGACAATGGGGGCACTGCCTTTATTGAGGCAGGGATTGCAGGGAACGTGGAGCTCCTGGAGCTSCTCCTGGAATGTGGCTCAGACATCCACGAGCAGGACATCAACGGCTTCACAGCCTTCATGGAGGCTGCGTGGTACGGGAGGGAGGAGGCCTTGAGGTTCCTCTACAGCAGAGGGGCAAAGGTGAATTTGAGGAGGGAGCCCAGCCAGGAGAAAGCCAAGCTGCACAAAGGAGGGGCCACAGCGCTGATGGACGCTTGCAGGGAGCGCCACTTCTCGGCTGTGAAAATCCTGCTCCAGGAGATGGGGGCTGACGTGAACATCCGTGACAACAGAGACAGGAATGCCCTGATCCATGCCCTAAAGGAGGGYTCAGGCAAAAGAAAGCACGAGTCACCTGTGCCCATAGTTCGTTTCCTGCTGGAGCACGGTGTGGATGTGAAGAGCAAAGATGAATGTGGGAAAACTGCCCTCATCCTGGCTGTTGAAATGGAGAGCCCAGAGCTGGTGGCAGCTTTGTTGGAGAAGGATGAGATAGATATTGATGATGCAGATGAGGAAGGCAACACAGCCCTGATGGTGGCTGTGGAGAAAGGTGATTGCAGRATAGCAAAGTTGTTGTGTGAAAAGGGAGCGAGGACCGACCGTGGGAACCTGATTGCAGTTGCCAGGAGGAATCGTTCTCCCAGCATGGAAAACCTTCTTCGTGAGCACAAGGTCAGGTTTGTTCCAGAGACCCCCAGAGCCTGGGAGCCACACAGCAAACGCTGGAGGGCCCAGCTCAAAAACCTTGATCAAATGTATCGCCCCATGATTGGCAAACTGAAGACATTTCCATACATCCAGCAGAAAATTCAGGATGGCATCTACCTCGGGCTCCATGGAGGGACAGAGGTGGCAGTGCAAATAACCCCCATTGCAGAGGGTGACAGAGAGAAAGAGTTCYTTGAAAAATGTTCTCACAGCGAACATCTCCTGAAGCTCTTCCAGTSTGAGAAGGAAAAAGGCTGCATGTACTTGTGCTTCCCACTCTGGGAGAAAAACCTCCAGGAGCACCTGCAGGACCCTGAAGGCCAGAAGGATTACAAAGCTGCTCTGAAGATCATCTTCCAGGCACTGAGAGAGCTGCACTCCCTCGGATTTGCTCACCAGGATCTACAGCCCGGGAACTTCGTAATAGGTCAGGTTTTGATTTCCTTATRTTTTCATTTTGCTTTCTTTATGTTTTCATTTTGCTCTCCCTGAAGTTTAGARAAGAAGGTGCCTCACAGCTGTCTGTAAAAGTAGAGATGTCTTTGTGCTGAAGGGGGTGGCTTTAGATCCCTGTGACCATGTTCACAGGGGTCCCAGGACGAGGGAAGAGAGGAGAATCTCAACACCATGTTTCAGAAGGCTGATTTATTATTTTATAATATATATATTCCATTAAAACTACACTAAAAGAATAGAAGAAAGGGTTTCATCAGAAGGCTTGAAAGGAAAGGAATGGAATGATACTAAAATCTCGTGACTGACCAGAGAGTCTGAGACAGCTGGACTTTGATTGGCCATTAATTAAAAACAAGCACATGAGACCAATCACAGATGTATCAGTTGCATTCCACAGCAGCAGATAACCATTGTTTACATTTTGTTTCTGAGGCCTCTCAGCTTCTCAGGAGAAAAGATCCTAACAAGAGGATTTTTCCATATTTCCATAAAATATGTCTGTGACAGATCTCCTCTTTAAAAAAGTACAGATAGGTTCACAGAGAGAACAAGCTTGCACATCCCATTAGCTCTGCCCGCCTCTCCAGGGCTCTGCAGGCAGACCAACCCATCACAGCTGCCTCCAGAGAMCTGTTTTTTAAAGAAGGGGCCATCCAGAATTCAGCAATGGACCATATGAAGGTTTGCCACCTTTATTTGCTAACAATTTCTCTTACTTCCTCAGATTTAGGTGGCAAAATTTACTTGGCAGACTTTGGTAATAAAAGAAGGTTGATTGAAGGCCAAGAAGAACTTGTAAAGTCAGATTTACAGGTAAGCTCTCTGTGAACCAACCTATGGTTTAAAATGTTGGGTGCTCTCTAGCTGTGGGTCCTAGGGAAAGGCTTTTTGCRTTCCCAGCTAGAAAATGCTTTGATTTGTGGGGAAATCAGTGTAGTGACAGATGTTGCATAAGAGGGATGTTGGTTTGGATGTCCATCTCCTCTGTCCTGGTGCACACAGCTTCAAGGTTTGTGTTGGGTGTGTTGAGTCTTCACTTCTTTTTGCCAGGGTTGGGATKAAATGTGTGAGATGGTATTTCTTGTTGGGACTCAGATGTTCATTAGTTCTTATCTATATTGCAGTCTCACAAACCCTGAGCTCTACAGCACTAACAAACTAAAAATGGAGCTGTCTCTCTCTACAAGGCCTTTTAAGGATAAACTGTCCAATTAAGAAGTGACATGTAAATTATTTTTACTTTTAACCCAATGGCCCAACCCACTTTTAATTATTTTTTTCTTTTAACCCAACCACCTGTAGCCCACAACATGGACTTTTTTATCCAATTACACAAAACCACCCAAACCCATGGAGAAGAAGGTGAAGATGAGGGACCAGCCATGGCCCTAAAACCTCCATCTTGCTTTATAGATATTACTATAGTCTAAAACCTCAAACTCTTAGTTTTCCACCATGTGATATTACACACTTTTAATCAAACTACACACCCATAATCTCAGTTTTATCATTCCATTTTGGAAGCCTTCTCCRTGGCCTCAGGTGAAATGCAGTGTTCTCTTGGGGGTCAGTGCCTGTCAGCACAGAAARTCTAAAATYCTCAGTRACCAGGGTTCCAACAGGTGTGTAWTTTACATTTCTGGGCCCCTGCAGGGTTTGGGGACACGAGTCCYCTTCCACTGRGCTGGAGGCTGGGTGCTGGTGGCAYGGGAGCAGTGATGTCTCTTTGCAGGCCCTGGGCAGGCTCGTGCTCTATGTTTTAACTGGGGGTAGGAAACCCCTCCAGCAAGTTGGAATGGAGGATTTGGCTCCCAATTTCCCAGATTACACAGAGGCTCTGGACCTGGTACAAAGCCTGTCYTCTCCTGATGAACGAGGCTTGGAAGGGTTGAGCAAACATCCCTATTTCTGGAGCAATCAGAGGTAAGGCCTGGGAGTACAAAGGAGGTGGAATCTTGCTGTGGGAATTGCCTGTAGTGCTGGGAAATCCCACTGGGAGATCCCACTGCAGCTAATGAAGCTTCTCATCCCACAGCAGGTTCAACTTCCTGAAGAGTATATGGAATAAAATCAAAGATKACCCAAACCGAAAAAGTATTTTTCAAGATCCTAATGTCACTAAAAAAGCTTTTCCTTATCCACAATGGACCAAAATGGTAATCCTCTTTAATTTGGGTTGGTATCGGGTTTGAGCTGGACATYCAGGCAGAAGATTTTCTGAGTGTTTAAAAATGGAACTGGAAAAAGTAGCCCCACACAAAATASAGACAACTGGAAAAAACAATTCAGTCGAAGGCATGTAGTCAGAAGATGTTGATGCTAAAGGGAGCTCTGCTAACTGGGGTGATAAAAGGGGTTGATCATTCTCAAATTGGCTGGCAAACCTTCAAAGTCTATTGGTTTTTGTGGGGTGTGAAAGGCAGGGAATAATCTGTGTGCTTTCTTTCAGATTGACAAAGATATTTTACATGCCATGGAAAAACCCAGGAATGCAAAACCTACCAGATACGGAAATGATGTCACCCAGCTGCTGAGGCTCATGAGAAACATGGATGAACACAAAGATGAAAAGTAAGTGTTCTCATCCTTGCCCCTGCCRTAGAGTCAGAGAATATCCTGATCTGGAGAGGACCCTCAAGGATCAYCAAGTCCTGTCTTTGCCCAGGACAAGCCCAAGAATCCCCACCATGTGCCCAAGATGAAAGTGAAAGACAGATGGAGGTGTTGGAGGAATAGCCAAAAAAAAAAAAAAAAAAAGGAAAAAAGGATTGAGGAGTAGAAAAGTTATCAGAAATCCTCTCTGGAATGGCTTTTTCTCTGCAAAGATACCCTCCTCTTGGACAAGCTTTTAAAATCCTGTTTGCTTTTGTTCTCTTTCAGGATCACCAGCAAAATAAGAGACTATGCTGAGTATTTCCTGSAGGCTTTCCCAGAACTCACCATGTATGTGTACAACAGCTTACAGCAGARCCCCAGGTGCAGCCACCTCGCAGACTTCCAGGAGCCTTCTCTGTAGGATGTCACTGCCCCATGTCTGATCCACCATCWCTCCTTTTATTTCTTATTTATTCACCTCAAAAAGAGCTGAAGAGGTGGGTAAGGAGATGGGATAAAGCACACCCAGGGACCAGAGTATGGAGGACTTGAATTAGGAAAGATTCCAAAGAGTTTGGCGTAACAGCCAYGAGCTTTGGATGCTCTGATTTGCACTGTGATTATGTGTTGCTTATGGAAACATTTTTCAGGTGTTGAAAAGGTTCATTTTTTGTGGGGTTTTTGTGTTTCTTTTTTTTTTTTGTTTGTTTAGGTTTCTTGTTTCGGTTTGGTTTTTTGTGGTTTTGTTTGGTGGTTTGTTCGTTTTTGGGGTTTTTTTGTTGGTTTTTTTGTTTGCTTGTTTGTTTTGGGGAGGTTTTTTGTGGGGTTTTTTTTGGTTTGGTTTGGTTTGGTTTTTGTGGATTTTTTTTCCCAAACTCTGATTGTTATTCTTTCAATGACCCCATGGAGAATCAAAGTTGAAACAAACTCAAATAGAAAACTGACTCTGTTCTCCTTTAGGAACGAGGTTCCCCCATCCCCTCTGCACATGAAGAGAGGTTCTGCAGCACTGTCAAACCACCAGTGCTGCATCAGAGCTCCTGCCTTGGAGCAAAGGTCYTTCTGAGGGTCCTGGGAACCTCTTAAATACATTATGATAGTTTGACTACACAGCTGTTGATGAGAAAATGCAACCTGGAGAATGCTGGCTTCTATTACACCAATATTTTTGGGTTTTTTACCTTCCTCCCTGCTCTTTTTTTGTKTTCTTGCTCACTGTGTGTTTCTCATGCCCTGAAGGCAGAAGGACACCCAGAGATGTGTGCCCAGGTCTCAGCAGTGAAGGGAACAGGGGCTATGGGATGCCCTGTGCTGTGGCAGCATTTCTGCTCCTGCATGAAGAGAAGTGAGGCCATGGGCTGGGCTCCTCCAGCCTCCTGTGAAATGCCACATTTCCTGCTTTCTGTGACCTTTGCAACTTSTTCCATCACTGTGCTGTTCCACTGAAGGGCTGGGTCAGGATAAGCATATGAGCCTGCACTGTGGCTGAGGCACTCACCTTAATGGTGAGAAACGAGTGAGTTTTCTGTTATGACTTCTTTTTGTCATTCTCATCKAYAAAATATGCTGTGTTTAAAAGAGATCCATACAAATATTTCATTRACATGCTTTAAACATCACTGCATATTGTCCCAGTGTGAAGAAATAATGTCAGGGCCCTGTTTTGATCAGAATTTTCCCTTGTGGGAAAATCTACTCTTTATTTTGGTCCTACATAGAATCCATCCCAACTGAAACCCTTCAAGAACAGCACCTGAGCTATATTTTAAGGGATGTGGTGATTCCATTGCTGTCCCCATGTCACTGAGGGGAGAATCCTGCTGTGGCAGGTGCAAAAGGGCACCCCTGGCTGGGGAGGCAGCAAGAGCTGGCACAAGATTTTGTTGTTCTGCTGTTACACAGCTGGCAGCCTCCAAACAGAGCAGTGACTAAACCCAGCCAGGCTGTGATTTCTCTCTCTGGGGTGATCTGGCTGGCTCCTGTGCTCTGTTCTGGTTGTCAGAGARGAAAGCTGATCCACGCACAGCATCTGCAGAGCAGACTGCTCCTGGAGCATCAGTGCCATGGCCTTCCCAAAAAAGTGTCTTGAAAAAACACACCTCAGTGGCACAGACACATCTGTGCTTACAGGGGGTCATTTCAGCTTCCTGTGGGGTTCCAAGCAGAGCTTTATTGAGCTTTTTCATCCAAAGAGTCCAGGAACAAAGAGTCACTCCAGTAGGAAGAGCAGGAGTTTATATATGGATTTTGAGGGGCAGGGCAGAACACCAGGGCCAATGGGATGAGGGCACAGGGGTGGAGGGGCCAATGGGAYACATTAAATCTGCATATCACAGYAAGGYATGCTGRGAGAAGCCTTTTTCTCACCCTAACATGGTGGTTATGGCTTGAGGGGTTTTCCTGGGTTTTGGATTTTTTTTCACACCATCAGCCCATGGGAGGGAGGAATGCAGGACTGGGATCAAAGCTGTTGGGCTCTTTCTCCAGGCAGCACTGACACAACCACAGGACACAGCCTCAAGCTGCACCAAGGGAAATAAGGCTGGATATCAGGAAGAAGTTTTTCACAGAAAGGGTGATAAAGTTCTGGAATGGCTGCCCAGGGAGGTGGTGGAGTCCCCATCCCTGGGTGTGTTTAACAAAGCTTGGATGTGGCACTGGGTGCCAGGGTTTAGCTGAGGTGTTGGGGCTGGGTTGGATTTGATGATCTTGAAGGTCTCTTCCAACCTCATCATTCTGTGATTCTGTAAAAACCACCAGGCTGTCTCTCCCAGGAGGATGGGCCAGAGGGACGCCAGGCAGGATGGAAAACTGCTGGGCAGTGCTGCAGCTGGTGGTGTGGCAATGTCTGGGGCACAGCCCAAGGGTGGAGGTGTCCTGGGGAGCTGGGGGCAGAACCAGCTGCCAAAATTAGTGCTGTGGGCTGTCCCAGCATCAAAGGCCATCTGAGAGGTGCTGCCTTTGCCTCGGGGGTGTGATTTGACCCCACACGCTCCATCGCCCTGCTGTCCTGCCTGCRTTTGCTGTGCCTCTGCCTTTTCCCTCTGCTGGGGCTCCCCAGGCCAGCTGGCTGAGCGCAGTGAGGGGCTCAGGTGCTGCCTGTCCTGSCTCTGGCATGCTGAGGATGTGCATGCTTGTGTGCACAGGGATGCTCCCAGCTCCCCGYGGCTCAKCTGCTGCTCTGAGAAACAAACCCACAAAGCAGCCCACAGAGGCAGTGCAGTGAAGGGTGTTCTCAGGMTTTGGTTTTGCTGTGCTGAGCTTCAGGCACGTCTGTGAGGCCTTAGAGAGCCTGGGCTCAGCTGGGCTTGGTGAAAAGCTCACAAAAACACAGCAAGGTTTTGGGGCTGAMAGCTTTCAGGGCAAAATCAACTTCCAGCACAGCAGTTCTGAGAATTGGTCACATTTTGTGTTGTAGGAATGGTATCAGCTTCCCAAGCCCTTCAGCTAAATAAATGTTCTTGGGTTTGGGTATTTTTGATCCTCCAGAGGCAAAGTGTTGATAATCAGAACTGATAAATATGAAACATGTTGTCCTCTGCCTTCAAATGCACCTGGTGTTATTCCCAGGATGCATTCTTCCAGGATCTGGGATTAAAAAAGTGGATAAAAATAGCTCAAAATGACAAAGCTGAGAGCTTGCCTCTGACAAACTGATAAAGGTTGTGCTCTTTTCTTCACGAGGTCCAAAGAATATTTGTGGTTTCTGCAGCTTCCTGGTGACTTGGCAAAGTCACTTTGACTCAGTTTCACCTGGGGAGAATGAAGGCCCTTGCTATGATTTGGTTAGTGCTGTGTAAACACACACACTGGCTTGAAAAAACCAACCAACCAAAAAAAAAAAAAAAAACCCAAAACCAACAAAAAGAAAAAAAAACAAACAAAAAAAAAAAACCAACCCAAACCTCACAAAAACCAGCATGCTGAAGCCCCAGTCAGACAGGAGCTGATTTTTGCTGGAAATTCAGAAAGGCTTTGGCAAAACAGGCCCCATCTCAGCACCCAGCTGAACCAAATGGGCTCTCTCAGCCTTGCTACCCACAGGAAGCATTTCATTGGTGTGGGAAGGTGAGGAGCTGAGGTGCATTTCCCAGATCCACGTGAGGAAGGAGATTTGTGTGGTGTTTCAGCTGCAAACATGTGTCACACAGCACCTCCCTGCCAGGGCTGTGAGCTGTGAGCTGCTGTGCTGCCACCAGGTCAGCTGCAGGATGCTGTCAGTTGCTTTATTTTTAGGTTTCTTCTTGCTGAGTGCAAACAATTCCCTGTGTCCAGGCTGCTCAGCTTCCTTGGATCACACCCGTGTGGGTGTTGGTTTGGGAGGGCTGAGCTTCCCTTAGGCCCTGCAGGGAAGGGAGAGATGCTGCATCAGGGGCTGCTGGTGCTGAAGGCAGGGTAAGGGTGATCAGGGACCTGCACAGGGCTCTGTGTGTGCCCAGGGTGGAGTTCTGGGCATGGAGAGGGATCAGGGATGGTCCCAGGGAGGAGTTCTGGGCATGGAGAGGGATCAGGGATGCTCTCAGAGAGGAGTTCTGGGCATGGAGAGGGATCAGGGATGCTCCTAAGGAAGAGTTTTGGCATGGAGAGGGATCAGGGATGCTCCTAAGGAAGAGTTTTGGCATGGAGGGGGATCAGGGATGTTCCCAAGCAGGAGTTCTGGGCATGGAGAGGGATCAGGAATGCTCTCAGAGAGGAGCTCTGAGCATGGAGAGGGACCAGGGATGTTCCCAAGCAGGAGTTCTGGGCATGGAGAAGGATCAGGGATGCTCCCAAGGAGGAGTTCTGGGCATGGGAAAGGGTGAGCAGAGGTGAGCACATGGCTGTGTGTCCCCAGGGAGGAGTTCTGGCCATGGAAAAGGATCAGGGATGCTCCCAGGGAGGAGTTTGGCATGGAGAGGGATCAGGGATGCTCCCAGGGAGGAGTTCTGGGCATGGAAAAGATAAGCAGGGGTGAGCACATGGCTTTGTGCTCACAAGGAGGAGTTCTGGCCATAGAGAGGGATCAGGGATGTTCCCAGGGAGGAGTTTTAGCATGGGAAAGGGTGAGCAAGGCTGAGCACATGGCTTTGTCCTCACAAGGAGGAGTTTGGGCATGGAGAGTGATCATGGATGCTCCTAAGGAGGAGTTCTGGCCATGGAGAAAGATCAGGAAGGCTCTCAAGGTGGAGTTTTGGGCATGGAGAGGGACCAGGGATGTTTCCAGGGATGAATTTTGGGCATGGAAAGGGTGGGCAAGGGTGAGCACATGGCTGTCTGCTCCAAGGGAGGAGTTCTGGGCATGGAGAGGGATCAGGCATGTTCCCAAGGAGGAGTTCTGGGATAGAAAAGAATCAGGGATACTCCCAAGGAAGAGTTCTGGGCATGTAGAAGGATCAGGGATGTTCCCTGGGAGGAGTTCTGGGCTTGGAGAGGGATCAGGCATGTTCCCAGGGAGGAGTTCTGGGCATGGAGAGGGACCAGGGATGCTCCCAGGGAGGAGTTTTGGGCATTTAAAAGAATCAGGGAGGTTCTCAGGGAAGAATTCTGGGCATGTAAAGGGTGGGCAAGGGTGAGCACATGGCTGTGTGTCCCCAGGGAGGAGTTCTGGGCATGGAGAGGGATCAGGGACGCTCCCAGGGAGGAGTTTTGGGCATGGAAAAGATAAGCAGGGCTGAGCACATGGCTTTGTGCTCACAAGGAGGAGTTCTGGCCATGGAGAGGGATCAGTAAGGCTCTCAAGGTGGAGTTTTGGGCATGGAGAGGGACCAGGGATGCTCTCGGGGATGAATTCTGGGCTTGGAGAGGGACCAGGGATGCTCCCAGGGTGAGGTTTTGGGCATTTAAAAGAATCAGGGAGGTTCTCAGGGAAGAATTCTGGGCATGGAAGGGGTGAACATGGGTGAGCACATGGCTGTGTGCTCCCAAGGAAGAGTTCTGGGCATGGAGAGGGATCAGGGATGCTCCCAGGGAGGAGTTCTGGGCACAGAGACTCTGTGCAGCATCTGGGAGTTTCCTGCTGGCTTCAGTCTTCTCTGAGCTGGTGGGGCTGCCGAGCATCACTGCCACCATCCCTGTGATTCAAGGTCAGCCACAGGCTGTGCGCTGGGCTCTGGAGGAGCCTGAGCACCCCTGGCACACCACTACCCAGGCTGCAGGGCGGGCTACTCGAGCGAGGGCTCTTCTTCCCCGCTGGGATCTGCAGCTGAGGAAAAAACAGCACAAAGTTCCACCAGGGCTGCTGCCAGGGAGCCCTCCAGCCCAGCTGCCATCCCCACAGCCCTCAGGAGCAGGGGAGCTCCTATTCAGGGTCTTCAGCTCATTCAGGCTCCATTCAGTGCTTCCTCACCTTTTTGCTCCTCTGGAGGCTCATTTTTCTTTGGGGGCCGTGGTAGCAGGAGCCCAAGGCCGTCTGTGACATCGTGTAGGAAAGGAGAGCCTTTTTTACCTGGTGAGGGGAAGAAACATGCAGTGCTCTGTGGCCAAGAGGGGGGACAGCACTGGGGTCCCCCCAAATCATTTGAGGTTACCCAGAGCACAAGGAAGGATGGCTGAGCAAGGACTTGACATGAAACAATTTGGGGTGACATGTCCCACCCTGGCTCTTGTGGCAAAAATGGGAGATTTTTAATTTATTTTTTTAAAATACAGGCTCATTAGGAGGTTTGTCCTCAAATTTCTTTTGGACACTCCTTTACTAATCAGCTTATGCATTTCTCAGCTGCCAAGCTGAAGCATTCTGACACAACATCCGTGGACTTGATTGAGAAAACAAACTGGAAAAAGAATTTTTCTGCAAAAAGAAAGGTGTGCCAGGCTTTGTGCCCGCCTGGGCAGCTTGTCCCAGGAGTGCCCTGAGGACAGTGCCACAGTGATGCCTGGTGATGGCAGATGGGTCCCTGCCTGCCACCACCCAGCCCTGCTCAAACCACATCTGCACATCCCTCAAAATAAAAGAGGAGGGGAGTGGGTTATTTTTGCATTTACAGGTTGTTTTCCTCAGCAATTTCAGTGTTTTTTAAAAGACAACAAAAGCAATTTTTAATTTTTTTAATGACAGCTCAAAAGCAATTTTTTACCTGAAGGTAAAGTTTTAACCTGAAGGTAAAGTTTTTACGTAAAGGTAAAATTTTTACCTAAAGGTTAGAGAAGCAAGACCCTTAGAGAAAGGTCATTGTTGGAAGCATAAGGTGCAGAAAAGTGTCTGGACATCAGCACAGTCAGACACAGCAGCTATTTTGGGTCACACATCTTGTCCCCCACATGCCAGGCAAGCTGAGGGGTTTTTTCCTGCCTGGCTGGTGTTAAATTTTTTCCCCTTTTTTTTCTGACCCCACGTCTCACTCATCCCTGTGAGATGCAGCAAGGAGAGGTGGCTTGGGGAGTGCAGTCCCTGTGGGATTAATGTCCATTCTGGAGAGATCAGAGTCTTTTCTGTGTGTCCAGAGCAGYTCCCAGTGCAGTCACTCTGAGGCTGTGCTTAAACACGGGCTGTGCTGCTTGGTACTGCCCCAAGCCTTGCACTGATTTAAACACAGAATATTTGTGTTGGAAGGGACCTTTCAAGGCCATCTAGTGCAGCCCCCAACACCTTCCACTAGCCCAGGTTGTTCAGAGCCCCATCCAACCTGATCCTGAATATTCCCAGGGACGGGGCTGCCACAGCTTCTCTGGACAACCTAAAACAGTGTTTTACCACCCTCTAGTGTAAAAAACAACTCCCTATCTCTGATCTGAATCGGTTTGAATGTCACTCTCTCTGCTCCCTGAAGATCCTGGCAAACACTGGATAACTCCACTGTAACACAAGGTTTCTGCCTTATCACCAGCTTGGCATACATCTGTGATACATGAGGTTTTTCTGGAGGTTTTTTTTGTGACTTTTGCATTACAACAACGACTTTTGAGAAGGTCCTGGAAAAGCAGAGAGGCTCTGTAACAAGGCAGASACCCAAGCTGAAGAGTGGATGTTTTCCATGGGAACGGCCAAGGGATGAGGTGGTTGGAGCTATGGACATGGCCTGGCATTGCTGGGGCACAGGGCTGTGTCACCTCAGCCCTGCTGGGGAGCAGGAGCTCCAGCACCTGCCTGCAGGCATCCACATCCTCGAACTCTGCTGCTTTTTAGCCAGAACTTGACAGTGATAAATGACAGGGGAGCAGAGCAGCAGCTTGCTGACGCCCACTCATCCGTCAAAGCYGGATTAGTATGTGCCTATTTTGGTTTCCCCTTTAATCAAAAATCAATTAGACAATTTCCAAATGAATATTCAAGCCAAGGARCGGGCTGTCAGGCAGACTGACAGCGCYCAGCATCACTTTGTGTTTTCCAGTTTAGAGTTATTCAGTGTATCAAAGCTAAACAAGGAGATGAGGAAGAAAAAACATCTCTCTCTCTGGAGATGTCACCTCAAACCCTGATGGAGCTTATTCTCCACTCCAGATATTCAAAGCACCCTCCATGGAATGCCTGGTGTTTGGCTGCACAGTTGTTCTCCTTTTCCTGCTCCCATTTGACTTGCAGCCCAAAAGATTGGGGTTTTTTTTTATTTCTGTTGCAGGGGGTGTGCCTGACTATTTTTAACTTGGCTATTGAAATAAATAGGAATTATGCAACAGCTCTTTGCATAGGAAGTCTCTGTGCTCACTTCCCTATTCACCAAAGAAAATTTCTAAAATCCCACTGGACAGTTTTGACTGATTTTGACAGGAGAAAAAAAAAAAAATTCCATTCCAATTTCCCAGCAGGCCTGCACCACATACACCCTCAAGACTTGTTGAAGGAGGGGGTCAACCTAAAAGTTGTCAGTCTGGGTTTTTCTGCCCTGGAAGAACAAACCTGGAGCATGCTGTGTAGTAGAGGCAATGGCCTCCAGCTCTTGGGACCAGGGCTCTTGGGTGCTTTGAGGGGCTTTTTGCAGTGAAGAGGCTGAACGCCTGCCCCTCCTTGTGGCCAACGGGAGCTCCTGCCTCCCTTGGGCTCCTGAGAGCTCTTCTCCTGTTGGACCTTGGAGCCCTGCCTCCTTGGGCTCCTGAGAGCTCTTCTCCTGTTGGACCTTGGAGCTCCTGCTCCCCTTGGGCTCCTGGGAGCTCCTGTCCTGCTGCTGGGCCTTGGAGCTCCTGTCCTGCTGCTGGGCCTTGGAGCTCCTGTCCTGCTGCTGGGCCTTGGAGCTCCTGTCCTGCTGTTGGCCCTGGGAGCTCCTGCCTCCCTTGGGCTCCTCAGAGCTCCTGTCCCCCTCATCAGGGAGCTCTAAGCTCTCCTCCTCCTCCTCAGGGATCCCAAAGCCGCTGAGCTCCTGGTAGGCCTGAAAGGTCCTCATCACCTTCCAGGTGCAGAACCTGTGTGAGAAACAGCGGGGACAGCAGAGCTCCRAGGAGACAATTCCAGCTGAGCTGCCGGGGAGAATCTCGTCTGCATTTTCAGCTCACCCCTGGTCACCCTTTCCATGCCCAGAATTCTTCCCTGGGAGCATCCTTGATCCCTCTCCATGGTCAGAACTCCTCCCTGGGAGCATCCCTGACCCTTCTCCATGCCCAGAACTCCACCTTGGGAACATCCCTGATCCTTTTCCATGCCCAGAACTCCTCCTTAGGAGCATCCCTGACCCTTCTCCATGCCCAGAACTCCACCTTGGGAGCCTCCCTGATCCCTCTCCATGGTCATAACCCTTCTCTGGGAGCATCCCTGACCCTTCTCCATGCCCAAAACTCCACCTTGGGAACTTCCCTGACCCTTCTCCATGCCCAGATTTCCTCCCTGAAAGCATCCCTGATCCTTCTCCATGCCCAGAACTCTTTCCTTAAAACCTCCCTGATCCCTCTCCATGGCCAAAACTCCGCCTTGGGAACATCCCTGATCCTTTTCCATGCCCAGAACTCCTCCTTAGGAGGATCCCTGACCCTTCTCCATGCCCAGAACTCCACCTTGGGAACCTCCCTGACCCTTCTCCATACCCAGAACTCCTCCCTGAAAGCATCCCTGATCCCTCTCCATGGCCAAAACTCCACCTTGGGAACATCCCTGATCCTTTTCCATGCCCAGAACACCTCCCTGGGAGCATCCCTGATCCTTTTCCATGGCCAAAACTCCACCTTGGGAACCTCTCTGATCCCTCTCCATGCCCAGAACTCCTCCCTGAGAGTATCCCTGATCCTTTTCCATGCCCAGAACTCCTCCCTGGGAGCCTTCCTGATGGCAGAGGAACAAGTGGCTGGAGATACAGGGTGGCATGCCCAGAGCCTCCTCCACCTTGGCAGAGAGGGGATGGACAGGTACCTTCTCCAGAAGTACATCAGGATGGGGAAGAGGGTGACCTTGGCGTTGTGGTAGATGGCCCGGGTCAGCGGCCCCTTGGAGGATGAACGCCAGATGAAATCCCTCTCTTTCTCAGAGATGTTCACCTGGGCACAGAGGAGAGCAAAGCACTTTGCAGCACTCCTGATGGGATTTATTAAAAATATGGATATTGATCTAGTACCGATATCCAGCTGTGACRGACAAAGACTCTCTAACAGTTTAAAGWTAGAAAGTGTGTGTGTTTATTGTGGGAYAGCTCCCAAATACACACTGTGATTTACAGGTGAYTMCASAGTCCTTTTATCTATACRAGTATTGAATACACAAAATACAAATGCATATTCATAACTTTGGTACATCCCATTCCCCACTTCCTATGGTAATTAGTTCAAAAGCTATTAAACATGGTAATAAGTCCAAAAGTGATTAACATATGCAGTTTGTTCCTTGAAATGGGTCAGTGGTCCCTTTCATGGGGAGGGGTCCCAAAATGAGGAAGTAAATTAAGTCTTCCTCATTCTGACCTTTCTACCTTTTCAATGCAAATCTGACAAATGAACCCTTGGTAGAACTCCCATTTCCTTCCTCAATTGGTTTCAGAACAGAAGAGGCCACAATTGTCTTATGTTCCTAAAAGCTATTTATCAGTTTCTATATTCTTCATTATAAACCTAGCTAACCAAACATTGTGTTGACAATCAATCAATTATCAGTTAACTACCGACTCTTAACTTCATCAAGGCCTACCCATTTATTTTGATTAACTCCAATAAAGCTTATTTCTAATTAAAACCTCAGCTCCTATAAAATCCCTAAATACTTTAAAGTTTATGTCTCAGATGGGGCCAGGTTTCTCTGCCTGACCCCACCTCAGCAGTCTCTAAGCAGAGACCCAAATTCCATCCTGGCTGCTTGCCCCAGGCACAAGGGCAGGATCCCACCTGGATTTCTGTGGGAAGCATTGTGCCCTCCAAAGGGGAGATGGCAGAGCTACTGGGGAGGGTGCAGTGGGAGGGGATGATGGTGACASTGGCCTCTGAGGAGTGAAAGGACTGGATTGGTGGTGTGCAGCACCATCCTGGTACTCCAGGCCTGGCATTTCTCCAGCAGGTAATGCTGGAGAACCATCCCCATCTTCCCCATCCTGATCCACATTCTTATTCTCAATTTATCAGGGCCTGCTGGGGGGTTGCTTCCCACCCCTCCCAGCCCATGTGGAAGCCCCAAGCTCCAGAGCATGCCCCAAATCCCCCCCACAGCAGATCCAGACCCTGTTCCTCTTTCCCCACCACTGTTCCCAGCTGTGCTGCCATGGCCTTGAGCAATGAGCAGCCTTCCTGGGCAGGTCCTGGCGTCTCACCCTCAGCTTGGGGGGGATGTCAGACTTCAGGAAAAGTTTGCTGATGACCTCAAGTTTCTTTTTSAGAAAGGAACCGTAGTTTTCTGACTCCGTGTTCTGGGGTTCTGCATCTTCCATGGCATCAGCCAGCCTGGAAAACCTGCAAAGGCATGTGGGGTCTTGCTCTGAGACAAGAGCTGCTTAACTGCTAGGCTAGACAGCTCTGTTCTTGCTTAATTTGCTGTGGGAAGTGGATTTGTAGAAAATTCTTAAATTCCTTTGGCCTTGCAAAAAAGACTAAGTACTTTAGGGAAATAGAACTATGAGAGATGCATTGTAGTGGGACCCACAAGGGGTAATTTTAGATGATTGGCTTTAAGGCATTTACAGCATGGTGTGGCTAAAGCTGATAGGCCCAGAAATGCTTATAGKGTATTGTAATTAAGAAATAATCAGCTTCTGATTGTGATGGTGTGAATYATAACATCTGTATTGTCTTCACTTGAGACTGAAAATGGAATAACAGTTTTTTAAATGCCTCTCAGTTGCCCCATCTCTGGGTCAGAAAAGGGCTTAATCCAACAATTTGGTATTTCCTTGGCCAGGAAAAGCAATCYTCAACCCTCAATCCTCAAAGCAATCCTGTGGAGCAGTGACACAGGASGTATGAAAAGCCACCTCCCTCTTCTGCCACCCTCGTGGTCACAGGATTCACCTGGGGCAGGTGATGTTCCCTCTTTTTGGGAAAAGAGAAGGACTGAAAGATGGAGATTTTCCTGTTGTGGGGGTGTTAGCTGCAGGGCTGGTGCCCATTGGCCATGGATTGGGCTTAGAGGTTTGTTGGGAATGTGGACAGAGTCCAGGGAGAAAAGCCACCACAACTGGGACATCCAGAATGGTGTAGCCARATGCTGAATCGCTTGGGACTACCAAAACAAAAGGACTTCAAACAGGAACCCTGAGCCAGGGGATGACTGCAGGATGAAATGGGGGCTTTGGAGGTCTCCATCAGAGATGAGTTTGGGCTTTGGAGTTGTGGACAAAGTCAAGGGAGAAATGCCACCACAATTGGGACATCCAGTATGGTGTAGCCAAACGTTGAATCGCTTGGGACTACCAAAACAAAAGGATTTCAAACAGGAACYCTGAGCCAGGGGATGACTGCAGGATGAAATGGGGGCTTTGGAGGTCTCCATCAGAGATGAGTTTGGGCCAAAGCCAAGGCAGGCTGGTGCCAAGGCCAAGCTGGGTGGAGCTCTGAGCAACCTTGTCCAGTGGGACACATCCCTGCCCAAGGCAGGCAGCTGGAACCAGATGCCCCTTAAGCTCCCTTCCAACCCAAACCATTCTGGGATTCTGWACCACCAGGTGCCCAAGCACCTGGGAGAAGGTGGAGGCAGAGCTTACCTGTCGATCTCCAGGTAAAAGCGGAGGTCATCCACGAGGAAGTTGACGACGATGATCTGTTTGTCCAAAATGCGGCGTTTGATCAGCGTCACCTTCTGCTGCTGCCCCTTGCCCTTGCCCTTGCCCTTGYGGGGGCTCTTGGCAGGACTCTTGGCAGGACTTTTGCTCTTCTTCTCCTTGACAGGCAAGTCTGAGGCAGGGSAAGAGATGCTGTGTGCTGCTGCCCAGCACTGGGTTTGCTCCTTCACCTCGCCTGGGCTTCCCTTAGCTGCATGCAATTTCCTGGGGGCCTTTCTACCCCTGTGAGCTACACCTTCCCTCTGGCCTGGTGATCTCCTCCTTGCCTCCTCCTCTTTGCACCCACAGAGTGTTTATGTTCACTGTTTCCATAGGGAATGGCCTGTTGCTAAAGCCTGCTGGTCTGTCTAGCTGCTGGCCCTGGTCCTGACAGAGCTCACAAGCAGATAATRAGTGAGGATGAAAGGGAAAAAATCTGTTTCCCCCATATACAAAATTATCTTGATCTAAATAGGGTTTCTGTGTGTTTAGCAGATTACTTTTCTAACTGCTTTTCCTGCCTCCTCTCAAACCTGTGTGTAAAYTTTCTGTTCAGGCCAGCTCCCTATTGCCCAGAAAACAATTTCCTTTTGTTTGTTTTCCTGGCCTGTCTCACCTTAGCTCCATTTACTGTTTCCTGTTTTGGGTTGGCTTTTTTTTTTTAGGCAGGGATGCAAACTTGCATTTACAACATTGCTTGAGAGAGATGCAACAGCATAACAGGGCACTAAGTGATGGTGGTGGGAGGTAAGGGACAGGTTTACTCCATTTTCTTCTCTACCTAAACCCAGGGGAGGGAGGAGCAGGGGTGGCAGGACACACTGGACATACTTTCCCTCTTGTTTCTTCKCTCCCAACGGAGAAACTCCTGAAATTCTGCACGGCGTGCTTGATTCTTCATGTCCCTCTTGAACTTGCAGAAGCTCCTGACAAGCTCCCGGATGGCATCCCAGGCCCATGCCTGTGGGAACACAGCACAGGTGGCATCAGACAGTGTCACATGCATATTTTCTGGAAAAATCCCCTTGCCCAGGGTTTCTTCTCCTGGGAAGCTGCGAAGCCTCAGAGAAAAATGAAAACAATAATTATCTCATTTGCTTCTCATGTGTTTGCTGCTTTAGAATGTGGTTGGAGATTGTTTATCCAACAGGTGACTGTTTGATTGGTTTCATGGGAATTGTTTTAACTTAATGACCAATCACAGCCAGCTGTGTGGAGGCTTTGGTGAGAGTCACAAGTTTTTCATTATTATCTTTTTAAACCTTCGGTCTGTATCCTTTCTCTATTCTTTAGTATAGTTTTAGTATAGCATTCTTTAATATTATATAGATCATAAAATAATAAATTAGCCTTCTAAGAACATGGAGTCAGATTCATCTTTTCCTTACTGCCACAGGGGCCCCTGAAAATACCACAAGCACTGGGGCTGAGCCCTCCTCTTTGGACCCACCCCTGTGAGCTGGAGCAGCCTTGGCAGTGGGATTTGTGTCCCAGCCACCATCTCTRCTTTCCAGCATTTCCCAGTTTCCCTGCTGGCCACTGGGGATGGTGTGAATCCCTCAGCCAATCCCTCCCTACAGCAGGAGGGAGCTGTAGGAATGTGCCCCCTGTTGATGGAGTGACAAAACTATGCTTTGTCTCCTTAAAAAGGAAAAAAAAAAGCCCAGAAGTTTCTTTCCTGAATTAGCAAAAAAGGCATCTCATAGGACCTGGGGGACTTCACCTCAAATTTAARGATATCTAATTGGACAGAAGCCAAAAAGTCCTGCCCGAGCAATTTACTAGAAAAAGAAGAGAACAAAGAAACTAATGGCTTTTGTGGGGTGTTTTACCAGGAGCAAGAATCTCTGGCATCTGGCTCAATTTTTCTCTGTAAAAAGTTTTGTAATTTTGCCTTGTATTACAAAGTTTTTGTTTCCAACACTATCACAGAAGCCATCCTGCTGATTTTATGCTTTCTAAGGTAGCTGAGCTCTCTTGGGTGTGAAATAGATCTCCAAGAGCTCGTGAGACCTGGCTGGAGGAGACCCCTATTTCAGGGAGCCTTTCCCTGCTGCCTTTCTGCAGCTCTCCAAGTCTGATCCCCTCACCCCATTTATGTGGCATCCCTTGTCTCACTCCTCTGTGCCTTGCCTGGCAAACACCCTCAGCCTGGGAGCACACAGGGTCTTTCCTTACCATCCTCTTTGTCTTCAGGTCCCCTGTCCCATCCTGCACAAACCGAGGACGCCTAGACCTGGGCTTTTTGTTCCAGGGCAACATATCCTGCTGCTCCTGCTGCTGTTCCTTCCTCTTCTGTTTTTTCTGCTTCTCTGTCTTTTTCTCCTTCTCTGTTTTCTTCTCCTTCCCTGTCTTTTTCTCCTTCTCTGTTTTTTTCTCCTTCCCTGCCTTTTTCTCCTTCTCTGTTTTTTTCTCCTTCCCTGTCTTTTTCTCCTTCCCTGTCTTTTTCTCCTTTGCTGTCTGTTTCTGCTTCTTCTTCTTCTGATAGTAGGGTCCTTCCTCCTCATCCTCATCCTCCTCATCCTCCTCGTCCTCATCATAGTCCTCACCCTCCTCCTCCAGCCTGCCAGATGGGAGAGCAGAGAGAGCATCAAGGGCAGCCAGGGCCATGAGGAGGGCACTGGTTTGATGGAAGGSGGGCTAAGGTGGGGAGCAGCTGATAGGGGATGGCCCCGGGGTTGGGGYCCCACTGGATTTCTGGTCCTGGAGGAGGTTGGACAATGGTAGAGGGCACTAGGTGCCCTCCCCTGGACTCTCTTCTTGCACATGGGCGTGTCTGTCCTGTTTATCTGCAGTGTTTTCCTCCTCCAGTCCAGCAGCCTGCAGGCCCAGRAGTGATTTGGTAGGTTTGGGGTGAGGGCCTGGATGGAATATCAATGCTGATGGGCCATAGAAAAATGAATTTATAGCAGTTGTTGTCTGGYCCCTTGGGATGGGATGGATGTTGGGCAGGGTGCATTTGCATAACTGGGCTGAGGAAATCAGCTCAGCCCAGGTGCTCAGCATCATTTTTCCATTTAATTTATATCCCAGTGCAAGGACTCATGGCTGGAGTATTCCCAGGAGGTGAAATGTGAGTACAGAGATTTAAGTATGGCTCCATTGTGATTTTAAGTGATTTTTCTGGGAATCTAAGCACTGCTCAGGTGGCATTCTGGGGGTTGATTGAGGATGAAGTGCACAAGATTTGCACAAGGTGTGAAGAGTAAATCTGAGCTGGGAGTGGGGAGTGTTAATTTTTCTCCTTTCCCTGGTAATTCTGCAGTTTAAACCCACRGGCCACCCTACATCTGAGAGGGCCAAATGAGCAAACAGGGAGCAGTGGCACTACAGGGGAGCACTGGGAAACACCTGAGGGAGTGGAAGGAGCAAAGCTGTGTGCTGAGAGGTGCCAGACCTGCGTTTTCTAGCTTCCCTCCTCCTTGCAGCAGCAGCAGCATTCTCTCGAGCAATCCTCTCAGATGCAACAGCTGTGGGGACAGAAACAGGGCTGGCCTCTTCCCCAGGTGACAGCCAGAGGTGACAGCAGACAGCTGGACCCTGGAGATCTCCAAGAGCTCATGAGACCTGGCTGGAGGAGACCCCTGTTTCAGGGAGCCTTTCCCTGCTGCCTTTCTGCAGCTCTCCAAGTCTGACCCCTTCACCCCATTTRTGTGGCATCCCTTGTCTCACAGCACCTCCTCTGTGCCTGTGGGGACAGAAACAGAGCTGGCCTCTTCCCCAGGTGACAGCCAGAGGAGACAGCAGACAGCTGGACCCTGAAGCCTCCACAGGGTGTCTCTGTGGTGGCTCTGGCCCAGGAGACACTGAGGGAGCTCTTCACTACTGGGATACAGGGACACACAGGACAGATGATGGACTTTGGACCTGGTTAACTTAAGAGATTTGATAACAGGATGCCTTGGCAAGAGCAAACAGAACTTTGAGGATTAAATCAAGATTGCAAGAAGATTCAATCAGATGAGTCTACTGGAAAAAGATAATTACATCAGACTTCTGCAGGCAACAGAGGTTTAAAATGTATAAGTTTGTTTATGCGATTTTTAACTCAATCATTGTAGTAAAACATTACTAGCCTTCCTAAAACAGTCTATAAGCATTTGTAGTCCACAATAAATTTGGATTCTTTGACCACCTCACAGTCTCCCCATCTCTCACATCATCACCRATACTTCACCTCTCATAGTTTGACCTCCTCAGCATCTGCTTCAGAGAAAGCCCCCAGTGCCACCCTCCCTGGCTGGGAGAGCACAGCCTGTGGTGGGGGATAGGCCTTTCCTTCTGGAGGAGCTCCCCAGGGGTGCTGGATGTCTGGGAGCCCACCTGGCCTCTTGCCTGGACTCACCGAGTGCTGCCCTCGTGAGCTGCAGCAGCTCCTCYTCCCTGCTGGGGCTGCTCACAGCCAGCTCATCTGCTATCATCCTCTGGGATTCTGCATCAGAGAGAGGAGAGGGCACAGACCCCATGAACATTACCTCTGGTTACAACAGCCCTTCAGCCCTGGCTCTGAGGGCTGGGCTTTGTCACTTTTCCTGTCCCCTTGTGTGTCCTGCCCCATGATCTACCCATGACACTGCATTTCTTGGGTAAAACCGAGGGCACACAAGCTACAGGGGTGCTGCAGGTGACTGCTGTCACCCTCAGTGCAGCACAGAAAATTGGTGTCATTCCCAAAAGATTGCATGACAGAACAAAGCTGAGGGGTTACACCAGTGGCACCAGCATGGGCAGTCCCAGCATCCTCAGAAGGCCAAAATGTGGAACTGGGGTGACAGGAGCCACTGCTGGCTTTGGGCTTCAGCCACTTTGCTGCAGCCTTCATTTGGTCTGGTGATCCAGGACAATGCAGGGACGTGGCATTTGGTGCCCCTGGTACTGGCAGGAGGGAATCTGGCCCTTGTCTAAAATCCCAGTGGACAGTTTTGACAGATTTTGACAGGAAAAAAAAAGCTGCCAAAGCTTTCATTACAAATGAAGGCTCTCAGACCCACTGTGCCAACCCACCCCTACCTGTTTAGGGCTACCACCAGAGCATAAACCATGTTTTACTGGCTTCAGCCAACGTCAGCCCCACCAGGGAAGGAGAACCCCCTCTTACCAGCACTGCCCAGGAGCAGCTCCATCTCTGCCTGGATGGAGCCCCCTTTCTGCAGGTCCCGAGCAGCAAGCAATTGCCAGTGCTTGGAGGAGACCCCCTCCAAGCTCCTCGTGCCATGCAGGGCCTGGCCCAGCTGCAGGGCCTGGTTCATCCTCTGGGACAGGTGGAAATGTCCCCATCTGCCAGCAGCACGGCCTGGCACCTCGGCCATGGGGACATCCATGCCTGGAGCCTGCGGTGAGAACAGGGCAGGGTGATGGCACAAAGCACCTTCCCCATCTCCAGCACCGTGCCCAGAATGCCTCAGGTTTGAGCCTTTGTGTTTTGAGCTTTTATGTTTTTCASRTTCTGTGCTGCTTTAGTGTGTGAGTCTGGGCTTCATATYAGGGGATGGTGAGCTCTGTGCACAGAGYAGGGAGACAAAACAATTCCTGCTCTAGCTGGGGACCAAGGACAAATGATCCAAATCTCAGCCCCAAGAGCACAAACAACATGGRMTGRAGAGAGAAAAACAAGMAGGATGGGACTGCATGGGCTAAAGCTGKAATKRRACAATTAACTCCAATATGCAAATGGGCCAGAACTKATAAAARTGAGAGACCTTGTGACCAGTTGTCCATTTTTGTGACCATTTTGGTTCATGTTGGGTGAGCCCTGGCTGGGCTCTTGTGCTGCCCAAGGTGGATCCATKGAGGCCTTTTAATAAATCCCTGCTTTATTCTTTARCTCTGTCCAGCCTCTGTTCTAGCTCAGCCTTCCCAAGGCATCACCCACGTGTTTTCCTGTGCCTCAGACTCCAGACCTGCCTGGTTTAGACCTGCTTTAGACTGCTTGAGCTTTAAGCAGTCTGGAAGGAATCTGTGAGAGCACAAAGCTCAGCTCAAGCTGGCTGGGACGTACAGGCAGCCAGAGGTAGGCCAGACACGGCCTAGGTAGGCCAGACACGGCCTTGCAGCTTTCCTGAAGGGCCCAACATCTCCCCAGGAATGCTAGAAACAACCCTGAAGGTGTCCCCAGCAGCCTGGCAGCCTCGTGTGCTGCTTTTGTTGGCTGTTGTCACCAGCTGGTGCCCTGGAAGTGCCTCCCTCATTCCCCCCAACCCTCCTGCAGGCTTTGCCTCTCCCCAAAGACAAACAGTTTGCGCAGCTCGCCAAGCCCAAGGGGTAGAGTGGCTGATTTCTGGCTGGGAGCTGAGAGCAGGCACCAAAAATAACGCTGCTAAGCTGGCAGCAGCTCCCCTGACAGCAGAGCAGCAGCGCCGGGAGGAGTTTGGCTCACGGGATGGTGCCCACAGAGAGCAGGGCCCGACCCTGCTCAAGTGCTAATTGCACTCCCAGAGCAGCTCTGGCCTCACAGGGGAGATTTCCTCCACAAGAGGTGCTTAAAAAACACGGGCAGCTAATTAACTTCCCACTAAGAGCAGTTGGGAGCTGCCAGCTGACTTTGCTGACTTTTCCAACATGCTTAGCTCTCTCTGCTGAGGCTCTGGGAGCCAGGTCTTTGAGGACACCAAGCCCTGACAGCCTCTCCTTAACATTCCCAGGATCAGCTGCTGATTTTACATTTCATTTTGGGAAAACAGTTGGTTTGAAGAACACCACCTGCARTGAGAAGAACTGCCTGCACAGGTTGTGCAGGTACCAGTGCAGGTGGGAKGCTCAGGGGGTTCTGGCTGCAAGGAGGTTTCTGGGTGTAATGCTGGAATTTGGGGAGCTTTTGTGGGATTTCTGATGCCAGGAGGAATAATAGTCTGGGAAGAGGGCTTGTGTGACTCTGATTTTGTATATCATCCTTTTTGGTGGAAAAAAATACGTGGAAAATTGGAGGGTGGTTGAGTCATAGGCTAAAAGGCTGCATGGCCTCTTCCCCCCTGTGCTGGCCAGGCACTGGTGCTGGGGCAGGGTCATCCCATGTGTGTCATGCACATGAGTCACATTAATAGCAGGAATAATTACACATTAATAGTGTGGGCAAGGAAAAAAAGGGCAGATCAATTCCCAGAAGTGCTGGGCTCACCCATGCCTGCCCTAAAAGCCTGCAATTACATTTCTCCCAGCTTTTAGGCAGGGTCACAGCTTGTCCCAGGGGAGCTCTCACAGGTTGTGGCTGCAGTGCTGCCAGCTGAACGGGATGCTGTGCTGGAAGAGCTGAGGATCATTGCTCCAGGCAGCTGGAGCTGGGTAGGATCTGCTGTGTCACCCTGTGGCAGCACTGGCTGGGGATGTTGTGGGATGCCAGACCACTGCAGCTAATGCTGGGCTTCTCCCTCCCTCCCTCACTCCCTCTCCAACTTTTCACATCCCCAAGGATGCCCCTGTGCATCCCCCTTACCATAAACTGGAGGAATGTCCTGTCATCAGCAGCCAGAAATTCCTCATAGAGGCCACAGAGCACCTGAGGAGGAGCAAAGGGGGATTGTCCTCAGGCAGGGTGACAGTGCTGGTGCCACGGGTGGCTCACAACTTGCTGGCATGCCCAGGACACGCCTGCATATCCAGCTTGGTCCATGGGGCTGCCCAGAAGGGCTGGGACTCTAAATGGGTTTTCCTGGGGTTGTGCTGGAACCATGATGGGTGCAAAAGGATGGTCCTGGAATGTGCACCTAGCCAGGGTCACCAGAGATGTTCAGTGACTGGCCAGCCCTGCTCTGCTGCCCAGCAAACCTGTGAGGATGCTCCTCTCCACTGGCCTGGCCCACTGCAAGGTGACTGCAACTTATTCCCTTCCTAATCCCTTTTCCTCTTCATTTTCCAAATGCTTCACTTCCTAAACATCCCCAGAGCCCTCACACCAGCACAGGGGTGCCAATGCCAGCTGYACCTCCCAGCCTGACCCTGTGTACCTTGCAAATCTCCTYCTGGGCTCTGAATATCCAGGGGGAGAATTCTCCATATATCAGRCGGTTCCACAAACTCACGAGGGTCCTGGTCTCCAAGGGCAGCTTCTCAATGCTGCTGTCCTCCAGGTAGGTCCTGCAGATCTTCTCCCCGATCAGRTGGCGCAGGAAGAAGCTGTTTTCTCTGCCGGAGTCCAGCACCACGGGCAGAAACTCCTCCAGGTCGTGCCACAGGTCCAGGAGAAGAGTCTCCATGGGTCTGTTCTGGTGCTGCAGGAAATCTCTGAAGGGTCTTCCAGCACAAGCCTCGGCACTCAGGGCCCAGGGAAGGAAATCCAAGGTCTTGACTGGCTTTTTCAGGGATGGCAGCCGGGCAAGGGATGCAGAGGGAAGCAGGTCAGGRAGGATTTTCACCTTACAGAGGTTTTGTAGGTCCTGCACTGCACTGGACTGAGGTCTGCCAGGAAATGCTGCTCCTCCTCTGCCTCCAAAGGCAGGTTGCTGTGACTGCTGGGGAGTTGATCCCACAGCATCCTTATCCAGCCACAATTTCTCCCTGCTCCCAGCTGGCCCTGGCTGCTTCTCTGCTTTCACCTGAAAAGTGGCCATTTTCAATTCTTGGCTGTCTCTCCCCTCCTTGACCAGAGCCCAGACCTCTGCTTTGGCYTTCTGGCTGCAGTAGGGCCCTGGCACACCCTGGCTCCTCTTGATGTGCATGGTGGGGAGKGGCTCTGCAAGGCCTGGGGGCTGCCAGGCAGCCTGTGATAAACGTTCCTGATATTCCTGCAGCAAAGGCCAGCACAATTCCTCTTCCTCCATCCCCATCTTGCAGTGCACGAAGAATTTAGGGAGCCAGTAACTCTGAATCATGAAAAGGACCTGTTCCTGCATCTTGCTTAGGATCTCCCTCCTGGTGCTGATGGACTGGATGTGCCTGGCTTTTGGAAGAGACCCTGAGATGGATGCAGGGAATTACAACAGGGAGATGGCTCTGTGCAGGCTGTTCCCCAGGCAGGGGATGGCATCCCATGCCCCTGGGAGCAGCCAGGAAAGATCCACTCTCTGGAAGGGCAGTGCTCATCCCCAGCTCCTCTTACCCACGATGGTGGTGCAGAAGGTGAGGACGCTGGAGCCTTCACGCARGTGAGTGGCTCTCAGCCTGTGCTCCAGGGACAGGAACAGCTCCCTCTGACTCCCATCCGACTCATCCAGACCCAGGAGCCTCTCAGTGATGAGCCAGAAGTCCATYAGTTCTTCCCCTACAGATCAGACAAGGGATGGGAGTTGGGAGGTGTGATGGTGTTCACAGGGGTCTGAGGATGAGGGAAGAGATGAGGATCTGACTCCATGTTTCAGATGGCTTGATTTATTATTTTATGATATATATTATATTAAAACTATACTAAAAGAATAAAAGAAAAAAAAWTCATCAGAAAGCTAGCTAAAAATAGAAAAAAAAAACCCCAAAAACGAGGCTTGGACAAAGAGTCTGGGCCAGCTGACTGTGATTGGCCATTAATTAAAAACAACCACATGAGACCAATCACAAATGCACCTGTTGCATTCCACAGCAGCAGATAACCATTGTTGACATTTTGTTCCTAAAACCTTTCAGCTTCTCAAGAAGAAAAATCTTAAAGAAAAATTTTTCATAAAAAACGTCTGTAACAGGGAGGAGCCCCTGGAAGCCGAACCGAGGGAACAGAGCACAGCAAAGCCACGGTTGTGCATCTCCCTCCCATCTCTGCTGCTGGCTCACCTTCCCTGGCATCTTAGCCATGCCCCCAGCTCTGTGCCAGCCTCCTGGCAGGCAGGTGGGCTGTGGCTGGCAGGGAGGGGGCTGTGGAGCATSCCGTGCCCACCTGCAGTTCCTCGGAGGAAGGCGCAGAGGTGCTGCATGCCCTGGCTCCCGCTGATGCACCTCTCCAGCAGCCACTGGTCAGCACTCTGCCAGTTCAGCAGCTCTGCTGMGGGACACACAGCACAGGTGGCATCWGRSCTTGCCTGTCAGACCCCAAGGAAACTCTCCAGCTCCCACCCTGGAAGAGGCTGCTGGAGGGAGACCAGCAAATCACCCCGAGATGAGAATTTCGGGCAGGCTGAGGGATGCAAGCAGGGTGTTTGCAAGGATAACTCGCTCCTGTCAGGGACAGCTTGTCCTGCTCTTGTGCCTCTCTTCTTTGCAAATGCCCATCTTTTCTGTCCTGAGTTTGGGGCTCACCATTAACTTCCTCTAGCTTTGAGTTTCAACCTGACTAGAGAAGCAGCAGCAATGTACTTAGGAAAAGCCTTGGTGAATTGCTTATTTTTCTGAAATGAGAATCAGTACTCTTGCTGCCACAGCTTTCTTTCCAGTGGWAGTTGACACACAGGCTGAGSAARTACCTRGCTGGACTGAGAAGACTCATTTAGGGGCAAAGTGAGCAAAATCCCGAGTTACTGCCAGTAAGAGAAACCACAGCCTGTCTTCCCAAGGCATCCCTGYCCAGCAGCAAACCCAAACCATCGGCATTCCCGTGCCCTAGGATGCTCTCCAGCCCCGCTCCACCCCTGAACCCCTCAGTAAACCCTGCTAGGCAGGTACTTATAACAGCGTGGTGGGGTAAATCCCCGCACATCCCCAAAAATGGGATGTGCAACGCCTTCCCAACGCGGAGCAGAGGCACGACCCAGTGGGCAGGCAGCCGGCAGCGCCAGCCCCGCAGCGAGAGGAGCAGCCGATCCGATTTCCTGCGTGCCGCGATGACTCACCTGCTTCCCCCGAGCGAATGAAAGCCAGCAGCTTCTGGCAGAGGACGAGGTGCAGGCACAGGCTGGATTTGCAGAAGTGAGGCAGACGGTGCTTTTCCAACCAAGCCAGCAAAGCCGCGGGGCTGGCATCCTGCGCTGCCCAAGGAGAGGATTAGCTGCGGGCAAGGAGCCGGATCCTGCTTGGCTTTTAGGGTGAGTAACAGGTCCCTGCCACAGGGGAGGGAGGAGGTGGGGAAGGAGCCCTGTTGCTTTATGGCGATGGTGGTGCTGAGGCACAAGGGGGATACTCGAGTTACAGCCGCCGCCCGTCCCCAMAACGAGCTCCTGCAGGGCTTCCTTCCTCTTCCTCACCCGCCTTCCCAGAGCCCAGGCATGGCAGCTCCCCGGGGGCTCCCAGAGGAGCGGGGGTTCCTGTTTGCTTTGGGATCTGAGCGCTGCAAGGGCTGTGGGGAACGGGCACGAGTGGGGAGGGAGGGCTGAGCCACCCCGGGGACCAACAGGGCTTGGCTCCTGCTGAATTCAGCAGGAATCCAGGATTCAGGAGGAATCCAGGACGAGGGGATGATGTTTGTGTCCTTCTGTGCCGCCACACACGCTCTCGGTGTTTATGGCTAGACCCCATAAACTGCAGCAGGACTTTAAATGGATCGTGCTCCGCCCAGGGCTTAACAGCGAAACGACGGCCGGGGTTGAAATGATCGCCCACAGCTGCACGAACAGAGAGCCAGAGAGGGGCCCTGGCAGTGCCAAACCGGCTCCTTCCCTCCCCTGTGCCCTTCCTCCCTGTTCCTCCCTCCTAACAAGTTCTCACCAGGTGGCTCGGCAGCTCTGGCCACAGGCACCACCGGCCCATGCCACTGATGTAAAGAGGTGTCTGCCCAAAAATCTGGATTAAAACAGAAAGGGAGAGCTGAAAGAGATGGAGGGTGGCAGAGGAGCACAGAGCCCAGCTGTTCTAGTTAGTTCCCACTAMACAGAATGGCATCAAATTCCCTTTTAGATCTCCAAGCTGAGATCCTCAGGTTTCCCTCAYTTTCCAGCCTGAATGTGGTGAACTCCCAGTTTTCCTGCAGCCTCTAAAATGCCACACAAAGTTCACCTGAGGAGAGCTCTGAAAGGCTCCAGGTTTGATGGTGCAGAGTGGACTTACAGGAAGGCTCAGAAAGATGTTGAAAAAGTCAACAAAAACATCATCTTGCAGCAGCAGCCCCATGTCCGTGCAGGCTATGGATGCTACAGGGGGAGAAGAGAAAGTTACCTGGGCTTTGTGTGGCCAGCTGTGAGCCAGAGGAGGAGTTTTGGGGGGAAATCAGCTTTAGGGGATGTGTGGTACAAGCTTGTCCTGTGTGCAGGGGGAGGATTTGGAGCTGGGGCAGTCTGTGAAATGTGATTGGGATGGGTGGCACAGGCTGTTAGGAAAGCACCAGGTTCAGGAGCATGCAGGAGCTGGGGAGTGTGAATGGCAGCCTCCCAAACAGCACAGGTTCACAGAGGCTGGGCACAAATGTGGTGGCATCCTTAGGGCAGGAGAAGGGAGGTGGCTGCAGGGCACCAGCTGTGCTCCTCTGCCCCACCCAGACACTGGGAATAACACAGCTCATCCACCCAGGACTCAGTGCAAGTGTCAGTGGCCAGCACCTCCCACCACCCTGTGAAGTTTTATTCATTTCTGGAAGATGTGGATGCAGGAAGGTGGGCTGGCATCAGCCTGCTGGTGGGTGGGTACCCCTGGAAAGGCCTTCTTCCATCAAGGCACAGCTGTGTTACAGGGAGGACCTATATTTCAAAACTTAATCCTGCTTTTCCCCCCCATTTTYCCACCWTTTGGGGTATGTTTAGAGGAGCTGAAGCCCCCAGCAAAGGGGAACTCACCAGCAGTCATCATGATGGTGCGGTGTTCCGGTGCTGGGTTCCGAAGTGCCACCCTGATTGTGACACACTCGTTTGGGTGACTCCTGGGGGGCTGCAGCTCCCTCCAGCCTGCTTATCCTGCAGAGGAGAGCACTGAGAGAGGATCTGAGCAGTGTCTGTATGGGCCTGCAGAGGGGATGTGCAGAGGGTGGAAGCCAGGCTGTCCTCAGCGGTGCCGTGCAATGGGATGAGCAGAAATTGGAGCAGAGGAATTCCCACCTGAACATGGGGAAAATCTTCTTCACTGTGATGGTTACTGAGCACTGGAACAGGTTGCTCTGAAAGGTTGTGGAGCCTCCCTTAGTGGAGATATTTGAGAACCATCTGGGCACAATCCTCAGTACTGAGCTCAGGGGACCCTGCTTGAGCTGAGGTSTTGGACCAGGTGGTCCCTTGTGACCTTGCCCATCCTGTGATGCTGTGAAATGTCACTTTTTAAATCTCCAGCCCTACAGGCACACTTGGGCAGTCCTGAAATGAAACCCCATTGGATTTGTTGGGAAACTGCTCCAATGAAGGCAGGAATGATGCTTTTGATCCTATGTTTTTAGAAGGTTGATTTATTACTTCATGATACTATTTATATTAAAGAATAATACACTAAACTAAAGAATATAGAAAAGATACCGAATGCTAAAAATATAATAATGAAAACTCGGGACTCTTTTTAGAGTTTTGACACAACTTGGCCCTGATTGGCTAATGAGTTAAAACAACTCACACTGGAGACTAATGAAATAATCACTTGTGGGTAAACAATGTTCAACACATTCTACACACGAGCACAACACAGGAGAAGCAAATGAAATAAGAATTTTTTTTTTGAAGCTTCTTAGCTTCTCAAGAGAAAAATCTTAAACAGAAGAATTTTTTCAGAGAATATAAATGTCACAAAACCTTTCCCCTCTCCCTGCTGGGGCAAATTTCTTGCCTTCAGAGCAGGTCCCTGGTGGCACCTCAGTGCTGGCTGTGGTCGCTGTCAGCCCATCTGCTCAGCTCAGGATGGGAATTTCACAGGAGACCCCRCYGTGTCTRCCCCAAACAGACCAAKCCCACATTTCTTATCTGCTGTCTTTCTTCACCAGATCTGGGGCTGAGACCCACCCTTGGAGACCCTGCAGCTGGAAGAGGAGAAGGAGGAGAAAAAGAGGGAGCCCYGTCCTGCAGCAGGAGTGAGCTGTTCCCCTGGCAGGAGGAGGAATCCGCTCCCCAGGTGGGTGTTTGATCCTGCTCTGGTCTTTGTGCCAGGCCTGGGGGTAGGACAGTGTCCCACAGTGTCCCCAGCAGCGGGGCCACCTCACGAGGTGGCGCTGTCAAACCAGGAATGCGGAGCTGTTCCCAGCRGCAGGGCTCTGCATCTCAGACAGAGCCAGGGGGTACAGGGACAGCTCCGAGCTGATTGTGAGGCTGGTCACTGTGCCAAAACCCAAAGTGATGTGGGGAAGGGGCAGCTGTGAGCCACAGAACACCTGCTCGTCCCAGTGGTGCCAGGCAGAGCTGCGGGAAGGAGTTATGGGGAGGAGCAGCTCCYATCATGGATCTGTAAGGATTTCTGCAGCTGAGCCCGAGAGATGAGAGGGGGGGATAGGAATGAACTGGAGTGGTGGCTGTCTCATACCTAAAAGACTCAAAAATCCTCACAGAAAGGTCAAAACTTAAAAAAATTAACACATTTTCCAGTTGGCAACTGAGCAGATGCCCAGTAGGATCTTCAGAGGCTGGGGTGGCTCCTTGGGTGCTCATCCAGCTCTGGACTGGCCCCAGAGGGACTGTGATGGCTTCTGCCAGAAAAAAAATAAGGTTGGGAGCAGGAATTGGCCAACATGGTGATTGTGAGAGGGCACAGGGCCATTTCCATGGAGTTTCTCCCCAAGAGGAGACCCCAAGAGGTCTGGCAGGATGAAGCTCTTCTCTCGTGGCTGCAGCTTCCCAGGTTTTCCCAGGGCACATGGTGTCCTCACAAGAGGAGCTCACGTGAGCTGAGTGGCTATTTAGGAAAAAAAAACAAAAAAAAAACCCAAAAAAAGTTTGAAAAAAAGAAGGGGACACAGGAGCAGAGCCCAGATTTAGAAGGAAGCTCAGAGTGGCTGGACTCCAGAAAAAGATAAGGGCAGGGTTGCAACATCAAACACGTCAGGAGGGCTTTGCTGCCCCTCTGCCCCAGCCCAAATCACCCAGCCTGACGTGGGGAGCAGCCCTGGGGTGACGAGGGGCAGAGCCCCATGATCCCAGAGGGGATGGGCTGGGGTTTTTCTCCTTGCCCAACATCAGCTGGCACTGCTCCCCAGCGTGGCAAAGTCCAAGGCTGCCCAAACACAATGTCAGCCTCACTGCCTGGGCTCACTGGGCACTCACAGCCCCCCCAGCAGCCCAGCCTGGCCCTTTTGGTGCCATCAGGAGGGTGGGGGGTGTTTCCCACACACCCCGAACACCTCAGCATTGCTCTGGCTCTGGGTGATGGTCTGCAGAGCCAGAAATCTGGGGAGCTCCAGCCTGAGTGCACAAACCTGCTCTCCCCCTTAGCATAAGTATTAAATAGAAGTATGTCCCCACCACAGGCTTTTRGGGGAAAATTTGGAWTTTTYCCCCCCTGTAAAGCCTCATGCTTTTTTCATATAAATAGTTTATAGGACATTAGGCCCACAACACCTTAAAAGTGGAGTTTCCCAAGGCTGAGGAATTCCAGCTCAGCCTTAAATATGAATTTCTTTCTTGAACACACTGCAATGATTTTTCACATGTGATTTCCATGCTCAGTCTCCTGAGCACATGAGATCTGTTTGCTCGGCAGGCACACCACTGGTGTTTCCTTGGGGAGTATTTTTGAGCCTGTTGCCATCTGTCTGTGGTTTYCTTGCTTGGGACTGTCCCTTACAGCTGACAGCCCCTGTGGCAGGCTCTGCCTTCACTTGTCTCCCCTCCAGCTGAAGCAGAACCACTGGTGTAACCTTACCCCAGCCTCTGGGGCTGTTGACTTCAGCAGCCTGGGTTAAATATGTGTTGTGGCAGGACAGGGACCTAATTCAGCCACGAGGGAGGGACATGGGCAGCAGCACTTTGCTGTTATAATTAATCATTTATAATTTTTATAATTAATAATATTTTTAATATTTTTTAAATGTTATAATTCACAATGTCAGGCCCAGATTTATGACTTCATCCACTCAGGCAGCAGTTTGAGGATTTCTGCCCTCTCACTTATGGAGATGGGAGGTGTGTTAGGCTGAGATTAACAGCTAACACAGCCCCAGCCTGGCTGGGAGTGCTTTTAAACAGTGTGAACTGAAAACGAGGGGGGAAAAAAAATCCCAACAAAAACAACCCTGACCAATTTCCAGCAGCGGGGAAAGGCATGTGCTGAGAGCTCTCCCTGGGCTATTCTCCACCCTTGTACAGAACGAACTGAGCCAAGCAATTCCTGGGTCTCAAATCCCGCCTGCCCCTGACGTTCTCATCTTCCAGCTTCCCCCCTGGCTGCTGCTGAAGGGGAAGGTGCTGGCCCCAGGGCAAGCTCTGCAGAGCACAGCAGGTAGGGGCTGGCAGCMGGGAGTGCCCCTGGATCTGGGCAGGGGGCTGCTGGGGCACGGGGCAGTGCCAGGGGCTCCTGGGAGGGGTGCCAAGCCGAGCGGCGGTGTCAAAAACGCCAATCACTTGCTTTTAAAAGTTTAATAGTAATAAAATGGTGATAAAAATAGCAATGTAATTAGAGGAATAAAAATTTTGGACAATTTGGATTAGGTGTCCTGTGGCTGCTATCTTGCTGCGAGTCCTTTCTTTAAAAAAAGTAYCTTATATAGCATAGTTTCTATTTTAACATTATGTTATAACCTAAAACTATATTTAACACACTACTTAAGAAAATGAATACATAATTTATATATATATGGGAAATAACACATAACTGTCTAACATAACACATATAATATTCATTTTGATATTTCCAAAAAGCCAATCATAAAATACACRTTTTTCACAGGTGGGCATGGGGACAGGTGGCTCAGAGAGGGCTGGGGWGGGAGGTGGCTGTAAGAATGTGCTTCTTGTTACTGTTTTTTGTCTTTTTAAAAAGGAAAAAAAGCTTAGATTTTTTTTTTCTTTTTAGTGTTGGAAGCAGAAAAGTTTTAATAAAAGGCAAAATAACAAAACTCCTTACAGAGAAAACCTGAGCCAGCTGCAAGAGGTTCTTGCTCCTGGTAAAACACCCCACAAAAGCAATTAGTTCCTWTGTGCTCTTCTTTTTCTAGTGGATTGCTTAGGCAASACATTTTGGCTTCTGTCCAATTAGCTGTCCTTAAGTTTGAGGTGAAGTCCCCAAAGTCCTATGAGGTGTCTTTTTACCTAATTGAGGAAAGAAACTGGTGCCAGCASCTGGGCTGTCCTGGGGGCCGTGCCCCAAGGTCCCTCTTCCCCCTGTGCGTGGTCCAGGGAGCTGAACGAGGAGGAAGGGGTTTTTTTTTTGCTTTCACTCTGAGTGTGCCTCTGCAATTTGCACTGATTAATTTGCTTTCCTAAACTGTCCTTTAGGGCAGCCCAGGTGATCTGCTCTGGAAAGGCTGAAAGCCCAAGGTCCCTCTTGTGCTGGCTGTGGTCGCTGTTAGTCCATCTGCTCAGCTCGGGATGGGAATTTCACAGGAGACCCCACTGTGTCTGCCCCAAACAGACCAGGGAGCTGAATGAGGAGGGAGGGGCTTTTTTTCTTCACTCTGCATGTACCTCTGCAAGTTTGCACTGATTAATTTGCTTTCCTAAACTGTCTCAGGTGATCTGCTCTGGAAAGGCTGAAAGCCCAAGGTCCCTCTTCTTTCTGTGCATGGTCCAGAGAGCTGAATGAGGAGGGAGGGTTTTTTTTTCTTTCACTCTGAGGGTACCTCTGCAAGTTTGCACCGATTAATTTGCTTTCCTAAACTGGCCCGGGTGATCTGCTCTGGAAAGGCTGAAAGCCCAAGGTCCCTCTTCTTTCTGTGCGTGGTCCAGAGAGCTGAATGAGGAGGAAGGGGTTTTTTTTCTTTCACTCTGAGTGTACCTCTGCAAGTTTGCACTGATTAATTTGCTTTCCTAAACTGGCCCGAGTGATCTGCTCTGGAAATGCTGAAAGCCCAAGGTCCCTCTTCCCTCTGTGCATGGTCCAGAGAGCTGAATGAGGAGGGAGGGTTTTTTTTTCTTTCACTCTGAGTGTACCTCTGCAAGTTTGCACTGATTAATTTGCTTTCCTAAACTGGCCCGGGTGATCTGCTCTGGAAAGGCTGAAAGCCCAAGGTCCCTCTTCCCTCTGTGCGTGGTCCAGGGAGCTGAATGAGGAGGGAGGGGTTCTTTTTTTTGACTTCTGCATGTGCCTCTGCAAGTTTGCACTGATTAATTTGGTTTCCTAAACTGGCCCAGGTGATCTGCTCTGGAAAGGCTGAAAGCCCTCTGGCCACCAGCCCACGGCCACCCTTGACCCTGGCAGCATCTTCAAAGGGAGCATGGGGCTGCTGCGGAGCGTGCAATRTTTGCTCACAGCCAGGGCCAGCAGCTGCTGCCTGCCTGCCCTGGGGGGTTTCGTCAGCGTCCTGCAGCGCTCCGGGGGACACTGCTCAGCCACTGCTGCTTGCAAAAGGTCAGTGCCCCCAGGGCCCTCATCCCCCACACCCCACGGGGGCTCGGTCACTTCTGAGCTAAGCGCTGGCTCGGGTGTTGGCTTGGTTTTTCCAGCCCTGGGTGAAACGTGCTGCGTGTCCAGGTGTGCCAGGCTGGGAGCACCTCAGGAGGCCACCAGGAGCTGCTGGCATGGGTCCAGGCAGAGGCAGCTGTGCCCAGGGGTGGGCAGAGGTGGAGGTGATGCAATATCAGGACAGGCAGGCCGTGGCTGAGGTCACTTGGGTGCAGTTCAGTTGCTCATGCAGGGCCTCCCAGCACAAAGCACTTCCCTGGATGCATCTGAAAGTAGTATAGCTCACWGAATTCACAGAATGACCAGGTTGGAAGAGACCTYCAAGATCATCRARTCCAACCCAGCCCCAACACCYCAACTMAACCSTGGCACCCAGTGCCACATCCAGGCTTTGTTAAACACACCCAGGSATGGKGACTCCACCACCTCCCTGGGCAGCCATTCYAGAAMTTTATCACTCTTKCTGTGAAAAACTTTTTCCTAAYATCCAACCTGTATTTCCCTTKGTGCAKCTTGAGGCTGTGTYCTGTRGCTSTGTCAGTGCTGCCTGGAGAAAGAGMCCAGCCCCASCTGAGCACAGSCACCYTATTTAGCTCAATTTAGGAGTGTGTTGAGTGTGGGGAGAGGAGAGATGCTGAAGATGTTCCTGCTCATTGCAGGGGTTGGACTTGATGACYTTCAGGTCCCTTCCAAAGCAAACCAAAGCATTCTGTGATTCCATGATGCTATGSCCATCCCTCCTCCCTCCCAGCTGTGCCACTGCTCGAGGCTGGGGCATTTTGGGTGCGTTCAGCCTCCTCYTGGGACCTGGGATCACAACAAAATGGGCAATTCCTCCTCCCTGTGTGACATCYCTGTTGGGGAAAAAACCCCAAAATAACAACATTCTTTTCTACTTCAGAATTTTTCTTTAGTGCTGGTGAAAAATCAATGGGTACCTGGGCTTAGCAGTGTGGSTCTGSAATCTGTTGGGCTTGAGATCCCTGGGTCTGGGGTGAGGATCACAGTGCTGGGAAAGTCCCCAAAAGCCATCAGCYACTGCCCCAGGGCCTGAGCCACATGGAAATTTCATATCCTATCTATTTAACCCTCAAGTTGCCACCCTTCTCTTCCCACCCACCCCCCTACCCCCCCACTGGTGTGACATTTCTGCAGTTTAAGGCRTTCCCAAATGGAAGACAGGGATGGAGGGGGACACACGGACAAGGGATGGGTCACAGCAGCCCCAGCAAGGCMCAGTGCAGAGGGAAGCCTTGATCCTTTACTGCCTGGCTGCTGGCTGGAGCTGGAAAAGAGGAGGAATGCCTCATGCTAGCTGGGAGAAACCCATCCTGCTCCCCACAGCTTCCCTGGAGAGCGCAGGGACACGCTGTGCCCTGTCCCTGAGGGCTTGCCTTGGAGGCAGGAGGCTGCAAAGTCCAGCCTGCCCAACCCTCCTAACTCAGCAGCCACTTCCCAACCCTGGCACTTGTCTCAGGATATCAAACTGTGCCGGCGGGAAGCGCSGGGCCAGGCCAATAAAGGCCAATAAAGGCAATAAAGGTGTTCCCACGAATTAACWGCAGGAAGAAGGAAAAACCTGAGCCAGTTGGGACTCACCCCTGGAAGGGGACATTGTCGCACTCTCTGGCTGTGCCTGTGGCCCTTTGAAGGTGGATTTCAATCCACTCCTGGGTGGTGTCACCTGTTGGCACCGAGCCCTCCCCAGCTGCCCCCCAGGAGGGTTTTGTTGGTGACACTGGGGGTCATTCGGCATGCAGCTGGGCCAAAGCACAGCCCGAGCAGCCTTTTCCCAAAAAAAAAAAAAAAATTTAAAAAATTTTTTAAAAAAGAAACTAAATTAATTTTTTAAGAAGAACAGCCCGAGCAGCCTTTTCCCAAAAAAAAAAAAAAAATTTAAAAAATTTTTTAAAAAAGAAACTAAATTAATTTTTTAAGAAGAACAGCCTGAGCAGGCTTTCCCAAAAAAAAAAAAAAATTAAAAAAAAGGAAAAAATTAAAAATAAAGAAACTAAATTAAATTTTAAAAAAGCACAGCCTGAGCAGGCTTTCCCAAAAAAGTAATTTAAAAATTATTTAGCCACACCGGGGGTCACTGGAGCACGCAGCTGGGCCAAAGCAGAGCCACAGCCTGAGCAGGCTTTCCCAAAAAAAATTAAAAAAAAAAAGAAGTTTTAAAAAAGCACAGCCTGAGAAGGCTTTCCCCAAAAAATAATTTAAAAATTATTCAGCAATACCGGGGGTCACTGGAGCACGCAGCTGGGCCAATTAAATTTTAAAAAGCACAGCCTGAGCAGGCTTTCCCAAACAAAAAATTTAAAAATTATTCAGCGACACTGGGGGTCACTGGAGCACGCAGCTGGACCAAAGCACAGCCAAGCAGGCTTTCCCAAAAAAATAATTTTAAAAAATTTTAAAAGAAAAAATTAGAAAAAAATAAACTAAATTAAATTTTTTAAAAAGCCTGAGAAAGCTTTCCCCCCCAAAAAATAAAGAAAAAATAATTAAAAAAGAAAAAAATAAAAATAAACTAAATTAAAATTTAAAAAAAAATATTTTTTAGAAAGAAAATGAATTTAAAAAATTAAAAAAAAAAAGGCAGGCTGGAAGGGGAGGAGGGGAAGGAAGGCAGGCGGTAAACAAGCCGGGTGAGCCCAGCGAAGAGGCCCGGGAACGCTTCCCGGGAGAGGGCGCTGGGTCCGCGGCTGCCGCTTCTCTCCGGCTCCCAAAYTCGCGCAGGGCGAGCACAGGGGCTTGGGCATGAGCCAGCCAAACCCTCCGGGGCTGGCAGCTCCATCCTGCCACCCCCGCCACCACAGCCCTGCCCGCCCTGGGGGGCTCTGCCAGGCTGGGGGCTGCTGCCCGGTGGGGATTTTTGGGATGGAGAGATGATGTTTGCATTGTCCAGCTGCCTTTGCTCTCCCTCTGCCTTCAGGGTTGGCTGGAGCTGCCCAGCCCCGAGGCTTGCAGGGCACGGGGGTCGCCTCACTGCTCAGGGGCCTCCTCTTGTAAACATCTGGGTGTGTTCGAAGCCAAAGCTGGTCAGAGTTACTGGGAAATGTGCAGGTAGCAACCGTAATTCCAAGAATTTGGAGCTMTCAGAGCTCTCAGATTAAAGAAACCCTCCACAAACCTAGGGAAGAGGGCTGGACACTGCTTTACGTTGCCTGTGGCTTGACAGCTCCCCTTTATGGGAGCTATTTTGGGCTCCTGCTCCTGCTCTGCTTCCTTTTACTCCAGCTGAGCTGTTAGATTTGGGTGACCACAGCTGAACTTGGGCTGAACGTGAGTTGCTGAGCTCATTTCCCAGGGTAARACACCACGCTCGTTGGTTTGTTTGCGTGTTGCAGCCATTTCTCTGTGCTCAGGGTGCAGGAGCAGGGGTGGTGCTGGCAGGAGGCACTTTCTGGAGTGCTCAGGGCAGGCTGTTGCAATGCTCRGTGGCTCTGCCTTGCCCAAGCAATTCCAGGAGGAGAAAAGCACCCGAATTTCACCTCGTTCTGGACAGCCTCGGGGGATTGCCACACACCCATGGCTGCTCCAAAGGTGCTGGTGAGGACTGAGCCAAGTTGTCCCCGCAGGGAGGGTGGGGATCTGCCTCTTGAGATGGGCGATTAATCAAAGCCAGCACTTTTGGTTTTGGCCAGCACTTACACCTCCTCCCTCCTGAGGATCCGGCTCTCCCTGGCCACTTTCCCTCTGGATTCTGGCTGTACAGTGGCCGTGTCTGTGGCTGGGATGGCCGGGAGGCTCCAGCTTCTCGAGGAATGGCAGCTCTGGTGCCATTTCCTGAGGCTGGCACGGGGCACAGCAGGCTCCTGTGGCTCCGTGGCAGGCGTGTGGGTGGCGTGTGCTCGCCCTGGGACCTGCGTGTGCCCTGGTGTGTGCACACAGGGCTGCCAGCTCCGTCTGCTCCTGCTGGCGTGGCTCTCCCGCCCCTTGGATCCGGTGTCTCTTGTCCCATCTCCTGGAGCTACGGGAGATGGGACAAGCGACCCAGTGGGGTGGAGACCCGGCCATTGTGGAAAAACACTGGGCACCGCCTGCGGTTTGCTGGGCGCTCCCACGGTGGGGCTGGGGGATTTCTCCCCCCTCGAGTGCTCCTTGCAGCGAGGCTCTGCAGATCCAGCTGCTGGAGGCTGTGACCCGCTCCAAGGAGGACAAGGGGGGCACCGAGGCTTTTGTCCCCCTCCCGAGAGCGGGCACCAAGCCAAAGGGGCTCGGTGGAGCTCCATGCCTCCCTCTCTCCCTGTTKTCCCGGGGCGGCCTGTTTCCATCCCTGCCAGCTCTGCCAAGGCAGCCTAATGTAAACGCTGCCGAAAGCCTTGGATCCGCTCCCGCCCGCCCAGGGACGAGGGGTTGTTTTTCCAGCCGGCAGCGCTGTTAAAAACACCCCAAACCCACCCAACCTCTCCGCTTTCTGCCCTCTCTTCCCTCACTTTTCCGCACCCACCCGAGAGCCCCTTTGCCGGGGGCGGSCGGGCCGGAGCGGGAGGAGGCGGAGGAGGAGGAGGGAGGCGGGGTGGTGGCCCTGTCCCCCCTGCCGTGTCCCTCCCGTCCCGCCGCGCTGCCCAATCCGTGCGGCGGGGCCGGCGCTGCTCCGCCATAAAGGGGCGGCGGGCGCGGCCCCGGGAGCCGAGCGTGGGAGCCCCGCGCCCGCCCGCAGCCGCCGCCGAGCGCAGGTACCGGCCCGGGGGGACACGGGGACACCGGGGCTGTCGCTGCCCGCCACCCGCCGCAGCCCCCCGGGCACGGCAGGGCCGCGGAGGCAGCCCCGGGGAGATCTTCCAAGGGAAAATTCCTCCTTTGGGGGAAGGGGAGGATGGGGGGGGGGGGAGGAAGAGGCAGCTTGAGTTTTCTGCTGAAAACATTCCCTTTGGAGCTTTTGTGGGTTTTTTTTTACCCCCACGAGGCTGCCTGGAGATTCACGCGTGGGAGATGCTTCTGGCAGGGCAGCGGGGCGGTGGGAGCCGCGGCGGGGTGGGCTGGGGACGGCTCATCCCGCAGGGATGTTGGAGCGACTTCCCCAGTCAGTCCGCATTCCCAAACTGCCGGCATTCCCAAGCTCCCTGGAAGACAGCCGGYGCTGTGGGTCGGACACGAGTGGGGTGGCTGTGAGAGGAGCCCGGCCCGCAGGGCTCTGGGGATGCTGCAGCTCCCACGCACCGGGTTCTAGAGCCATGCCGCTCCCCACTGCTGCCTGGGGGCTCAGGGCTCCGGTGTGCTGCCTGTTGCTTTTCCTGCTGCCCTGGCACCGGGCTTGGATRACCTCGGCCGGGCTGAGAAGGCAGCTGGGGCAGAAAAGCTCTCCTCAATGATGCAGATTTATTAAGAAAGCCCCAGCTAAGCTTTCCTTGCATTAGCCTTGCTCTTGAGCGGAGTGTGGAGGTGAAAAGTTCACGTGGTGCTAAGGAGCCCTTTGGAAGTCTGTTGCTCTGGTTTATTAGCAGCAGTTTAGTGTTTTGAAGGGTTTCTGGAGCAGGGCTAGCCTGAGCTGCTGTGTGTTCTCCCTGAGGAATGACAGGGAACCGCTGGAGATGGCAGCCAGCCCTGCGGCCGAGCTGCCTCCTGCTCCTCCCTGGCCTTGGGTGGGGAAGGGGSGTGCTGAAAAATGTGGGCACGCAGGAAAGAGCTCACAGCTGGGGCTGTTTGTGACTCCCCCCTGCAGGAACCCCCTCGTCAGGACTGCAGCCATGGCCACCTCAGCGAGCTCCCACCTGAGCAAAGCCATCAAGCACATGTACATGAAGCTGCCGCAGGGGGAGAAGGTGCAGGCCATGTACATCTGGATCGACGGCACGGGGGAGCACCTCCGSTGCAAAACCCGCACGCTGGACCACGAGCCCAAGAGCCTGGAAGGTGAGAGGGCAGGTGCAGCACTCGTAGCCCCTCACTGGGTGGAGGAAGGATGCCATCTCTCTCTTCCCGTGGCAGAAGGATGGTTTTTAGGGAAGMTGTTCCTCCTTGTGCCCTTCCAGTTACCTCTTTCCCCATATACATCAGGGGGATGTTCCCAGCTCTCCAGATGTGGAGTTTCAGGATGATGCCTGGGGCTGGGAGCCCAGCCCATCCTTGGTGCTGTCCGTGCCATAGAGGGGCTGCTGGCAGGGGCTGGGGGCTGTTGGCAGGGGCTGGGCTGCCCATTGACTCTTGAGTACTCGTTTTGGCCGGAAGTAGTTTGGCAGAAGAAAGTGCAGGGGAAAGAATGGAGCTATCCGGTGTAATTAAGAGCTTGTGTCCCTCAGAACAAACAGTCCCAGCTTACACAATAATAGCATTAGGATTTTCCCCAGGTTGCCATGGAGCTGGCTGGAGACAGTTATGAAATGAAAATACTGTGTGTGACTGAGCAGAATTATCTTTTTTCTTTCCTTTTTTTTTTTTTTTTTTTTTTTTCTTTTCCCCTCTCTCCTTTCCCCTTTTCCTTCTGAGGGAGTGGTTGGCACAGCTCCTCTTGGAAATCTTAGTGCTTCCCATCCTCCCTCTTTCCCCCTGGGATATGGAGGAGATAACATTGCCCGGGTGGAGTTCTGGGCTTTGACCTGGAGGGCAGTGCTCAGGATGGAGGGGTGGGCAAGGGGCCACACTCCCCTTCCATGTGAGATTCCACCTCTCTATGATTTGCCTTCCCACCTTCTTAAGGCTTTGTAGCGTGACTGAGGGTATTCCATGGCTCCCCTCATTCCCACAGCTGGAAGGTGGCTCCTGGTCTGCCCTCTCCCAGCTGAGGGGACTGGGTGCTTTGCTCATCCCTGTGGTTGTTGTGACATGGGAAATGTCCTCAGTGCTACTCTGCTCACTCAGGCTTGGCCAGCAGCCCAGCAACTTGTTATTTTCCAGGGTGGCCGGGGACTTGCAATCCTGTAATTTTTTTGCTTGTTTTGGGTTTGTTGGTTTTTTTTTTTGCTTCCCCCACTTGGAACAAAATCAGCTGAGCTGGGACTAAACCTATTCTCTATGAGCATCTTCATCTCTGTCTTCCTGAAGGGCGACAGGGATCCCATGGGTCACTGTGGCTGGTTCCTCTCTTTGCTCCAGATCTCCCTGAGTGGAATTTCGATGGCTCCAGCACCTACCAGTCTGAAGGCTCCAACAGTGACATGTACCTGCGACCTGCTGCCATGTTTCGGGACCCTTTCCGCAAGGACCCCAATAAACTCGTTCTCTGTGAGGTCTTCAAGTACAACCGCCAGTCTGCAGGTGACTGAATGGACCTTCTCCCTTCTCCTGGTGGAGGTGGTGTTCCAGGGAAGGGGAATGGGAACCCTGCCCAGTGTTGTCTGTGCCCTTAGCATGACACAGAAATAACGTGAAAGTAGAGGGCAAATGAAGYGCTGGGGATGGACARAGGGCTGGGCTTGGGATTCTTCAATGCTGCTGGGACTCAAAGTGTAAAATAAGTGGAAACGGGGAGTGGAGGTGGCATCCACATGTCAATTTTCTGTTGCAGAGTCAAATCTCAGGCACACCTGCAGGAGGATTATGGACATGGTGTCCAACCAGCACCCCTGGTTTGGGATGGAGCAGGAGTACACTCTCCTGGGGACAGACGGACATCCRTTTGGCTGGCCTTCCAATGGCTTCCCTGGACCCCAAGGTAATCTTTTGKGAGCCTGGACCAAGTCAAGAGTGTTTGAACTGAAATCTGTGTGGCTCAGCTTCAGGAGAGTTGAGGGCTCCAAGGTGTTCCTAGAACTGAAGGTGGATGGTAGAAAGCAGAATATTGGCAAAAACCAACCACGAGATTAAATTTGTTGCAGAAAGGCTGAGGTGGGGATTGGCCACATCCAAATTTTCTGCTGGGTTTGCTGGTCTGCAGGGGACTTAAACTCAGGGGCAGACTTAAACTCRGGGCGAACTTGCTCTCCATGAGTGTTCTACCCTGCTGGTTCTTCCATGAAAAACACACCTTGGGGCTTTTGAAGAGTTCTCTGTSAGTGCTGGGTGTTCAGTGGATGTCAGGCTTTTTCCCTGTGGAGGCTGATGTTGCCCTGTGCTGTTGCAGGTCCGTATTACTGCGGTGTGGGGGCAGACAAAGCCTATGGCAGGGACATTGTGGAGGCCCACTACCGAGCGTGCCTTTATGCCGGCGTGAAAATCGGAGGAACCAACGCAGAAGTGATGCCAGCCCAGGTAAATCATTCTAAGATGCTTCGTGGAGTGAGAGAATAGCATGGAAAAACCCCAGGCAGGGGGAGCTGTGTGTGCCTGCTCTGAGCTGTGTGGCTGTCAGCATCAGGGGGTGGGAGGTGCCTGTCTCCACCCCACTGAGCCCCTGACCCTCCTCCTTGCAGTGGGAGTTCCAGGTGGGACCATGCGAGGGGATTGAGATGGGCGATCACCTCTGGATCGCGCGCTTYATCCTGCACCGGGTGTGCGAGGACTTCGGGGTCGTGGTGTCCTTCGATCCCAAACCCATCCCTGGGAACTGGAACGGTGCTGGCTGCCACACCAACTTCAGCACCAAGAGCATGAGGGAAGAAGGAGGTCTCAAGTAAGTGTTTGGGTTGTTTACTAGGCAGCAGGATTTTTTGGGAGTTTGGTGCTTGGCGTGACATCTGAGTCTTCTGGATAGGGTTTTTTTGGTCGGTTTGTTTTTGTGGTTTCTTTTTTTTTCTTAGTATGTATTTTTTTTTTATAATGACACATTCTTGTCTTGATGCTTGGTGGGCAATTCAGCCAGCAGTACAGMTCCACCAGTACAGGATGCAGCTATCTCTAACAGCCTGTCCAGCTCCTGACCTCCCAGTGCTGGGAACAAACAAACAAACCAACTCAGCACAGGGCTTTTAAAATGATATTTTTATAGCCATGATGAAAGAGAAAGACCATTTGCTTCATCTRGGCAAGGCTGCCATGTTTTCTTAAGAGATGAACATCCTAAAAATTCAAACTGTGAGTTCCTGCACGTGACTGTTGTGCAGTCAGGGACACTGTGTYACTGGAGCTGTGTGGAGGGATCCATCCTGGCAGCTCTGGTTTTTTGCCATAATCTTAGTGCTGCCCTGAGATAACGGGACTCTGTGAGCTTCATGAATAGAAACCCCAGTGTTGAGAGCTCTCCCGTCTGAGAGCAGGTGGAAATGGGAAGTTTAACTGGGAATGTCTCACAGATGGCAYTCCCTGGGAGCCTGTGGAGTTTGGCCATGAGGACTTTTCTGGGTCAGCAACAAGAGTGGAGAGAAACCCCGATTTGGGATGAACAGCCAAGTGGGCCGTGGGGCACAAGGCATCATCACAAAGTGCCCTGGGGACTCTGATTAATCTTGTTGTCACTTTGACACGACAGTCCAGAGGCGTTCGGCTCCAGAGGTGTTCAGCTCGTCCCATCCCTCACTGTGCCACCCCTGTCCCTCCSTCCCTCCCTCCCTCTGCAGGCACATCGAGGAGGCCATTGAGAAGCTCAGCAAGCGCCACCAGTACCACATCCGCGCCTACGACCCCAAGGGGGGGCTGGACAATGCCCGGCGCCTCACGGGCTTCCACGAGACCTCCAACATCAACGAGTTCTCGGCCGGCGTGGCCAACCGCGGCGCCAGCATCCGCATCCCGYGCAACGTGGGCCACGAGAAGAAGGGCTACTTTGAGGACCGCCGGCCCTCGGCCAACTGCGACCCCTACGCCGTGACAGAGGCGCTGGTCCGCACGTGTCTCCTCAACGAAACCGGGGACGAGCCTTTTGAGTACAAGAACTGAGCAGACTGCACCCCGCGGCCGCYGCTGCCTCCCACCCCGCGCTCCCCGCGCCCCTAAAGTTCCCTTCTAGCTGTAATCCCGAGGGTACAAGATAACATATTTCGTGTCTCAGTAACTCTTGTTGTCTTGAGGTGGGGGAGGAGGGCAGGTTTAGTTTTATCCGTGTCTGTTTGTCGTTGACTCTTYGGAAGATGAGAGGAGGACGGGGTGTTAGAGAACTTTTAACCACTGTTTTATTTTTTTTTGTCTAATTCATGTGTACATCCGATGGGATCCTGTGGCTTCCAGGGACAGACTGCGCACGCAGAAAGCGTGTAGGAGAGGAGAAAGCTTAAAACAGAGCCAGATTTGGGGGGCCAGCCCCACTGCTGACTGATGGCTGTCTGAGGTTGGTGCCTCTCTGTGGAGAAGGGAAGATGAGAGCTGTGGTGACGGGAGCTGTGCGTGTGCTCCTGCCTATTTGGGGACGTGACAGGGACATCATCGCCCTCCGGCCACTCTGAGGTTTCTGGGAATCTTCTGGCATTGAGAACTCTTGGTTCTGTCACTGGAAGTCAACCCATCTCTGGCTCATAACACAGAGTGAAGTAGTATTTTTCTATTTAAATATAAAAACAGAAAAAAAAAATATATGAAAGTGTTTTTTTCTTGGAAGAGATGACGTTCCAACRCCTCATCCAGCCGGAGCGGGCAGAGCTCTTGCAGATGCAGTTGGATGCAGGTGGGACTGAGGGTGAGCTTGGAGGGAGACTGGGATGAGATTTGTTCCAGCATGGAGTGGAGCTTGCAGGAGGGGGTTCCCAGAGCAGGAAGCCTGCAGAAGCATTTGTTACTGTAATTCAGGTGGCCATGACACGCTTGGAGTGGGAGGAAGGTGTCCTGAACCAAGAGTTGACTGGTCAACAGCGTTCTGGACAGAGCTGTGGCTGTGTCACCTGTCCAGCAGGGCTAGCATGTCACTAAAGCAGGGCTTTGGATAAAGGTTAAAACAAAAAAAGAAAAAAAAAAAAAGAAGAGAAGTTTTAGATTTTTTCTTTTTCATAATTAATGTTCTTAGTTTCTCTGACTGAATGGTTTTACAGAGACCGTTGATGCCACTGTTGTGTCCTGGCTCTCTCGGGCTGCCTGCCATCCAGCCAGGATGATGGGGGCTAGGAGAAGGGAAGGGAGAGGCCACCTGGCCCTCCCAGCCAGCCCTGGCACTCCCAGCTGCTGCTGGGGGGTTCAGACGTTCTGGGATTTTACACTTGGGTATCTTAGATGCTGCCAGTTATATTCTGTTGCATTTGGACTTCTTCCCAATAGGTTTCTTTTTTTTTTTTTTTTTTTTTTTTTTTAAAAAAAAAAAAAACAAGAACAAAACCTTCAATCTGACCTCTGCAGCCTCTTTTTGTACGTGTGTTGCCTTCACCATTTGAAAGGATTTTGACTCTGATAGTGTGTAGATGTGGCTTTTCATTTGGGAGAGTCAGGGGTCTTTCAATCCATGTGTGCTCTCCAGAAAATGGGAATTTGTCAGCAGTGGTTGGTTCTGTGGTGAGGGATGGTCCAGCTCTGGCTTGCATGGGATTCTTTTGTGATGGGAAAGGGCCTGGGCTTGTGAATGTCAATAGGGAGGGTTATGGGGTTGCTACAGATGTTTGTGCATTTCCCAGCCTCCTCCTCCTCACAAGTTCTACAGGATAGAGAAATCCTACAGAAAACAAAACTCCAGCAAACTTAATTTAAAAGGGAGCTTTGTGGAAGAAGAACCTTTCCCATTCTCCCTGAGAGAGAAATGAGAAAATGCTGCTCGTCCTCCTTTGGYGTAAGCCCAGTCATTCAGGAAAATAACCCAGGCAGTAGAAATGTGTCACTTTGCTCCCGTGGTCCTTTATTTAGCCCGTGGTGCCATTCCCCGGCTCCCCAGGAGGTGCTTCCATAAGGAGAGGATGCTTTAACCATTCCCACCTTTAAATCTGGATTAACTGCACCTGAGCCTCCTGCTGGGCTGATGAGGCCATTCCTGCCGTCACRTTTTTTATGGACCAACTGTTTTCCTGTATCTCCCTCCTGGGRAACATTGGAGGCAGCACCTTCCTCAGCACAGTCCCAAAATTACCCTGTCCCTGTGCCTGCTGTGACAGGAACAGAGGCAAAGTGAACACCTTTCCTTTCCTCCCATCCTGACACAGCCACAAGGACTTGGGAGCTGGGGTGCTGCAGCCAAAACAAACCCAGGGGTAACTCAGGAGCCTGGAAMTCTTCAAGTTTTGTTCTGATTTGGGCTCAGGGGCAAGGCAGCTGCTGTTTCTGATGCATTCCAAGAAAATGTTACAGAGGAAAGAACTGTATTTCACCTGAAATAAGAGAACTTTTCTAAAGGCATTGGCACAGAAGGAAGGAAAAGACATGGTTTGGTTTTCTGTTTGTTTTTCTTAAAGATCCTGTGCTTCCAAACACTGTGAATTGTTGAAGCTGAATCTCCTCCCAGACACCCTTTTCTCCTGGGGAATAAATAAAATTGGGAAAAAGGGGACATGGCTCAGTTTTGGCCACTAAGCATCAGCAAGGCAGGAGGAGCTGATGGGCAGCGGGTTTTGTTGTTTTTCTCTCAAATCAAGGAAAGGTTTTGGACAGGAGGAGCTGATGGGCAGCAGGTTTTTGTTTTTGCATTGGAATAATGGAAAGGTATGGCAGGAGGAGCTAAAGGGCAGCAGGTTTTGTGTTGTGCATTGGAATCATGGAAAGGTATGGGCAGGAGGAGCTAAAGGGGCAGCAGGTTTTGTGTTTTGCACTGGAATCAGGGAATGGTTTGGGCAGGAGGAGCTGATGGGCAGCAGGTTTTTGTTTTTTGCATTGGAATCATGAAATGGTTTGGGCAGCAGGTTTTGTGTTTTGCCATGAATCATGGAATGGTTTGGGCAGGAGGAGCTGCCTTGAATATCACCTCATTCCATCCCCCTGGCATGGGCAGGGACACCTGCCTTGGGTTGCTTTGGGACAAACAGCATCTCCCTGTGCCATTGGGGTGTCCCTGAGGAAGATGCCATCTACAGGGTGTCCCTCAGGCTGATAAGGGGAGCAGGCATCAGTCCTTTGCTCCTCCAGCTGCCCTGAATGTAAATTTAGGTCAGGAGCTTGATGCTTAATGGTTCCTCTTGTTCTCAGCTGAGAAAGCATTTATCCACTCACTGCACAATTACCCGGCTGAAAACAAGGTCAGAACAACATTGTGCAGGGAAATGGCTTTTCAGATCATTATTAAAAGTATAGGGGGGAAGAACTGATTATAATGAATTAGAAGGGGGGAAGAAAATAATTTATTCCCCCTAGACATTGTTTTCTGACTTTTTTTGCCTAAAGCCTGCTTGCTGAATCTTTGTAGTTACCTAAACATCATTTCCCAGCTCTGTAGGGTAGGGAGGCCTCCTCTTAAGGCCMCGGCGCTCTTACAAATTGAGACTGAAACCCTCAGAAGCTGAATTTATGTCTTATGCATTCATAGAAAACATTTTGACTTTTGATCTGAGCCTCTCAGGAGGAAGTGAATCTCTTTTCTCTGTACTCACACATCCTTAAAATGTGAATAATGATATAGCAAGGATCGGTCCCAAAGGGTTTGCTGGGCACATCCAAGCATCAGGAACTGCTCCAAATGAAGCAGCCAAAAATAGCAGCAGCTTTTTGAAGTGCCTGTTGGTTGTGCTCCCTTTTAATCAAACACCAGCTTAGGAGACAAGGCTGCCCCTAACCCATTAATATATCTGCTCACATGCCAGCCTTTTCCCCACAGCTGGATTTTAAGGCAATCAAAAGAAGATTAGCCACAGCTCCCTTCAAACACAGCCTGGAGCACATGAGCTAATCAAGATCACACTTGAARCATCTTTTTGTGCCAGGCTGTGCCAACCCAGTTATTGCCTGGACACAAGGGATTTTCCCTTTCTGCAGAGCCTGCTGCATCAGTGTGGCTCTTTGGATTTCTCCTGCCCTTTCCCACTCTCACTGATGCTGCTCCAGTATCCCCATCACTCTTCAATTACCATTTTTTGGGAGTTTTTCAGTGCTATTTSATCTTCCTTGATTACCTTTTGTTGGTAGGTCAGCCTTCACAGGCTGGCACAGCCTCTGGCTGAACACATCTGGAGGAGGAGGAGGAGGAATCAGCCAGMCTTAGCTGGGCCAGGATTTGCTGAGCTGACTTTTGGATGCCCTTACCTGGGGGAGAAGAGAGGCAGGGAGGGAGAAGTTGCTGGGTGAAAGTGCTTTTGTTTCTCCAATCTGTGTTTTCATTTCTCCAATCTGTGTTTTCTCCTCTTCTTGGGTGCTGATGGTGGGAGTGTTCTGCATCTCCTTCTGGCCCCAGGCACAGACTGCTGAGGTGTGATTTGCTCTGCAAGAGCCTCTGTTTGGGCTTGAAGCTGCTGTTATCAGAGCAGCTTTGTTCTCTTGAAAAGCCCTTTGGAGCTCCAGCAGCTCCTCTGGTGTGGGGCCCGGCTGAGATCTACACTTGCAGTTCATCAGCTGATAAAAGTGATAAGCTTTCCACCTTAGGAGAAGAGGCTGAAGGTTTTCTGTGCCCTCTAAGGAGGCCAGGGCATGTTCCAGAAGGGTGCTGGAGAAAGGTCAGGTGTGATAATTTCTTGTGTGAGCTGGCAGAGCTGGGAGGGGACTCCTGCCATCAGACACATCCATAACCCAGCTCCAGCTGAGGCAGCATCTCATCCCACTTGTTCAGTTACTGATTAAACTGAGGACAGCTGCTTAGGGAACAAGTGGGAGCTCTTGAAAGGGAAGATCTCCTCAGGCCTGCCTGGCTTCCCCAGCCAGCTGGCTGCAGAGTCAGGCCTGGGCTGCCTCCTGAGTGGGCCCTCCACCCACGAGTGCTTCTCCAGGCTCTCCAACTGGGACTGATGACCTATTTGCAGTTTCAACACGTCTGGTGTGGATGTAAATTGAACCCTGACTCTTTGCTTGCTGACAAAGGGGCCAGGCCATTGGTAGGATCAGCTTTTCCCCAGGCCATGCAGGTTGTGGGGGATATCAGTCACTGAGGGATGACTAAAGATTTCACTTGTGAATTGCCTGGTTCATGAATGGTGATCTCAGTCTGAGCCTCGTGACTCCACCCTGAGCTGGGTGTCTGGGGACTGTTCCTCCTTTTTGTGCACTGATCTCTGGTGGGAACATGTGCAGAAGGGTTCTGGGCCGACACAATCCCACTGCTCTCCACACTGAAGCATCATCTCCAGGGGCTCCATTCCCAGTGGGAGATGATGTGGGTCAGAGCATCTCTGAGCTGCCTCTGGAGGTGTCAGTGCTCAGAAGGAATGGAATTTGGGGCTGGGTGCTTCTTGCATGTTAGCCCCCCAAAACCCGCAGTGGGGGACCTCAATGTGAACTTGCCTGACTGAGGAGAAACTCAGGGTCAGAGAGGCAAACTGGGAAGGAAAACCCACATTCTGGGGCTCCAGACTGAGCAYCAGGACTGCAGCTCTTCACAGCCTTGCCGGAGAACTGGGCCCTTCTCCCTCACTGCAGGAGAACTGAGCCCTTCTCCCTCACTGCTCCCTTCCTCTCCTTCCCCACRTGGCRGGGAAAATMTTTTCCTCCYAGCGCCGTAACCTTTTTTCTTTATTCAGTCTTCTGTTGTATTTTTGATAAGGTTTAATAAACCTTCCTAAACTATGAAAAGTGAGTGGCTATTTCTCAAAATCCACTTCTGTGACTGAAGACTGAGCACCAGGGAACTGCAGCTCTTCACAGCCTTGCAGGAGAACTGGCCCTTCTCACTCATTGCAGGGAACTTAAACTGGTCCTTTTCTTCACTACGCAGAACTGAACTGGAGCCTTCTCACTCACGGCAGGAGAACCGGCCTTCCCCTCACTGCAGAGAACTGAACTGGGATCTCTTCTCCCTCACTGCAGAAACTGACCTGGCCCGGCTTCTCCTCATGCAGGGAAACTGTTGCCATCTCACTCATCAGGAAACTGACTTGGCCCTTTCTCACTCATATCAAGGGTAATTTAACTGAGGTCCTTTTCCTCACTAACAGCAGAACTGAAACTGGGCCCTTCTCCCTCACTGCAGAACTGAACCAGGCCCTTCTCCCTCACTGCAGCAGGAAGCAGAACTTTGAACCAAGGCCCTTCTCCCTCATGCAGGAAAACCTGAACCAGCCCTTCTCCCTCATTGCAGTAGAAACTGAACTGGGCCTTCTTCCCTCTGTTGCAAGAGATACTGAAAACTGGGCCCTTTTTTTCGTCTTCCGGCCCATCCCCTCCCTCTACTCCTCCCTGTGTGGGGGCGGCGGCGCGTGTCGAGGTCAGCAGAGACGTGAAGCTGAACCCGTGTCTCGCCTTTCATTGCAGGAAAACTGAAACCAGGGCCTTCTCCCTCATTTCATCAGGAGAACTGACTGGCCCTTCTCCTCCAGTGCTCCCTTCATCTTCCTCCAGAGAACTGTACGCAGGGGGGGCAGCCAAGCTTCACCTCAGCCAAAAAACGCCTTTCTTTCCCTTTCTTTGCTCCCATCCTGGCCTGCCCACAGGCTGGCATGGCCGTGCTATTTTGCTTTCATAAGCTGCATTATGTAAGCCGAGTCTTGAGTGGGGATGCGGTGCCAACTTGGACTCTGCAGCGGGAAGGAGCCACATTCCTTAGCACGGGCTTTAATCCCTGCCTCCAGCCACAGTCGGTTTGCTGGGAGGAATCCGAGGGCTGTGCCGAGCTTTTCTAATCCCTTGCCCCAGGTGGAGCCAGCTTGTTTGTTCGGGAGCTCCTTTGTCAGCAGGCTGTGCCCAGGTCTCCTCCCAGCAAGCCCTTTGCAGCAGGCTTGGCGCTGCTCACCTCGGCACCCTCCTCTCCTTGCCTTTCTTTGCTGAACTCTCTGCCCTCCTTGGCTTCGCTTTTGCTTCCTCAAAACTGCTGGTAAGGCAGGAAAATGGAAATGGGAGCTCCCACAATCCCAGCACCGGAAAACTGGCRTGGAAAACACAGCCTGGAGAACACCACGTTAGTGGCAAGAAACTTCTCACCTGTCCCAGCGCTGGCTGCCCTCCCAGTGTCCCATCTGTAGGATGTGATTCCTCTCCCACCAAAGATCTTTTTATTGATGCTAYGAGAGGAAACAACAGAGCAGGAAGYCTACCTCCTCCCTGGCAAATGATAGTTAATATTCTAAGTAATCCATTCTCCAAATTCACAAATATAAGTCCTGCAGTGCAATATGATAGCRAAAGATCTGGAGATCCTGCACCCAGGGGTGCAGGGCAGCAATGGGTGCTTGGCAGGGTATTTGGTGGCTCCCCAGCAGCCTCAGCCCTCTGCCCTAACCCCCTGCACSTGGCACTGGTGATCTTCAGGACCCCATTTGGCCGGGCATGAGGGCTCAGAAGGAAAGRTCCTCACCCTCCAGGCAGGTTTGAAGCTGACAGCACTCTTGTTTTCATGTCCTGTGGGTGGGTGAGGCACCAGACTCCAYAGTTTTTGCTGGCAGCTTCTCCACAATGCCAAATATGTTGTTAAAATGAGAAATATTAATCAGGGCCAGGGTGAGGCTGTTATTTCTCATCACAGAGCTGTGTGGCTCCAACCCATCCATGGCTTGTGGAGATGCTGAGCAGCTGCTGGATTGCCCAGCTGCCTCTGTCCCGTGCCAGAGCCTGGCCAAAATGCCTAAAACACTGGGAAAGGAGGAAATAAAAGCCTCCTGCCCTACTGAGCTGGATTTTGGCAAGCAGGGTGGCCAGCAGGTATTTGGAAAAATTCTGGGACCATTTCTTTCAACCACAACCCCCAATCCGCCCAATGCCTCTCCATGTCATTCATTTCACTCTTAAGGATGTTTTCTTTTCTTTTCATTTTAATCTTTTATCACCTGTAAATATCTTTATTTATTTACAGGTGCCTTTTCTAGTCTGCTTAAATACTKTTTGTAAGATTATAGACTAATCTGTGGTTGGTTTATAAGTACAGTTATATTGAAACTGGTGTAAAACGTTGCTTAATGTGTTAAAAGGTCAGAGTGTCTGGACTCTGGATTTGATGCAAGCAGGAAAATATWATTTCRGTTAAGGCACCACTTCAGCCCTCAAATGATCCTTTSGTGTTGTTCTAAAGTCACTACATACTGGCTGATTTAAAAGCTAAATTGTAATTTTCTGATGAACTTCAAAGTAAGAAGCTTAAAAGTGAAACAATAATCTTTGGGTGGCTTTGTTTTTAGGGGATTCTGAGCAAGCCCCCAAGTTTAAGGTGAGAATAGCTGTGGCCAGGGCTGTTTTGTCCTTTTCCATTTCCATTTAGGAAGCTACCTGGGAACAGCTGGGCTTAGAGATGGGCTTAACCTGAAAGCTGGAGGCCAAGGCTTCAGGTGGCTGAATCACCATGCACTTGCTCTGAAATACAGGGTATTTTCAGACCATTTTCCACCCAGACAGATAACACAAGCTGGGTGATTTACTGGCTCCCTCTTTTCCACCTCTCCTTGGGGCTGGCTCTCCTGGCAAGTTCTCCTTCAGCTTGTTGGTGATCTTGGGCTGGAGAAAACCATGGAACTTGTAAGATGAGAGCTTCTACTGGAAGAATGGTCTTGGCAAACCAAGAATCTCTAAGCAAAGCTTAGGGTAGGGGGATGGCAGCAATAACCCCACGGGTTCTGCATCTGCAGGAGAACGGGATGTTTGGGGTGGGAGCTTGTAGCAGCTTTGCCCAAAGAGCCCTTTGAGATCCAGCAGCTCCCCCTGCTCGTCTCCCCCTGCCCATGGAGCAGTGGGAACTGCTCCCATGAAATCTAAAGCAAGCACAGCAATGCTTGTCTTTTTGTTGTGAATAATGTCAGGCTTTTTTTCAGCAGTGCTATTGAGGCAGCAGCTGTATTTCACCCAGCTGGCAGCGCTCAGGGAGGAGATCAAGTGTTCTCAGCAGAGCTGGGCCAGATCTAGGGCTGGGGGAAGGTGGTGCAATCCTGAGCTGGGCTCCCAGATGGGGGTTTGGGGGGATTYTGGGGAGGTGAAACAGTCCTGTGTGCTCAGGGGTCTRTGGGAGCAGCAGGATGAGGAGCTCAGCTGCTGCTGGATGGGATTTTAGTTGTGTGGGTCACTTGTTGTTGGACAGTCCTCTTCTGGAGCCAAAACACCAGAGGCACCTGGAGCTGTGTGTGTGTATTTCTGTCCTCTGCCTGAGCATGCTGCAAGAGCAGAGCRGCAGCCCTGCCAAAACATCCTGCAATTCTGGGAAGTGTCCTGGGCACAGTGCACCCATCCCRTGGGGTACGCCGTGCCTCCCTCTGCCAGGTACCCCTGGGCAGGTGCCAGCCCTTCCTCTGGGCTTGGGAACAGCTTGTTTTCAATCTCAGTGCCATGGGAAGCAGAGCAAGCAGGAGCAGATGTGCCCCTGGGCACTGCTGGCCCATCTCCCTGGCACAGGCAGGACTTGTTCCTCTCTCCCTGTGCTGAGGGACCCTCCTGCCAGGGCCCTGAACTTTGCACAGAAGGACTTGGGAAGAGAAGTTGTGTTAATTAGAGTTGCAGCTCCTCTGGATCCTCAGCTCAACGCTCCTGTCCCTCTGCTGTTTGCCCACTAATGGGGAGCTCAGTGTGGGAGATGGAYGAGAAGGATTCTGGGGACAGGAGAAGGCTGGAAGGCAAGGAATATGCTCAGATGAGAGGGKTTTGGTTTGTTTGTTTGTTTGGAATATTTCTTTGGGCCATTCATTATATTCCAGTCATGAGGAAACATGTGACTTCTCTCTGTAAGAAAAACCTGGGATTTTTTTTTTTTGGTTTTTGGTGGTTTTTTGTTTGTTCGGGTTTTTTGTTTTGGTGGGKTTTTGTGTTGTTTTTTTGTTTGTTTGAGGTTTTGTTTAGTTTTTTTGTTAGGTTTTGGTTGGTTGGTTGTTGGTTTTTTTAGGTTTTTTCTTTGTTTTGTTTTGTTTTCTCTCCCCTCCAGAGATTTGGTTCTAAGTCCTGAGGGGACCTTTGCTGTCAGAGCTCCATCCTCCCTCTACCTATCAGTGATTTCCCCTTGCTTTGCACCTCCCTCCACCCTTCACTGAATCAACAAAAGCCTCTGCCCTGTGCTGTTCCCAGTACCTGTGCTGGCTGTTTSCAGCTTGCCAAATCTGCAGGGACCGAGGTGGCTCCTCCAGAGATGTGCCCCCAGCACAGCAGCAAACAGGAGCAGTGGGAGCATGGAATAAATTACACCCCTGGGTGGATTTTGCTGCCTGACTTGGTTGCTCTCACCCRGGGTTTATTGCCTTGCACATTTCTGCCCCATCCCCAGGTTCGTTTGGGTGTGCTGGGCTCCCTGGCAYGGATCTGCATTTCCAGCTGTTGACATCTGCTGCTCCCTTTCCAACCATTAAACCCGAGACAGAATGGGAGGAGGGGAAGACACCTCATTAATTTTTACTCCTCCCTGCATCCTTCCCAACTCTTTSCCCTGGAGGAGATTGGGAGGAACATTATTTTGCACACCCCCTGCTTCCCACTGCCATCCCAAAAATCTGTCTCGCTGTTGCCACAGCAAGGTCAGGCCCCTCAGGTCTGGATTTTTTGGAGGTTGTTTTTTGGCATTTTTATTTAGTCTGGTGCTGTGCTGCAGGTGGTGAGGCAGAACATTGTGCTGCACAGCAGCTCTGTATTTAGAAGTAGAAGCAAGGCACAGGATGCAYGTTTTTAGCATCCCAAATACATCGGGATCCAAAAGAGTTTGCATGGAAAATCCAATTATTGCTATTCCAGAGTGCCAGAGAAGCCTGGCATCCAACAGCCACAGAGTGGATGAGCCTGGTGGGTCCTGGCTTGGYTCCTGCTGCTCTCCTGGGGCAGGGATGGGGATGGGCAGGAGCTGGGAGCCCATTCTGCTGGGACAGGCTTGAGCTTCCATCCCAGCCCAGCTCGCTCTGCCCAAACCACCCAACAGTGCTGGGAGCAGCCAGGTGAGACTCAGACAGCAAATTCCTCATCAGAAAGGCTCCACTTTCCTTTTCTCTGGTTTGATAGGAGCTGCAGGTGCTTAATATCCAGGGCATTTTTGGTTTTTKGKTTTKTWTTTTTTTTTTYCCCAGGTGGGCTTTTTCTAAGCAGGCAGTTGAGAGCACGGACAAAGAACAGGATGATATTCTAAAAGTGGTCATATTTTACTGKCCCTAAATGTAGCTCCTGAGCCAAATAGAGATTCATTTGAACAGGGATTGTAGCAGTGCTGCCTGCTGGGCTGGTTTTGGGTGATGGGCAAGGCAGTGTTTGTCAGGAGAGGTAAAACATTGTTAGACACTGGGAAACAAACATAAAAAGTGAGGAAAAAAAATCTATTCAGTAAAGGCTTTTTTGGCAAAAGAAACTCTAGTAAGAATAGCAGTATCTACCTAATAGGCCATAAAAGTTACTTCCAAAGCAAACATCAGAAACATTATTTTTTCTGCACTTACAAGGAAATAGGATAACTCTCTCCAGTCAGATAGAAATGGGAAACAAACAGTTCACCTGCTGGCACAAGGGAAAGAAAACAAGAAAAGTGTGAGCAGAGACATGGCCAGCTTCAAACCAGCAATGAGAGCTGGCTCCGCTCCTGGCCCTGGTTTGGAGACCTCTTGCTCCATCTCAAACCTGAGCTGGGTTTGGGCCAGCACCTCTTTGGGTTTTCCCCAGTTGTTTGGCTAGAGAATAATTCCTTTCCCTGCAGATTTAAGGACTTGACACCTGTAGCTTATCCACCTTCACTTTCTTGGGTAAACAGGGCTGAAAGATCCTGTGACTGTGAAAGAGAAGATGTGTGAGGTGCTTCTCACAGCTCCTTACCAGGTGGGAGGTGAGTCCCAGGGAGACAGGCAGAGGAATCTGAGAGGGATTAATGCAAACTCCTGGTCGAGCAGATCATGGCCAAACCCCACCTGGATTGTTCCTGGCCTGGAATTTTCCTGGGGAAAATTGGAGGGGGACGAGGGCAATCCGACTGTGGTTTCCAGCACCTGGGAAACGCTGCTGGAGATTTTTTGTGGAAAGATGACTCCACCTYGTAGGTGCCACAGCAGGGCTGGGGTGAAGCAGAGAGCAGGCTGGAGGAACAAAGGCACCTTTGTGGCCCTTCCCCTGCCCTGCAGAGCTGGCCCCAAGCCAGGGAGGTGCCTGGCTCGCTCCTGGGAAAAACGCCAATCACTTGTTTTTGAAATTTTAAAAGTTYAATAGTAAYAAAATGGTTATAAAAATAGCAATATAATTAGAGTAATAATAATTTGGACAGTTGAGATTTAGGGCAATATGAGACAATAAAGAGTTACGGACATCCGGGTAACTTTTTCTGGGCAAAATAAGCCCAAAAAAGGCCCCACGTTAACAGAGGATTAACCCTTAAAAGCAACAGCCTGTTGCATATTCATACACCTCATCCATGATGCATAAATTCCATTCAAACACAGGATTCTGTCTGGKCAGTGTCAGCTTCTTCCTCTGAATCCTGACGGCATCTTCAGGGCTGAGTGAGGCAGGAAGAAGTTAATTTCTTCTGATAATGGGGCAATAAATTCTCTCTCTGAAAGATTCAGGTGTCCTGTGGCTGCTGTCTCAGTGTGAGTCCTTTCTTTAGAAAAAATGTATCTTACATAGCATAGTTTCTATTTTAACCTTATGTTATAACCTAAAACTATATTTACCACACTACTCAAGAAAATTAATACAGCATAACTTTCTAACATAACCCATATAATATTCATTTTATTATTTACGAAAAGCCAATCATAAAATACACATTTTTCACACTGCCAAGGCCTGGGCATGGCTGGCTGAGCAGCCAAGAGCTGGAATTTGGGGCAGTTGCTCTCTCACCTGGAAAAGCAACTTCTTTCCTGGCAGCAGCACGGAAGGGGCTGGGATGGGGTAACTCCTGGGAGTGCTCCCAGCCCAGCTCCCTGTGCTTGAGATGCTCCTGTACCCCTCGAGGCACCTCCACCACCTGGTGGGCAGGAGGGTGCAGGAATGGCCACAAATTCAAAATTAAATTTATGGGTGCTGCCACACCAAGCAGGGCTGGAAGGATATAAGACAATGGRAACATCAAAACAGCTCAGATAAAACGGTGTGCAGCTGTAGGGAAGCAAAACAGCAGCTTCACACAAACACTGAAATAAGRCCCTCARCCCCTTCTGTCTCTTGTAACAGTGAGACATCACAATGTCTCCTGTAATCTTTYCCATCAGGAGGATTTTCCCCTTTCATGRTTTGAAATGCTGGAGATGTGTGACACAACAGAAGGAAGGAATTTAACCAAGGTTTAGTAGAACCRTGAGGGACAAAAGAGTGAGTTTCCCCATCCTTAAGGTTTCACAGAGATATCAGTGTTGCTAAGAGTTTTGCTCACAYAAAACTGGCACAGAGGTGGGATTCCTGTGGGAATGGCACTGTGGGGGTCCCTGGTGGGTGGGGATAGTGCCAGCTCAGCATCACCTCTCTCTGTGCCAAACCAAGCTGTGCCATGCCAGGACATCTCCTCTGGAATGGGAGGAGATGGATCTCTGTCTGTCTCTTATACACATCTAGATGTGTATAAGAGACAGGAGAAGATGTGTGAGGGAGACAGGCAGAGGAATCTGAGAGGGATTAATGCAAACTCCTGGTCAAGCAGATCATGGCCAAACCCCACCTGGATTGTTCCTGGCCTGGAATTTTCCTGGGGAAAATTGGAGGGGGACGAGGGCAATCNATGTCAAATTCCACCCAGGGAATGGAAAAAATCCTCTGGAATGGGAGGTGATGGATTTCTCTGGGTCTAGCACCCTTAAAAATGTCAAATTCCACCTAGGGAATGGAAGAAAATCCTCTGGAATGGGAGAAGATGGATGTGTCCAGGTCTAGCATCCTTAAAAACATCAACTACCCAGAAAGCAAAAAAATCCTCTGGAATGGCAGGAGATGGGTTTCTCTGGGGCTAACACCCTTAAAAATGTCAAACTCCACCCAGGAAGTGAAAAAATCGTCTGGAATGCGAGGAGATGGATTTCTCTGGGTCTAGCACCCTTAAATATGTCAAATTCCACCCAGGGAATGGAAAAAATCCTTTGGAATGGGAGGTGATGGATCTCTCTGGGTCTAGCACCCATAAAAATGTCAAATTCTACCCAGGGAATGAAAAAATCCTCTGGAATGGGAGGAGAAAAAATCATCTGGAATGGGAGATCTCTCCAGGTCTAACACTATTAAAAATGTCAAAATCTACCCACTAAATGAAAAAATCCTTTGGAATGGCAGGAGATGGATTTCTCCAGGTCTAGCATCCTTAAATATGTTAAATTCTAACCAGGGAATGGAAAAAATCCTCAGGAATAGCAGAAGATGGGTTTCTCCAGGTCTAGCACCCTTAAAAACATCAAATTCTACCCAGGGAATGAAAAAATCCTCAGGAATAGCAGGAGATAGATTTCTCTGGGTGTAGCACCCTTAAAAACATCAAATTCTATCCAGAAAGTGTAAAATCCTCTGGAATGGCAGGAAATGGATTTCTCTGTGTCTAGCWCCCTTAAAAATGTCAAATTCCACCCAGGRAATGGAAAAAATCCCATCCTTTGGGATGTCCCACTTGTTGCACCAGCATGAAACCCCTTTAAATCCCCGCCCTTGTTGGGATGAATCCCTCCAGGAATGGGATGGATCCCTTCATGAATCCTTTCATGAGTCCCTTTGGTGCTCCATCACCCCAGGAGAGGTGGGAATGGCTCTGCTGGCACATCCCCCTSCCCTGGGACACCGTTCCTGCCTCACATCCCTGCTCCCGACTGGAAAACCCCTGGGACCGCGGGAGTTAATTCCTCATCCCAGCTGCTTTCCTCAGCAGGAAGAGGGATTGTGCTAGGCAAGGGGCACCACTGCAGAGGGGGAGGAGGCAAAAAAATAAAAAAAAAAAAGAAAAAATTCGTGTTTAGACCTTTTACCTAATTTCCCAAGTTGCAGACCTGAGGGCCATAGCAACGGGAGCTGCCAGGGGTGTGATTGGAGGCAGTGCTGGGCTGGGCTGCCCTCCCTGCTTCCCCAGCAGCATCCCCTGATGGAACACAGCAGTGTTGAGGCCACTGTTGGCTCTCTGCCTCCCCTTCCCCACGGGAAGGGCTCGAGGCATGTGGCTCTGTGTGCAGTGTGATGTTATTTTTATTTTTCCCCCCCAGCTGATTGCCTTTTGCTGGTTTCAATTCCATTTTCCCTGGTTTCTGGGAGTTGTTCAGAAAGTTCTTGGGCACTTGTGAAACCAGAGGAGGGCTGTTCTCCTGGAAATCAGCAGGGTGGTACAAGCCCAGCGAGGTGTTGTGTGTATTTGTATAAACACAGATAAGTGACARGGGCTGGCACTTTGCTTGAGTCCAGCAACACTTTCCTTTTTCTGTCAAATAAGTCTTTGCAAAAATACCAGGGRTTCCTGCAAGACAACAACAAAGATGTGATTTGGGGCAATAAAACCTGCAAATTGYTGTTGTTTATGCTTACAGCTTGCTGATTCTCCTTTTGGGTTTATCAGAGGGGTTCAACCAAGTTCCTCTCTGAGCAAAGCCCATCCTGGGGAAATACTGTGGATGTACCAGTTGTGGGTTTCTCTGGGGCTGGATTGAAGGCACTTGAGACAGTAATTTATGTTTGGACTCAAGTGTTTATTATTTCTTATCAGTAAAACAGTCTCACTGCTGTGAGTTCAGCACCTTTTCATTAGAAGGCACAAAATGGCCAACAGTCTCTTGGTACAAGGTCTTTTAAGACTAAACTATTCAATTAAGAACTGACACCTGGATTATTGTCACCATCATATTCTCTGGAAAAATCTCCTTGCCCAAGATTTTCTCCTGGGAAGCTGAGAAGCCTCGGAGAAAAAGGAAAACAATAATTATCTCATTGTTCGCCTGTGTTTTGCTGCTTTGGGATGTGTTTGGAGATTGTTTATCCAGCAGGTGATTGTTTGATTGGTTTCATGTGAATTGTTTTAACTTAATGACCAATCACAGCCAGTTGTGTCAGGACTCTGGAAAGAGTAATGAGTTTTTCATTATTGTCTTTTAGCCTTCTGTCTGTATCTTTTCTGTATTTTTTAATGATATGATATGGTTGATTATAATATAATATAATATAATATAATATAATATAATATAATATAATATAATATAATATAATATAATATAATATAACTTCTAAGAACACGGAGTCAGATCATCACTCCTCCCATCCATCGCCCCTCCTGGGGTACCCTGAAAATACCCCCACTCTTGCAGAGCTGCTTTTTTGGAGGCAGAATTCCTTTTCCAACCTTGCAGGTGTGAGCATTTCTGGCAGCACTGAGTGGTCAGGAGAAAGGGGATGAAAGTGGCTGGAAAGGAAAGAGGTGGGGATCGTAGGAACTACTGAGCTGATGGAAATTGGGCTGGTCTGAATTCCCCAGACCTTGAGGATCACTCCAGGCTTCAGCAGGGCAGCTAAGCTTGGTTGTGCCTGTGTCACAGCTCTCTTGTGCAGCAGGTAGTGCCTTCCTTCCATTCCTCTTCCTCAGTGAGCCACAGGCTTCACAAAAGCCACTCACTGAATCCCCTTAATTTTCCTTACACTGGCACCAGSTTGTCTTTGTCATGGGGAAAAGGTTTCCAGCACAAAGCTGCCAGAATTTCTGMTCTTCCCAGCTTGGGCATGGCTGTGTGGGCTTGCAGTTGTGTTTTTTTTTCCTGGAAGAAGCATGTATTTCTGTCAGTGTTATGTATTTCTCTTCTTTCTCTTCTCTTTCTCTTTCTCTTTCTCTTTCTCTTTCTCTTTCTCTTTCTCTTTCTCTTTCTCTTTCTCTTTCTCTTTCTCTTTCTCTTTCTCTTTCTCTTCTCTTTCTCTTCTTTTTCTCTGTATTTAGGAAAAAAGAAGGGTGAAATACCCCAGCCAAAAGGCACCTTTGTGTTTCCTGCTGTGCTCAAAGCTTTCTGTGCATCCCTGTAGGRTTGGAGCCCTCCCCAGAGCAGTGAAACAGGGTTCATCCCCAGGGGGCTGTGTGCACAGAGAGCATCACCTTCCCCAGGATTTTAATAAGCCATGAAATTGGGTGTTCAGCTGTTTGCATTATTCTACTACTCTGTGTGTAAAAGAATCACTGATTTTTTGCCATTCATCCCAAGGATCTAGTGTGAATTTCCCATCTTTGGGTCTTCTTTGAATGTCAGGCTGTCTCTTCAGCCAGTGATTCTTCACCATCCCTATCCCTTCCACCTGATTTACAGGGTGGAAATATTTATATATATATATATATATATATATATATATATATATATAAATAAAAAAATTCTGGAAATATATATATATTTAATTTTATTTTTATCTTTTATATACATATACATAAGTATATAATACATTTTATTTTTCTATAAAATATATTTTATATATTTATATAAATATATCATTAATGTTATATTTATAATACATAATGTAAATTATATTATATTTATAATATAAATAGATGATATATAAATATAAATAAATAGACTGTATATTTTATATATTTTATTTATATTTATATATAATATATATAACATATATTTGTTTCTTTGGTTTTTTTGTGCAGAAAACCCTCAGGGGCTTGGAGCACCTCTCTTTTCCCAGGGCTCTGAGCCAGCAGATATATTTGATGTATTTCCCTGGCAGACAAGAGCAGGATGGCTCACTTGCMCTCAACTTTCTGTTCTCCAGGAATCACTGGAATATGAATAGGATCCTTATCAAAGCAGGTTCATCCGGGGGACAAGGCCACATGAATTGTTTGCAGAGCTCCAGCACATAAACAGCAKTATTCCTGATTCCTCATTTGCCCATTCTGATCCAGTGGCCAGCTCAGGCAGGGTTCAGCTGCAGGGGGGTGACAGCTTTTGGCACTTTTGGCACCTTCTGGACCATTCCCAGCTTCCCAGGTGGTGAGATGGAGCATCATGGCAGGAACTTCCCTCTGGGCCCTTTCAATTATGGATTTGGGAGGTAAAAACCCAGTGCCACTCCCACCTGGAGGTCTAAAAGTCGAGGGGGGAGCTGCTGTGAGCTCAGCATTTTCCTTGGGACTGTTTGCTGTGCTCTGCACTGGGGTGGGGGTGATGGATCCTGCTGATGAAATGGAAGTTAGGGCTTGGCTCCCTTCCYGGGCCAGGACTGGCATCCCAAAATATGAGAGGCTACAAGTGACAAGGACTTTCTGTGCCCCAGGAAAGAGGCAAGTGACACAGGGCATGGCCAGAGCTCCCAACATCTCACCTCTAACTGCTGGGAAATTCTCTTTGTCATCTCCTTAACGAGGACACAAAARCTTGCAAAGCTCTTCCCTTTGTCTTGCTGCATTTTGGATGGCCAAAAGAGCTGTTATTGCAYCCAGACTGCCTTGYCCTGCTCTCCAGAGCACTYTGGGGTGTTKCTCKGCCAGRAATCTGCCCCTGGGGCACATCTGGGGGCTGCAGGATTGGGGCTGAGCTCGCACAGAAGGAAGGGTGTAGCAGCCTGAATTGATGCTGGCATAGTCCAGGGTAAGGAAGCAAAAAGGACTTTTGCAWAATATCCCCAAGTGTTTTATTCAGCCATGCAGTGAGATATACAGGTCCCAGCTCCCACACCCAGAGTCTCAATTTTTCTGTCCAGGAGCCTGGGGGGTGAACCTGGTCTGGGGGAAGTACAAAGGTGAGGGCCAGTCAGGGAATAGGGAAGGAATGGCTCAGGAACATAGGAACAGACATAGGAACAGGGGAAGGAGCCCATGGGGTSTAAAAAACCATTTTGAGACCAYGGGGTCTCTAAAACCATTTTTGAGGGAAGTTTCTAGACCAGGAAATGCCCTCCAGGGTCTCCACAATTCCCTGTTTTTTTATGTTATTAAGAAAGCTTCTCTGAAGGATCAACTGAATCAACACAAAATGACAAAAAACAATCAAAAGCACTCATAAGACAATTTTTCAAAATGCAGATAATTCTGAGTTCCCAATGTCCCAATGTCCAGATTTCTTGTCTTAGAGCTGGCAGGAGGKATGTGGGGTTTTTTTAGCATGGTTTATCAGGTTAATGAGCAGAAAAAATTTGCAAGCCTCTTCCTTTGTCTTGCTGCACTTTGGATGGCCAGAAGAACTGTTATTGCATCCAGGCTGCCTTGCCCTGCTCTCCAGAGCATTTTGGGGTGTTCTTCTGCCAGGAATCTGCCCCTGGAGCACATCTGAGGGCTGCAGGATTGGGGCTGAGCTCGAAGCAAAGGAAGGGCACACACGAGGTTGATGTTGATGCTGGCCAGGCTCTCCAGAAGGGCTCATGTCTGCACAACTTCAGTCTGGGGCTAAATTTAAACACCAAAATGCAGCGCTCAGGAGCCCAGGGAATAGCCCAGCCCTYGTCTCCTGTGGCTGCCTGCAGCCAGAGCTCCCTTTGGCAAGGAAGGAGCTTTTGTTTCCCTTGGACTCCRGGCCAGCTTGGAATAATAACAGCAGCAGAACCCTGCGTGCCCCAGCACAATGAAGCAGGGCTGTCGATTCCCAGATGTGCAGAGGGGAAGTGCCCAGTGTGGCYCTTCCTGCTGCTTCCCTTCCAAATGTGGAGTGGCAGACTGCTGGTTGCCAGSCAAGAGAGGAGTGGACAGTGGATTTTTGCCCTGGAGACCCTCWGGATCTCACTGCCCGTGGCTGAGGGAAGGCATTTGGGTGCCCTSCCAGCTGCTCAGCTGGTTTGAAACAGCTTGAGGGTGCTGTGTGCTGCAGGAAGGAAAGGTGAGGATGCCCTCCCTCTCAGATGGGTCTGCATCCTCGAGGAACCCTCAGCCCCCATCTTCTCCCCCTCAAGCACCTCTTGCTCCTCCTCATCTCCTCCTGAGCATCCCCAGCAGGGCTGGACTCTGTTAGAATCCCTGCAGGGACAGAGTCCCATCCCCTGCCCAGGGACAGGGGCAGCAGGGAGCCACCCCATGCACGGATCCTCCTGCCAAGGCCACGCTGAGCGAGCCTCAGGTGAGCTGCTGTGGGGTGAATCTGGAGATTGGAGCCTGTCCCCCTGGGAATGAAGTGGGAATGGTTCAGTTCAGCCCCTCCTGGGCAGTCCCTGGGATTTGGGCAGCACAGGAGGGGCACAGCTGCCTCTCAGGGTGCTGGGGGTGACCCAAGCCAGGGCACTGCATCTTGTGACCCAGGGCTGGCTGTACCCACCCAGTGGAAAATTCCATGGACAACATCCTCCTGCCTTTGGTTTGAAGCAGCTCCTGAGGACAGGCAGGAGATAAGGGGTGCTGACAGGGCCTGGCTGCTAATTGGGGTTTTGCCAGGGCTTCCATGAGGTTTGCAATTAAAGGAAAGTGGGAGGAAGGAGGGAGGAGGACAGCACACATGTGACAGAGAGRCAGAGCCCATGGAGGAGCTGGGGGTGTCTGAGGAGGTCACAGGGAGGGATCCTCACCCCAAAGGCAGGGCTGGGATTGCTCACAGCCATGACATCAGCCTGGGGCCCTCCCAGGCTGTCCCTGTGCTGGGAAGGCTGGGACAGGGCTTTCCCCTGTGTGGRATGGGGATCCAGACCCTGCACGGGGTCAAGGCTGATCCATCCCCACGTGGCAGCTGTGCTGAGCACTGGGAGAGGTCACCTGAAATCTGGGGGTGCTCATGGCATTTCCTCCAGTCCTCACATCCTTCTCTTCCCTTTCTCCTCTCATTTTCATGCAGCACTACTGGCCACCCATATTCCAGAGCCATATTCCAGAGCCCACCCCACGGGGTGGATGCTGCCCTGACCCTTTGCAAACCCAACCATTTATTTAAAAAGCTTTTTTTTTTCTCCTTTGCCCAGATTGAATTTTCCACTGGGTAGCAAAGGTGCTTTGTTTGGCTCTTTGTTTACAGGGGGAAAATGCACAGCAGAAAAAAAGCCCAGGAGGTTTGAGTGAGCTTGGAACTTGAAGCTGTTTCATTTGCCATGAAGGAATCATGCAGGTGTCTCAACAAAACACTTCAGTGGTTTTTGCAAGATTAGATCTTATAGTTTGTCTTCCTGAATGTGTAAAATTATCCCAGGGAGACCTTTGCCCTAATGACAGCTCAGGATAGYTTCCAGTCTATCTCAAAAAGAAATCTGGAATAAAACCAGAAAGCTTTGGACACACGAGACCCTCTGAAAGGTGTAATCAATCTCTCTTGGGATGTATTTAAAGTTAATCAGACAGAAAATAGCTCAGGAGTCCTGAGGAGGTGCTGGAYATGATGCTGGAGGTCATGGGGGAATTCAGATGGGCAACAAGTAAAGCCCAGATGTGGGTGATGCTGCTCCCAAAACAGAGGGACAACAAATCATTTCCACCAGGCTGTGAAGACAGGGCTGGGCTGGGCCTGGCTGTGGAGTGGTTCAGTTATGGCCTCTCAGTTCAGAAAAATCTCTTTTACCTATCCCCTTGAACTGGGAGATGGGAAAAATCTCTTTTACCCATCCCCTTGAGTTGAGATATGATAAAAATCTCTTTTACCAATCCTCTTGAAGTGAGAGATGGGAAAAATCTCTTTTACTCATCCCCCAGAACTGAGAGATATTTAGGTATTTTTAGGTATATTAGGTATCTTTAGGTATATTATACCTAATATATAATAATATATTATGTATCTATATAACAATATATTTAGATTTCTTTTTCTTTTTTCTTCTTTTTTATTTTTTATTTTTTCTATTTTTTTCTATTTTTAAGGTATTTTTAAGGTATTTTTAGGTATGTTAGGTATTTTTAGGTATATTATACCTAATATACAAGAATATATTATATTTAAATATATTTATATTTATTTTTATTTTTTCTTCTAATTTTCTTTTTTCCCATATTTATAAATCTATTTCTATTTCTATATATAAAATATATAATATAATATAATATAATATAATATAATATAATATAATATAATATAATATAATATAATATAATATAATATAATATATAGTATAATATCTAAATATATATAATATAATATCTAAGTATATATAATATAATAAATATATAATATATTAGGTATATAATATATGATATATTATATATTTGGATGTATCCTTTCTCTTTCTTTAGTGTAGTTTTAGTATAGCATTTCTTTTAATATAATAGCATAACATAATAAATCAGCCTTCTAAGAACTTGGAGTCAGATTCTCATCTCTCACCTCGCCCTGGGGGCCCTCACAACACCACAACAGGGGCTTGTCTGAAGTGGCTGAGGATAAGGACCCCGTGAGGAGGGGATCATTTTGGTGGSTGGGATGTGACCCCCAGATCCCCACGTCTGTGACCCTGCTGTGTCCCCTGGCTGASTGTCTTRGTTTGRAAAGACAAGTGCCTGCTAAGGAAGGCAGGAACCTCCCCTGAAATGGAGAMTGTAAACATCCCCTCCCTCYGAATTGCTATAAATTTTAAATTAAGGSGATCTCAGGAAAAAAATATGGGAGCWGGAAATAACAGTTCTTTACTAGGGAAGAAAATAAAAGGATAAAATAAAGCAATGCAGCAAATATTTACAGAGTCAGAACCCAACCTGACACCCTGTGGGTCAGGGTGCTTTGGTGCAGTCCCATTGAATTGTGGCTCAGCCCTCCTGCAGTGTCAGGGTGGTCTCTGCTGGAGCAGGAACCTGGAGAAAGGTGCAGTCTCTTCCTCTGAAGATCCAGTGTGAGAAGAAGAGCAGCTGCTGTTCCTCTGGGAATCCAGTGCAGAAGCTGTGCTGGTGTTCCAGAATCTCCAGATATTATCCAGGTAGGAATGCTTGCGTCCTCCCTCTGGGCGGAGCACTTCCCATGGGATGCTGTAGTTCTTATCAGCCATGCAGGGACATTCAATAGCTGTTATCAGCAGATGTCCCCTCCTGGAGGTGTGGGTGTGGAAGAAATAAGGAAAACTGCCCACTGAACAGAAGACAACTGCCATACAGATGGTAACAGAATACATCTTGCCTTGCAGTCTGGGACACTGAGGCAGGATGAGAGGGGCAACAGGGTGATCAGAGGGTGGAGAGATAGGACGAGCTTGGCTGGTCTGGCTTAGCAAAGCAGGGAGTGTGAGGGGCACACAGAACCTTCCTGCTCCTCACCTTACATCCAGATCTCCTAAAATTTGCCCTAATTTTCAGCCTTCAGCTGAATTCCTCCCATCCAGGGAGGCAGGGCCTGGCTGAGCAGCTCTCTGTGGGACACGGGGTGGGGTTGGGCTCTGCCCACTGCTTTATTTGTATTTTTAGAGCACTAGGTCACTGCAGTGGGTGAAATTCCACCCTGGAGCCTGCAGCAAGTCCTCATCCCCATCCCTCTCCTCAGGGAGGGACTGGAGTCCACAGCTGAGCTGGGGCTCAAGTGTCTCAGCCACCACAGAGGGGTGGGTGGAGGAGCAAGGCAGGTCTGGGTGGGAGAGCAGCACAGGGGACAGCCCTGCCACTGCTGTCACTCCTGCAGAGTCCCAGGACAGGAGGGTCTGGTGATGCTGAGCTGGAGACCCCACTGGAGGCACAGGGGGGCTCTTGGTGTGGCTGGAWTTTGTTTGGTGGGACAACAGGCAGTAGTTTGCAAATAGAAATTTGCAAACTTTGCTGGATTTCTCCAAAACTAAAGCTGCCTGCTACTAGGACCCTGCAAGTCCTTAGATCCCCAAATGCCACCTCTGAGCTGATACCCAGACCCTGGGGAAATAAACTTCTTTTTACCATGGGAAATGGCCTCAACTTGCAGCCTCTTGCAGTGGCAATAACAGGGTGCCAACCAGAAAACTGGCAAACTTTGCTGGATTTCTCCTTGTGCTAAGGGASCTGAGGGCACTGGGATGCTGAGGTGAGACTGGGACAAACTGGAGAAGGGTGGGGAGGAGGCCACCCCTGCCCTGCTTGCTCAGTGGAGAGATGAGCTGGCAACATGGTGATCCAAAGCTGAAAGAGGGKGAAAAAACCTTGAAAATGAGAATGTGTGGGGGCTTAAAACAGCCCAGCACATCTTGAAAGCGCAGCTTGGGTCCCTTTATCATCTCCAGAGTGACTGATGCAAGGGAAGCTGCTCACCAGGGCTGGGGCTCACAGGGAGTGAGTCAGGAGGGCTGGAGTCCCACCTCTTGAGTCACTGCTGGCAGCMCTGGAACCCTGCCCCTTTCACTTGTGAGTGGGGATGGAGTCACCCTTGGGGGAAAATCATCAATTTATCATTGAAGCCTGAAATAAAGAGAGAAATTCTSCCCAGGGATGCTGACCCAGCCAGCACTGGTGGCAAGAGATGCTTCCTGGAAGGACAGTGAGTATCAGATCCCTGCTTCAAGGCATGAGGTTTTCCTGGAAATGAGGCYGAGCAAAATGTGCTGGGAGTCATCTTCTGAGAGCTCTGCCTCACGAGGTGTGAAATATCTGCCTTTTCTCATCATCTTCTAGGAGATGACTTTCTCTGCTTGAGCCACCCAAATCCTTGGCCTCACCTGCTCCAGGTGGCCCGAGCAGCCAGCAGTGATCAGTCCTACACTGCTTTCATCCAGGGGGGAAATCCCACTGATGGGATTTAGCAGGACCAACACTCCAACCTCCCTTGAACAGGAAAGGCTGTGACGAACCCCAGGAGCAGAGGATGCCAAGCACTGTTTTTATTGCTGCAAACAGCCAGACATGAGGACTGGGGGTCTTTTTTTCTGAGCCAWCACACAATTTTGGGATGATTTTTCCCCTCCATACACAACCCAGAGTGTGCCTGCACTTCCCTGTGTCCTACTGCCAGCTCTCAGCTCTGCTCTGCCCCATCCTCTCTGGTAGGTTTTTTTTTTTTTTTTTCTCAGAGATCCACCCCCTTTTTTTTTCCAAAACAGGCAGTTTCTCTTAACAGTGGCCAGCAGCTGATGGCTCAGTTGCTTTGCCTTATGCACAAAACTTTCCACTCGTGCTTTTCATCTGCCCAGCGCAGGAAGTGCCTGCCCTCTCCTGCAGGAGGGCAACGTCTGCCCTCCTGTGTCCAAAGTCCCCTGCAGAGAGCAGCCGAGGGTGCACTGACCTCACAGGGTAAATATTTTCCATGACAGCTCCTCCTGACATCTCCTGCCGGGCTCTGTACCTATAGCWGGCCCAGCTCTGCCTTTACAGCCAGCTCCTTGCTTCCCTGTGTCTCCCCACACAGTGTCACCCCCTGAAGGTCTCAGTGACCTCTCTGGACACTCTGCTGGCCAAGGAGGTGGCCTCTGGGCCAGTGCTGCTCCCCAGGGACACCAAATCCTCCTGGCTGGCTGTGATGGCATCTCCAACGTGTCCCCATGCCTGCTCAGAGCTCACCCGTGGCCATGGGCTGATGCCAAGGGAAAGTGGAGCCAGCAGGCACAAAGCAGCCTGAGGTGGGATGCAGGGAGGTTGTTTGGAAGTGGGARCAACTTGGGATKCAGGGAGGTTGTTTGGAAGTGGGAACAGCTTGTCAGCAGGCCTGGAAGGGAGCAGGAGCCACCCAGTGACCCCATCCCTGCTGCTCACCCAGCTGGATGGGAAGGGGGATGATCCAAGAGGTATTTTCCACCTCCAGCCCCTGGCTGTGTTTTGGCTACACACAGACCTTCCCCAGACTGTCCTTCTCAAGGGGACAGTCACATCTGRTGTCTGGATTTCCTGCACAGTGCTGCCAGAGCTCTTCATGGCCCAGGTGTTTCATGTGCAGCCATGAGAAGTGCTCCACCATCGGCTTTCTGAGACAAGATGCTGTGGTCACCGTGTTGGAGAGGTTTTTATTTTTTCACAAACAGGACAGGACTGCTGGGGTRTGTTCCTTAAGTTTTATTTGCAGCATCAGCCTCATTACATAATTGAGACAATAGAAAGAAAGTTCACATACAACCAGCAGCAGCTAAAGATTTCTTTGTTACAGAGTATTTTTAAAACTTTCTAACCAACAGCACATTGCTAAAGCTTATAGATAGTTGTTCTAGCTAATCACTAAARGCACACATACACCTGCTTCACACAATGCTTGCTTGTCTGCTCTCTATTAACAAGACACAATACACCATTATGAAGTTTAAAACCTTTTACTATCTTGCTAAGYAYATTTTCCTGCAGTCCTTAAATCTATCCTAACCAAACCTAAAACTYGAACTATTGTTTTATCTTGTTTATATTGTTTTATTATTTTTCATCTTTACTTACTATACCATTATAACTTTTYCTACCTTCAAACTTTACAATTACATCTAATTCTAARTTTCTCTACTCTTTCTGTTTCTAAAACTTACTTTCTAAAAATCTTTTTACCTTTCCTATTTCCCACAGTCACTCTGCTGCCAGGGTTTTTCAAACCATGTGCCAGGCCCCAGCTCCAGTGCAGTGTCCTGAGGGGGAACAGGGCATTCCATGAGCTGGATTCCTGAGGATTCGATCCCTTCTGGTAGCTCCTCCATAATTTATAAGACAGTGTTTCCCAGTTTTTCTGCATGGGAGAGGTTTTGTTCTTCTCTAGAGGGTTGTTAGTGCTAGAGGGAAAATCAACATGAAACATCTGTTAACCTGGGTAGGTTTAAGTCTCCTTTTTTGGCTGCTCAGTAAGATTTTTCATTTTAAACATCTCTCTATTTGGCAGACAGGGAAGGTTCTCCCACCTGCTCCTGGTGGTAGCTTCACAGGAATGCTTCAGGATGCAGTGGAGATCTCAGCCTGTGAATCCAGCTCAGCCTGTGATTCCAGGTATTGTCCTGCACCAGTTGCAGAGCGAGTCATGGACCTCCTCCCTCCATCCCCTGCTCCTGGAGCAACGTGGGTGTCCCTGGGAGATCCCAGCAGGGCTGTGAGTGCAGCACTCCCAYCCTGGAGCACCCAAGGTGCTGTCCAGGAGCTCATTCACAAGAGGCTGAGCTCTGAAAATCCACATTTTTGCTCCTGTTTTTGGCTTCTCCTCTGTGGCATTCACATTCTCTGGAAAAATCCCTTTGCCCAAGGTTTTTCTCCTGGGAAGCTGAAAGGCAGAGAGAGGCCTCAGAGAAAAGGAAAACAATTCTTATCTCATTTGCTTCTCCTGTGTTGTGCTCATGTGGAATGTGTTTGGAGATTGTTTACCCACAGGTGATTGTTCCATTGGATTCTGCTGTGAGTTGTTTTCACTCTTTGGCCAATCAGGGCCAAGCTGGGTCACAAAGAGTCCCAGGTTTTCATTATTATCTTTTTAGCATCAGTGAGTATCCTTTCTGTATTCTTTAGTATAGTTTAGTATTCTTTAATATAATATAGTATTATAAAGTAATAATTAGCCTTCTGAGAACATGGAGTCAGATTCATCATTCTTTCCCCTTGTGGGTGGCCCTGCATTTACAGTACTCCTTGGAGGAAACCCAGGTGGATCCCTGTGGAAACCCAGGGCACAGGGAATATTTCTCTGTCTGCTCAGGGGTGCCCTGACACCCAGGGGAGCACTGACACCCAGGGGAGCACTGACTTTGACCCTCATTCATGGAGAAAGTTTCCTAAACTCCAGAGTAGACTGGAACCCACTAAGGTGTAAAGTAGATTGTAGAGAGTAGTGTAGGTGTATTACTTAGGTGGGAAATTTAGGATTTGGGATTTTTAGTATGTTGTGGATGGAAGCAAGATGGAGGTCACAGGGAATATTGTCCTGGGTTTCTTCTTCATGCTTCTTCTTCCTTCTTCTCCGTGGGTTTGGGTGGCATTTTGTAATTGGGCAGAAAAGTCTGCATTGGGGGCTCTTTGGGATCAGTTATTGGGTTAAAAGGGAAATAATCTAGGTGTCAGTTCTTAATTGGATAGTTTAGCTTTAAAAGACCTTGCAACAAGAGATTGTTGGCCATTTTTGTGGTGCTTTTCCAGTGTGCTGAACCTGGTGTGTACAGCATGCAAAACTCTAGATAAGATAACAATAAACAAGAACCTGAAGACCAAAAAAAATCCAATGAGTCTCTCTTTCCTGACACCAGACTGCTCCAGGAGGGTCTCCCTGGGCAGGGGAGCCCCCTGGGAGGGCCCAGCCAGAGTCCCAGAAGTTGGGGAATTGGCAACAGAGATCCCAACAGATCCCTGCTCCTGGGAGGAGGCAAGGGCCCTGCTGAGGGTGACAGCTCAGCCTTGAGGAAATGATTCTCTGCTGGAAGCACCTGCCTGTTGGACAGGCCAGAATTTTGGAGGTGAGGTCTTGGGTTTCTGTGGTTGAGATGATCTCCAAGGTATTAGAAAGTCTCTTTTTTTCCCAGCCCCATGACCGAAGAAGAAGTGGAGATTTGTCAGTTCTGCTTTTCAAGGTTATTTTCTCTTATCTATGACATTCTTTCTCTGACCTGCTGAGATCTGTCCAGCAGGTCGGATTGTGGCACAGTCCCTGCCCTTGGGGTGGTGTTAGCTTTTTATACTAAGAACTACCTGTACTTTATTTACAACAATTTTCCAATACCTATCACCTACGTTAGACAGTCTGTCTCTACTCTAAACCAATCCAGAAGTGTCACCATCACAGAAGAAGAAGAAGGAGAAGAAGAACAGGACACACCCAGATTCCTCCATCTTGCCTCTTGAACCCCCATTCTAAATCCCCAAAATTCTACTTTTTCACCCTGTGACAGATTAACTATCATTCTACTCAAACTCTTGTGGCTTGTAAATCCTCACACAAAGTTGGTAATTGTTTCCATGGGCTAAAATCAAAGGCACAGGTGTTTGTGACTCTGTGCCAAGGTCTCTGAGCCCCTTGCCAGGGTCTGGAATCACCCAGGGCAGCCAGAGGAATGTCCTGGGTTCCAACAGTGGGGATGTAGAATTAAATATTGGATGTACAAACCTTGGCTTTTCCAGAGGCCTGGGTCTTCCCTGGGACTGCTGCTCTGCCTCCTTGCATTTGTGGGGAGAGGAAACCACTGTCACCATCATATTTTCTGAAAAATCCTCTTTGCCCTGGATTCTTCTCCTGGAAAGCTGAGAAACCTCAGAGAAAAAGGAAAACAATAATTATCTGATTTGCTTCTCCTGTGTTTTGCTCCTTTGGAATGTGTTTGGAGATTGTTTTATCCAACATGTGAATTGTTTTGACTTAATGACCAATCACAGTCAGGCTGTGTCAGACTCTGGAAAGAGTCACAGGTTTTTCATTATTATCTTTTTAGCCTTCTGTAAGTATCCTTTCTCTATTCTTTAGTATAGCATAATATAATATAATATAATATAATATAATATAATATAATATAATATAATATAATATAATATAATATAATATAATATAATATAATATAATATAATTATTATATAATATATAATATAATATAATATAATTAATATAATATAATATAAGTTAATTAATATATAAATTCCTTCTAAGAACATGGAGTCAGATTCATTCCTTCCTCTTGATGACAGGGACCCCCGCAAATACCACAAACCACGGCCAACCTCACCACAAACACAAATCAGTCGGGTTTTGTTGCTATTTTTTTTTTATTATATTATTTTTTGGGTTCCGTGTGTTCAGCTGACAAATAAAACATCTGTTCCCGAGCCCAGCGCTGTGAGCGTGAGATGAAATGACGTTAGCATCAATTATCCTCCGGGATGGGGAGGCAGATTTCCTCAACGCTAATAACAAATGAGAAACAACAGCTTGGCTCCTGCCTTGTGTGCTCCCAGAGAGCTTCCAAACCCCTCCTGCTGCAGCCCTGGGGTTGGGGTGCCCCTGCTGTGTGCCCCTGCTCTGGGCACCACTCTGAGGCACAGCAAGGGAGCTGCTTTCACAAGAACTGGGGAAAAACCCCATTTTGGTGTCTTGGTTTATGGCTACTGTGGTGGGGGAGATTTTCTTCATGCACACAAGCTGAATGTTCTTTTGGGGGATGGGGTGGGGCTCAAAGGGATTTTTTTGGATATGGGGTTGGACTCAAATGATTTTTTGTGGGGCATGGGGGAGGGGCTCAAATGATTTCTGGGGGATGGAGTGGGCGTCCAGTGATTTTTTGGTGGATGGGAGGGGCTAAAGCAATTCTTTTGGGGGATGGGGAGGGACTCAAGTGATTTTAGGGGCATGGGGTGGGGTCAAATGGTTCTTTGGAGGATGGGCTTAAGTGATTTTTTTGGGGCATGGAGTGGGGCTGAAGTGATGTTTTGGGTGAGATGGGGTGGGGCTCAAGTGATTCTTTTGGGGAGATGGGGGGCTCAAATGATTTTATGGGTGATGGAGTGGGGCTCAAGTGATTTTTTGGGGTGATGGAGTGGGGCTCAAGTGATTTTTTGGGGGATGGAGTGGGGCTCAAGTGATTTTTTGGGGTGATGGAGTGGGGCTCAAGTGATTTTTTGGGGGATGGGGTGGGGTTCAATCACTCCTTGCAGAGCCAGCACGGAGAGCCCCAGCAGGGACGTGGCCAGGGGTGGGTGCAGTTAGCCAGCCCGGAGCAGAGCTGGGGTTCACAGAGTGATGGGATGATGCAGAATCACGTTCCCTGGGGACAGAAAGGGGCCTTTAACGGGGAGAAAGGGGGGAGTGATGGAGCACAATGCCTGTGATTTGTTGGCAGGCGAGATCTCCAGTCCCTGGCAGCACCTCAAAGCAGCTGTGAAGTGCCAGTCGGTGGCGATGCTCGTGATGTGGGGCACCTGACCCTGGTGTAAGGCTGGGACACGGGCWGGGACACAGCCTGGGACACAGCCTGGGACACRGGCAGGGACAYGGGCTGCCCGCTGGGRAGGGCACTGAGTCGGCTGCTCCTCCCCAGGATAAATCCTCAGTGCTCCTCCAGGGATGTGGTGGCCTGGCTGCCATCCTGTGCCATCCCACATGTTAAAAATAGGTTAAAAACTGTTGTAAAATAGTTGATAGATCATTAAGCATGTACTGTTAGTTTGGTTGTTATAGTGTAAAAGGGGTTAAAAGGGTAGTTGTAAGAAATTACACCTCAGTAAAGGGCACCACCCCCCAAGCGAAACGAGCCAGCCTGGACAGAACCGTAATGGGCCAATCAAGGCCTAAAACCTTCATGCAAATGAAGGATCCAAACAGAAACCAATCCAAAGGGACAAAAAACAGGATAAAAAGGGGGATCTGACCCAGGGAAGCTGTGCCATTCCCCTGGAACATCGGGGACTGAAAAGAAGCCCCAGCACAGGCGCTGCAGCATCCTCGACAGGAATGCTCCTTGCTCGGGCCTGTGGGGCCCCCTGCTTTAGGCCTTTTTTTTTTTTATTATTAATTAAATGATTTTAAATTACCTTTAATACCAATTGCTTTAGCCTTTCTTTTTCTTTAATAAATGCTGAAATCACTCAGTACAGGGAGTCTGGTTCCTGTTTTACCAAGCTGGGGACATATCCGGGAGGAACCCAGGACCTCCCCCAAGCTGAAGTGAGCCAGCCTGGCATCTGAACCGTAATGGCCAATATCAAGGCCTAAACCTTTCATGCAAATGAAGGTTCACACAAACACAGAAACCCACCAAAGGGACAAAAACAGGTTAAAAAGGGGATCTTGACCCAGGGAGAGCTGTGCCATTTCCCCTGGGAAACATCGGGGACTTGAAAAGAAAGCCCCAGCACTGGCGCTGCAGGCATCCTCAGACGGAATGCAGCTGCCTTGGCCACTGCCTTAGCCCTTTTTTTTTTTACATGTCTAGCCTTTTCCCTTGCTTAGCCTTTCTTTTCTTATAATAAATGCTGAAATCACTTTAGTACCAGGAGCCTGCTCTCATTTTTAACATGTATTTTAGTTTGGTTATGGTAAAAGAGTTCTAAAGGCAGTTACAAAGGAAAATTACACGCTCAGTAAAGTCACCACCCCCAAGCGGAAACGAGCCAGTCTGGACAGAACCGTAATGGCAATCAAGGCCTAAAAACCTTCATGCAAATGAAGGATCCAACAGAAACCCAATCCAAGGGACAAAAAACAGGGTAAAAAGGGAGATTCTGACCCACTGAATCTGTGCTGCTCATCTGACATCGAGACTAAAAGAGCCCCTGGCGCCGGCGCGTTGCTCCATCCTTGACAGGAAACACTCCTGCTTGGCCTGGGCCCTTGCTTTAGGCCTTTCTTTTTATTAAGTAATGCTGGGAGCAAGCACTGGAGCTTGCTCTCATTTTTATCACAAAAACACACTCTCCAAGTTATGGACGAATTCATAACTGTGTCAGAAATAGCGCCGACGCTTTTCCTTTAATTTTTTTAACAGAAAAGAGGAGGTGTTGTATTGCCCTAAACAACTTTAAGTTTTATTTAGTTATTTAGTTGTTTGCACTGGGTGTTTTTGGTGATTGGCACTGTTCACATGGTTTGTATTCTATGACTACATGTTTTCTTCCCCTTTTCCCTCCCCAAAGTGTCACTGTTGGTGGTCTCTCCCTGGGTTACCCCTTCCCCACTTATGATCCCCATTAGGCCTGTGGTTTCTCCTCCACCCTCCCATTCCCCAGTTTACAAAAGTCTCCCACCATTCCAAGCCACACCCATTCCTTTTCCATGTATTTTGTCCATCTGATGTGTCTCTTGAATAAAGAGAGAACATTACACGTGGAGAAACAGCACTTTCTGGGTCTTTTGCTTTTGTCTATGTAAGAGGTGTGGGCTGGGGTCAATAGGCAAGTTAGAGTGGACCCAAACAGGGCTGCCCAGACATGCGTCTTGGTCAGTTTCCAAAGTTGGTTTTCCCCAAATCCCAGGCAGCCACAAGAGGGAAAAACGTTGTTGTGGAAAAACTGAAAGAAAAGCCAGCAGGGAAAGCATTTTTATCAGCGAAGCTGCTTTTGTACCTGCACGCGAGATGCTTTAAATAACTTAATGCAGGAAATCATTTTGGCTGCTGCAATTTTGAAAGGCTCGGAAATAAGCTTTGCTGCCTCCCTGGGAAGCTGGGAGCAATTTTTAGGCCTGGGCGCTTCCTAGCCCACCCTGCAGTGAGGTACAGCTGCTCCAGGAAATGGGGGCTCCAGGGGATGTTGTGATGCTCAGCGTGATTTTTTTTTTTTTTGGAAGGAAAGTGATTGGGGCGGTGAGCAACAGGGGAGAAAGAGCTTGTAAAGGGAATAAGGCAGCTTCTCAAAAAGCTGGGAGCATCAAAGCAGCCAGGGAGTGCTTTGTGTGGCTTCTTCCTTGAGTGTCCCTCTGCTGATGTCCACCACGTGCGATGCGTTTGGTTGGAGGCGACAGTAAATGATCATCCATTCACCTTCCTGCATGGCAGGACACCTTTTCCACCATCCCAGCTTGCCTCCAAGCCTTCATCCAGCCTGGCCCTGAACACTTCCAGGATGGGCAACCACAGCTTTGTGGCACCCTGATTCAGGGCCTCCCCAACCCCAGAGGGAAAGAATTTTCTTCCCTTAATCCCCTCTAAACCTGCTCTCTTCAAACTGAAGCCATTCAACAGCACCAGCACATGCCTCCAGTTTTCCTCTAATCACTTGTTGCTTTTTGGCCTCCATCCTTGGTTGTATCCCCAAGCCACACTGGGCCTACAGCAGCCCAGGTGTCACATCTTGATGTTTGTTCACCTCTCTGCTCCCAGGACAGGCACTTTCCTGGCCTCTCTACCAGACATGGAGTCCAGCTGGTCGAAACATCCCAGAACCTCTCACTCAGAAGAGACTTGCAGATCTAGAAGCAAAAGAAAGGAAGCATTTTGCTTTATAAAAAAAAAAAAAAATTTGAAAAACCAGATCACTTTGTCCCAAAGCAACTGAACTCAGCCCAAACATCTATTTTTCGTTACATTAATGTACTGTACTCCAGCCTGCTTTCCCAAGCCTTACAAAAGCAAGTGGATCCTCATTTTGTTTGCGTCCCAAACCCTCAGTAACATGCTTGAACTGGCTGGTTTTGGGGAAGTCTTGGCAAGACATTAATTCCTCACAATATTCTGGTGTCTTTGCTGGCTTTATGCAAAACCAAGTGCCCAGTTGCGGAGTTAGCTACATCCCAAGTAGTGAGGGAAAGGCTTGTTGTCCGCTGCTTCCCAAAAATCCCCATTCTGGTCGGGAATTTGTCCCGCTTGGAGCATTGAGATGGGGCTGCCCTATCTCTCTCT
>NDFG01000428.1:774960-812525 GCA_002167245.1 Sporophila hypoxantha
AGAGAGAGATAGGGCAGCCCCATCTCAATGCTCCAAGCGGGACAAATTCCCGACCAGAATGGGGATTTTGGGAAAGCAGGAGACAACATAGACCTTTCCTCACTACTTGGGATGGCTAAACCCGCAACTCAGATGGCACTTGGTTTTGCTAAGCCAGCAATGACACAGAATATTGTGAGGAATTAATGTCTTGCCAGACTTCCCCATCAAACCAGCCAGTTCAGCAATGTTACTCGAGGGTTTTGGGTACATAGGCAAACAAAATAGAGGATCCAACTTGACTTTTGTAAGGACTAAGGGAAAGCACAGGCTGGAGTACAGTCATTAAATGTAAACGAAAAAACTAGATGTTCTGGGGCTGAGTTCAGTTGCTTTGGGACAAAGTGATCTGGTTTTTCAATTTTTTTTTTTTTTTATAAAGCCAAAAGCTTCCTTTACTTTTGCTTCTAGATCTGCCAAGTCTCTTCTGAGTGAAGTTCTGGGGATTTTCCCAGCTGGACTCCATGTCTGGTAGGAGAGGCCAGGAAAGTGCCTGTCTGGGAGCAGAGAGGTGAACAAACATCAAGATGTGACACCTGGGCTGCTGTAAGGCCCAGTGTGGCTTGGGGATACAACCAAGGCTGGAGGCCAAAAGCAACAAGTGATTAGAGGAAAACTGGAGGCATGTGCCTGGGTGCTGTTGAATGGCTTCAGTTTGACAGAGAGCAGGTTTAGAGGGGATTAAGGGAAGAAATTCTTCCCTCCTGAGGGTGGGGAGGCCCTGAACAGGGTGCCCACAAAGCTGTGGTTGCCCATCCCTGGAAGTGTTCAGGGCCAGGCTGGATGAGGCTTGGAGGCAAGCTGGGATGGTGGAAGGTGTCCTGCCATGGCAGGAAGGTGAAATGGATGATCTTTACTGTCCCTTCCAACCAAACCATCCACGTGGGTGACACACGAGAGGGACACTCAAGGAAGAAGCCACACAAAGCACTCCCTGGCTGCTTTGATGCTCCCAGCTTTTTGGAGAAGCTGCCTATTCCCTTTACAAGCTCTTTCTCCACCTGTTGCTCACCCCCCAATACATTTTTCCTTCCAAAAAAAAAAAAAATCACGATTGAGCATCACAATCATCCCCTGGAGCCCCCATTTCCCTGGAGCAGCTGTACCTCACCTGCAGGGTGCTGGAAGCTGCCAGGCCTAAAAATTGCTCCCAGCTCCCAGGGAGGCAGCAAAGCTTATTTCAGAGCCTTTCAAAATTGCAGCAGCCAAAATGATTTCCTGCATTGAAGTTATTTAAAGCATCTCGCTGTGCAGGTACAAAAGCAGCTTCGCTGAATAAAAAATGCTTTCCCTGCTGGCTTTTCTTTCAGTTTTTCCACAACAACGTTTTCCCTCTGTGCTGCTGGGATTTGGGGAAAACAACTTTGGACTGAAAAGACGCATGTCTGGGCAGGCTGTTTGGGTCCACTCTAACTTGCCTATTGACCCCAGCCCACACCTCTTACATAGACAAAAGCAAAAGACCAGAAAGTGCTGTTCTCCACGTGTAATGTTCTCTCTTTATTCCAAGAGACACATCAGATGGACAAATACATGGAAAAGGAAGGGTGTGGCTTGAATGGTGGGAGACTTTTGTAAACTGGGGAATGGGAGGGTGGAGGAGAAACCACAGGCTAATGGGATATAAGTGGGGAGGGGTAACCCAGGGAGAGACCACCAACCAGTGACACTTTGGGGAGGGAAAAGGGGAAGAAACATGTAGTCATAGAATACAAACCATGTGAACAGTGCAAATCACCAAAAACACCCAGTGCAAACAACTAAATAACTAAATAAAACTTAAAGTTGTTTAGGGCAATACAACACCTCCCTCTTTTCTGTTAAAAAAATTAAAGGAAAAGCGTCGGCCTATTTCTGACACAGTTATGAATTCGTCCATAACATTGGAGAGTGTGTTTTGTGATAAAAATGAGAGCAAGCTCCAGTGCTATGCTCCCAGCATTACTTACCATAAAAAGAAAGGCCTAAAGCAAGGGCCCAGGCCAAGCAGGAGTGTTTCCTGTCAAGGATGGAGCAGCGCCGGCGCCAGGGGCTCTTTTCAGTCTCGATGTTCCAGATGAGCAGCACAGATTCAGTGGGTCAGAATCTCCCTTTTTAACCCTGTTTTTTGTCCCTTGGATTGGTTTCTGTTGGATCCTTCAATTTGCATGAAGGTTTTAGGCCTTGATTGGCACATTAGGTTCTGTCCAGACTGGCTCGTTTCGCTTGGGGGTGGTGCACTTTACTAGAGGTGTAATTTCTTGTAACTGCCTTTAAACTCTTTTACCATAACCAAACTAACAATACATGTTAAAAATGAGAGCAGGCTCCTGGTACTAAAGTGATTTCAGCATTTATTATAATAAAAGAAAGGCCTAAAGCAAGGGGGCCTGCGGGGTGAGCAGGAGCGTTCCTGTCGAGGATGCTGCAGCGCCAGCGCTGGGGGCTTCTTTTCAAGTCCCCCGATGTTTCTCAGGGGAATGGCACAGCTCCCTGGGTCAGATCCCCTTTAATCCTGTTTTTTGTCCCTTTGGTTGGTTTCTGGTTTGGTCCTTCATTTGTCATGAAGGTTTAGGCTTGATTTGGCCCATTACGGTTCTGTCAGGCTGGCTTCTTCGCTTGGGGGAGGTCCTGGGTTCCATCCCGGATATGTCCCAGCTGGTAAAACAGGAACCAGACTACCTGTACTGAGTGATTTCAGCCATTTATATAAAGAAAAAGAAAGGCTAAAGCAAGGGTAATTAAAGTAATTAAAATCATTTAATTAATAATAAAAAAAAAAAAGGCCTAAAGCAGGGGGCCCCACGAGGCCCTGAGACAAGGAGCATCCCTGTAGCTGAAGTGATTTCAGCATTTAATTATAAGAAAAAGAAAGGCCTAAGCAAGGGTATTAAAGGTAGATTAAATCATGTTATTATAATAAAAAAAAAAAAGGCGCTAAAGGCAGTGGGGCCAACAGGCCGAGCATGAGCAGGAGCCTGCTCTCATTTTTAACATGTATTGTTAGTTTGGTTATGGTAAAAGGAGTTAAAAGGGCAGTTACAAGAAATTACACCTCAGTAAAGTGCACCACCCCCAAGCGAAACGAGCCAGTCTGGACAGAACCATAATGGGCCAATCAAGGCCTAAAACCTTCATGCAAATGAAGGATCCAAACAGAAACCAATCCAAAGGGACAAAAACAGGGTTAAAAGGGGGATCTGACCCACTGAATCTGTGCTGCTCCATCTGGAACATCGAGGACTGAAAAGAACCCCCGGCGCCGGTGCTGCTCCATCCTTGACAGGAACACTCCTGCTTGGCCTGGGCCCCCTTGCTTTAGGCCTTTCTTTTATTATAATAAATGCTGAAATCACTTTAGCACTGGGAGCTTGCTCTCATTTTTATCACCAAACACACTCTCCAATGTTATGGACGAATTCATAACCTGTGGCAGAAATAGGCCGACGCTTTTCCTTTAATTTTTTAACAGAAAAGAGGGAGGTGTTGTATTGCCCTAAACAATTTAGTTTTATTTAGTTATTTAGTTGTTTGCACTGGGTGTTTTGGTGATTTGCACTGTTCACATGGTTTGTATCCTATGACTACATGTTCTTCCCCTTTTTCCCTCCCCAAGTGTCACTGTTGGTGGTCTCTCCCTGGGTTACCCCTCCCCACTTAYATCCCATTAGCTGTGGTTCTCCTCCACCTCCCATTCTCCCAGTTACAAAAGTCTCCCACCATCAAGCCACACCCTCYTTTTCCATGTATTTGTCCATCTGATGTGTCTCTTGGAATAAAGAGAGAACATTACCACGTGGAGAACAGCACTTCTGGTCTTTTGCTTTTGTCTRTGTAAGATGGTGTGGGCTGGGGTCAATAGCAAGTTAGAGTGGACCCAAACAGCCTGCCCAGACAYGGTCTTTCAGTCCAAAGTTGTTTCCCCAAATCCCAGCAGCACAGAGGAAAACGTGTCTGTGGGAAAACTGAAAGAAAAGCCAGCAGGGAAAAGCATTTTTTATCAGCGAGCTGCTTTTGTACCTGCACAGCGAGATGCTTAAATAACTTAATGCAGGAAATCATTTTGGCTGCTGCAATTTTGAAGGCTCTGAAATAGCTTTGCTGCTCCCTGGGGAGCTGGGAGCATTTTAGGCCTGGCAGCTTCCAGCACCCTGCAGGTGAGGTACAGCTGCTCCAGGGGAAATGGGGCTCCAGGGGATTGTGTGATACTCATCGTGATTTTTTTTTTTTGGAAGGAAAAAAAATGTTTGGGGTGAGCAACAGGGGAGAAAGAGCTTGTAAAGGGAATAGCAGCTTGCTCCAAAAAGCTGGGAGCATCAAGCAGCCAGGGAGTGCTTTGTGTGGCTTCTTCCTTGAGTGTCCCTCTCGTGTGTCACCCACGTGGAATGGTTTGGGTTGGAAGGGACAGTAAAGATCATCCAGTTCCACCTCCTGCCATGGGCAGGGACACCTTCCACCATCCCAGCTTGCTCCAAGCCTCATCCAGCCTGGCCCTGRACACTTCCAGGGATGGGGCAACCACAGCTTTGTAGGCACCCTGTGTCAGGGCCTCACCACCCTCACAGGGAAGAATTTCTTCCCTTAATCCCCTCTAAACCTGCTCTCTGTCAAACTGAAGCCATTCAACAGCACCCAGCACATGCCTCCAGTTTTCCTCTAATCACTTGTTGCTTTTGGCCTCCAGCCTTGGTTGTATCCCCAAGCCACACTGGGCCWACAGCAGCCCAGGTGTCACATCTGATGTTTGTCACCTCTCTGCTCCCAGACAGGCACTCCTGGCCTCTCCTACCAGACATGGAGTCCAGCTGGGAAAATCCCCAGAACTTCACTCAGAAGAGACTTGGCAGATCKAGAAGCAAAAGTAAAGGAAGCTTTTGGCTTTATAAAAAAAAAAAAAATTGAAAACCAGATCACTTTGTCCCAAAGCAACTGAACTCAGCCCAGTACATCTATTTTTCGTTACATTATGTACTGTACTCCAGCCTGTTTTCCCAAGCCTTACAAAAGCAAGTGGATCCTCATTTTGTTTGCCTGTCCCAACCCTCAGTAACATGCTGAACTGGCTGGTTTTGGGGAAGTCTGGCAAGGACATTAATTCCTCACAATATTCTGGTCTTGCTGGCTTTATGCAAACAAGTGCCAGTGCTGGAGGTTGGCTCCATCCCAAGTAGTGAGGGAAAGGCTTGTTGGGTCCCTGCTTTCCCAAAAATCCCCATCTGGTGGGAATTTGTCAGCTGGAGCATTGAGATGGGGCTGCCCTGATTGCAGGCACTCCTCCCCTCCCAGCCTGCCAGCAAAAACAGCCTGGGAGGATTCTCTGSTGTACTGGGATCCAGGGCAGGGCTGAGGGCCCTGCACCCTGCCTGATTCTCCGGTGATCTTTTCCTTCTTTCCATCCCTCTTCCAGTGGCCTGCTTTTCCCAGGTTGGTAATCTCAAACAATGGGAGGCAACAGCCTAAAATGTCTCCTGAGCAGCTGGATTTTAGTCCCTCCCTATGGCACTGCTGCTCTGGCTCCCTGTAAATCATCTCACCTCTGCCAGGACTGAGCCTTCAGTGCATCATCCTCCCCCAGMCAGGGCAAAATGTGCCCTGAGGGTGCTGGAGTGCTGGGAAATGGGGGTTTGTGCCACCAGGCCAGCTGGGATATACAGCAGCCACCTCTGGCTCGTCACTGGAGAGCTGGATAAGGCTGAGCAAGGCTCAGGAGTGTGTAATGCAGCTAAAAGGAGGTGAGATAAGGGGGAAAAGGGAATCAAGCAAGGCAGGGGCAGCATTCTGACCACCACAAGGCATCTGAAACAGGCTGGGATGCTTTGTGTGGGCAGCCACCAGGCGAGGGACGCGTGGCTCTGCTTTGTCCCAGCAGCTCAGGGGGGCAGCTCTGGGGCTCTTCCTCCTGCCAGGCCAGGGCACAGCCTGGAGCCGGGGCTAAAAATGTTATAACAACATTTGCATGCCATCTCAGTGGGCGTTGGTGCTCTGGAGGCTCCCATCGAGCCCCTCCCACCCTAACCTAGAGTCAGCATCCCTGCCTGGGGCACCTCGGCAAAGGGAATGAGGCACCTGGGGAGCTGCTGGGGCAGGGGCCTCTCCTGCTGCCGGCCTCCTCACCCCTTCATTTCAACACACGCCTGCACTGCCAGCTTGTTTGCACAGCTCAGAATGTTCCGAGCATTATCAGTGTTTGCACTTTTGCCACTGTTTGTGCTGGTTGCACTTTAAAGCAATAAAGTCAAGCTTTGTTTGCCTACAAGGAAGCCATGGGGTTTTTCCCCCACAGCACGCCGGAGCTCGCCCTAAAACATGGCACCAACCACCCCTGRRAGGGCTGGGCCTGACTGGGAGGGTKTTCCTGGGGGAAAAGGGGCTTGGTGTGCACAAACTCATGGGGTGCACACCGTGCACCACCCCAAGGCTCTGCCTGCCAAGCTGTGAGCTTCACGGGGGAGCCTGACCCAGCATACTCCCCCCTTCACCCCAGAGAAGCCAAGGAATGAGTCCCGGGGTGAMTTTAGGATGTTTGTACCCCCATTTGTCTGTTTAACCCAGAAATAAGTTTTGCACCTTTAAGAATGGAGGAGATTCTGAAATCTTTTTCCCAAACCCCTGGGGAAGGGGCCACTTGAATTTGCTTTTGAGAGGAAACCCCTTTGGAGATTTTTCTCCCCAAATTGCCCTAACCCAGGACAGAACCCCACATCCCACAGCCCCAGCAGCCCCTTTCCTGAGTGGCAGAGCCACTTCCCTCGCAGCCCTGGGGCTCAGGGGGCAGTGAGGAGCCAGGTGSTGCTGCTGGCACATGGGGGTCCCACGGGGCAGGCAGTGACCTCACGTGTGTGCCCAGCCACCACTGCTGTCCCCACAGGCTGGCACCACCTCCCTGCTGGCTGCAACACGCTGTCCCTGGCCAGGGGGTTGAACATTAACAGAGCAAGGCCAGGGGAGTCTCCAGAGTGTCTGGGGAAGGGTGTTATTTCTGGAGAAAGCTGCGCTGGGAAAGCTCCGCCGCGCTGCTCAGCGACCTTCTCCCAACTGCGGAAAAGCTCCCTCCATCCTCCTCCTCAGCTCCCTCCATCMTCCTCCTCAGCTCCCCAGCTGCTTTCTCCACCTSTCAGCCAGCTCTGGGCTGCCCAGCACTGGGTATTTTCCACACTGCCCAACTCTGAGCTGCCTGGGTTTGTGCTGAGCCTTCGGGGTGATGCCAACTCCRCCCTTATTGTAAATCAAAGGCGATTTTGATGAAGGGGAGAGAAAGATGCCTGTGACTCCATGGATATCAGAAGGCTAATTAATTATTTTATTATACTATATTAGTCTATACATCTAAAACTGAATCTGCCAAGCACTCAACCCTGCTCACACTGCCCAGAATCTCATGACTGTCACCCAACAGTCCTGACACACACACACACCTGGCCCTGATAGGCCAAGGAAAAAACCATGCATATAATAATTATTCTATTCTATTCTATTCTATTCTATTCTATTCTATTCTATTCTATTCTATTCTATTCTATTCTATTCTATTCTATTCTATTCTATTCCATATTCCCTGAAGGCCAAGGAACAAAACACCATACTTTAGATAAACTATCTCCATATTGCATTCTACTTTGGCACAAACACAGGCACAGCAAGTGATAAGAATTGTGTTTTCCCTTTCTGTGAGGTTCAGAGAATGTGAATCTCAGAAATCCTTGGGAAGAATTGTGCCTTGCACCAATAAACACGGTGCCTGCTGGCCAGGGGCTAAGGGAGGGAGGGAGGGAGCAGGAAAGGCACAAAACCTCAGAGCTTTGGTGAGGCTTAAGCTCGTAAAAAAAAAACCCAAAAAAAACCCCAAAACCCCCCCCAACAAAACCAAAACAAAACAACAAAAAAAAACCCAAAAAACCCAAAAAAAACCCCCAAAAAACCCAAAAAACCAACAAAAACCCCCCACACACAAAACCCCAAAAACGAAACCAAAAACCAAAAAAAACCCTAAACGGAAATTAAAAAATCCCAAAACCCCAAAACCCAAAAAAAATACCACAAAAACGAAACCAGAAACCAAAAAAACCCCAAACAAACAAAAAACCCCCCAAAACCCCAAAAAACCAAAACAAACCCCAAAAAACCCCAACCCCCCAAAAAAACCCAAAAAACCCCAAATAACAAAAAAACCCCTAACCCACACCAAACCCCAAAATGAAACCAAAAACCAAAAAATCCCCAAACAGAAAACAAAAAAACAAACATCCCCCCAAAAACAAAACAAAAAATACCAAAAAAACCCAAACCCCTCAAAAACCAAAAAAAACCCCAGAAGACAAAAAAACCCAAAAAACCCCAAAACCCCAAAAAATACCACACCAAGCCCTGAAAACGAAACCAGAAAGCAAAAAAACCCAAACAAACAAAAAAAATCCCAAAAAACAAAATAAAAAAGACCACCTAAAACCCCAAAACCCCCCAAAAAGCCCCCCAAAAACCTAAGACAAATATAACCCAAAAAACAACAACAACAAAAAAAACCAAACAAAAAAAACCAAACTGAAAGAAAACAAAACAAAAAAGAAACACCATAAAAAAACCCCAAAAAACCAAAATTAAAACAAAGAAAAATAACCCAAAAAAACCCCAGAACATAAAATTAAAATAATAATAATAAAAAAAAAAACCAAACAAACAAAGAAACCAAAACAAACCAAAAAAAAAAAAAACAAAACCCCAAAAAAAAAGAGTAAAGCTGTGTCTGTGTTTGAAATAATGCCTCGGCAGGTGCTGTGCCGGCTCACCCTGCCCTCTCCTGGACACCGGCTCGCTGGCAAGGCGCTCCCTTGGGGAAATATTTGGGATTTTTAACTGCCCTCCCTGCAGAAATCAGCCTGAGCCGGCYGAGGGGAGCGGCTCCACAGGGCTCTCTTGGGCCAGGGAAGGATTGTGCCATGAAATCATGGATTTGTGGAACGGCTTGGAGTAAAATTCAGCTTAAAGACCATCTAGTTCCAGCCCAGGGAAAATTGCATCATTTGCTGTGGGCTGGTGCCTCCTTGGCCAGTCAGCACCGAAGGCTCCCTGAATTCCCYGTTTTATTGGTGGGGAATTTTCCATTTTCTAGGCTGCAGCGCTGCCTCCATCTCAGAGGAGGAGGAGGAKGMTGCTGTGGCACAGCCTGGCTGCCTGCAGAGGGGTTTTGGCAGGCCAGGGTGGCTGTGCCCTGCTTGGGGAGGAGCTGCTCACTGCAGCTGAAATCTTGTTATAAATAAGAAGCTTGACTAGGCCAATATTCAAGTAGCAATCAATTTTTTATTTTAATATGGTAAAGTATGAGCAATACAGCGCTGGGTACAGTGGGGGAAGTTTTCCCTCCAACTGCACACCGATAATTGAGGATTACAGGTATTTATAGGGGTACTCATTAGGTTTTTTCAGCAGTTTCTATTTCCAATTTCTTATACATCAGCAATATTTATTCCAAATTATTACAGCACAATTCTATACACTATTGTGATTTAGTTTTTCTCAGGATGTGTTTTTAAAGGAGTATCCCCAGATGGTGCTGGTCCACTTTCCGACAGAAGGAAGACGAATCCCATCTGATGGAGTCCAACTCCCAAATGTGGGTCCACCTTTTCAATTGCAGAGACTATAAATCTAATAACAGTGATGTCCAGCTTCCCTTGGTCGAAACCATAAACCCTTGAGGTAGTGGTCATCTTCCTCCTCTTCAAGCTGTTTTTCTTTGCTTCAATAGGGTGTGAGATAAGCACATTTCCTTTATATATATTCCAAAGCTATAGTTTCAAGGATACAAGTAATATTTCTAAAATTATACTTCAAAAGGTTGTTGTTGCAGAGCTCTTTATGTATAACTATAAGCAAAAAGCAACATCTTTAACGCTTTAATTCCAATGCTCCTAAATCAACTAGGGTTAATTTCAAAGGCCTTTTTCCATGCTTCATTTTCCTCAGTTATTATTAAAATTCACAGCTCTCCACTGTCAGTGCACTCACAAATACACACATCACCTGTTTGTACCTGACACGAAACACAGCTTTGTATTTCACAATCTGGAAAAGCTGAAAAGCAGCCTGGGATGTGCCTGGTGCTGCCTGCTGCACCAGGGGGCTCAGCCCTGCCCAGCAGAGCCTTGGCTGCAGCTCATGTCCTCCTATTTCCATCCTCTGGAGCATCCCTCCTCCTGCTGCTGCTGCTGCCAGCAGCTCTGCCCTGCTCACATCCCCACCAATGCTCCCTGGAGTCACCCAAAAAACCCCAAACAATYCCAAACAACACCCCAGGTGTTGTTTTCCCTGAGGAAATGCGATGCCAACGCGATCCTGCCTCGGCTCAAACCCAGGGATTGAGCATGGGGTGAGCTTGGCCTGGAGGCACAATCCAGTTTTATCCCAAACCTTGCAGACAGGGAGCACAGGGTGACACGGACTTAGCCCTAGTGCTAATTGCTGCCTGGAATGCCAGGATTAGGTTTTCCTGCTGGTTATATCCCTGTTATGCTCCCAGCTTCATTCCTTACCCCTGGCCAAACCTGAGCACAGCAGGCCCTGGGATCCTCCTAATTAAATGCTGTTTTTCAAAATATATATCACAGTTTTTAGCGCAATTTAAAACACTTGAGATAAAGACACAGCTCAGCTCAGAAACCCTCCAAACACACCCARWATATGCCCAGGGATTAGAGGCTGAGCAGAGACCTGAGCAAGTGCCACTGGGGTCACAGTTGATCCCCCAGCCCCTTGTCAAACTAGCAGGCCTCGGGATCCTCCTAATTAAATGCTATTTTAAAAAATTATAAATATATAAAAAATATATACTATATATATATATATACATCTATATATATATTATATATATATATAAAATTTATATTTTATATATATATATATCACAGTTTTTAGTGCAATTTAAAACACCTGACAAAGACACAGCTCAGCTCAGCTCACATCCCTCCCAGCCTCCAAACACACCCAGCATGTCCCCAGGATTTAGAGGCCAAACAGAGACCTGAGCAAGTGCCACTGGGGTCACAGTTGATCCCCAGCCCCTTCCCTTTGCCTGGGGATAAAGAAAGGGCCCATTTTGGGCACTGCTCATCCCAGAGGGAGCAGCTGTCTGAGGCATCCATCCATTCCYCCTTGGGAATGGCTCTGCTGGACCTGGAGCTGTTTATGGGATTATCAAGGCCAGATGAATGGTGATTTTTGTTGCAGCAGGCAGGCTGCACCCTGGGAACCTTGCAGGAGATAAATCACTGACCCAGTAATTGTATTTCTGCACCTTCCTCCCTCCTTGCCTTCCAATGAATGGGTTTAAACTGGTCCCAGCCCTCTGCAGAGGTGGTGCTGAGAGATGGGAAGAAAGGAGAGGGAAGGGGCAGCAGGAGGCTCTCCCAGCCCTGGGTCTGGAAGGTCCTGAGGGTCTCCTCACCATGAACCCAGGTGCCTCCTCCTGTGCAAGGAATCCCATCTGTTCATGCTCTTCCCTCCCTCCCAGTTCCAAGACAGAGCACAAGCAAAAGGATCTGCTGAGGCTGGGGAGTTGGGACTGGAGAAAACCTCTCAGCAGTTCCGCTGAGCTTTTCTACCTTTAGCTTTTTTTACTTTATTTGATTTCCCCATGTCTGATTTTATTGGATATTTCTGCCTTTGATGTGGCCCAGTACTCAGAACAGTCCATTTGGGAGGAGGCTTGATCCACACACACATCTCCATGTACAAAAGCAGGGAATAAGGAGACTCAGGGCACATAAGTGAGAGAAAAGAGGAGGATTTGATTTATACTCCCACAGTGGGGCACCAGGAGTGGGATTTTAGGATCTGCTCAATAAAGGATTYGAGGTTTCTAAAAGACACAGAACCCTGGAGCCCTTTCAAGCTCAGCCCCTGAAATAATAACCAATAAAAGATTTGAGGTTTCTAAAAGACACACAACCCCAGATGCCTGAAATTAACAACCATTTTGGAAAACACTGCTCTAAAAGAAAAATCCATACACTGATGTCTTTTATAYGGCAGTCCATGAACACCAGCATCAGTTCTGAGCTCCCAAAGGCCATCAGGGTGGGTCTCTGCTCCCTGTTCCTCCACGTGACAGAAATTATTCAAATTCTTCTCTCCAGGCAGCGATCCCGCGCTGCGTCGGCCGAGGAGCAGATGCAGCTCTGGCAGGCACTCAGCAAAACACCAAGTGAGCAAGTTTTTCTGCTGCTGCTCACATCCTCACCATTCCTCAGAGCAGGGTGTAATCAGCCTCCGTTTGTTTTCACAGTTCAGCTCCAGAATGGATGGGAACACGAGCTGCAGCACACTGCTCCTGCTGCTGGAAAACGGGGAYGGGAAAGGTGCAATTCCTGCTCTCTGTCTCCTTGAGCTTTGCCCATGAAGCAGTTAATAAGTGAGACAGCCCAAATCAAGCCTTGCAGGTGCCAAAGGTGCCTCTAGACAGGTTTTTTACTGGCAAAAACCACAGACACTYGCTATGATTCAATATCCATGAGCTCAGCCTGCTTCTGTGGGTGATTTACTTCCCCAGTTATGTTGCAATGCATTTGCAAGAGTTAAGCCACGGTGTGCACCAGCCAGCCTGCTTCTGAGTTTGTTATCAACACCCCAAGAATTCATCAAGGCTATTAGAACATAAATTGTGCTAAATTAAGAAAGAAGAAGCTGAGAAAMCGAATACCAAGATTGYAAGAACKAGATAACAGAGGGCTGTGAACCACCTAGACTGTAACCAATCACATATACTGAGAAATACAAGCAGAAAATGAGTGAACAAAACAAAGGCACCAATCAAGAAGTGTGTACTTAGTGGTTTGTAGAATCTATAAATATGTGTGTAATGTAAACAATGAACAGCTTCTACTAAATCACATTAGCTGTACAAGAGTCCTGGATTTCCCACAATACCCCAGCTGAAACATATCACCTTTCCTGATTCCCCATCAGCTGGAGAAGGGAAAACAAGCTCTATGTGCCTTTATACCACACCCAACCAGCCTGGGAATATTGGCAAGGCTGTTGGACACCAGCTCTGTTCCCACAAAACATAACGTGGGATGTGAGGGATCAAAAAGTAGATTTCTTGCATGGAGTGGGAAAAACACCAACACTTGTACTAGTGATGGGGAAATGCTTGAAGGAAGACCTTGCATTTGTAATTTTTTGGTGATTTWTGCAGCTCTCCTGGTAGCTGTGCAGTGATGGAAAGTGTTGGTGTGACCCAAATATTGCAGGGCAGAACAGGGAGGGTCCTTCCACTCTCCCCTCTGCCCGTGGCTGCTTCACACCCTGCTCCCCATCCCTGGGTGCCCCTGAGCTGCTGGGGATGATGCCTTGGGAAGGCTGACCTGGAACAGAGGCTAGACAGAGCTAAAGAATAAAGCAGGGATTTATCAGGAGGTATTAATTAGATCCATGGGCAGCACAAGAGCCCAGCCAGGGCTACATTCCCAATAAACCAAAATGGTCACAAAATGAACAACTGGTCATGGGGTCTCYCACTTTTATAAGTTTTGGTCCATTTGCATATTGGAGTTAATTGTCCAATTCCAGCTTTAGCCCATGCAGTCCCATCCTTCTTGCTTTTCTCTCTTCAGCCCACGTTGTTTGTGCTCTTGGGCCTGAGATTTGGATCATTTGTCCCTGGTCCCCAGCTGGAGAAGGAGTTGTTTTGTCTCCCTGCTCTGTGCACAGAGCTCACCATCCCCTCATATATAGCTCAGAACTGCACACTAAAGCAGCACAGAATCTAAAAAACATAAAAACCAAAACCTGAGGCATCAGGGGTAACTGTCCACCCCCTCCCCACGAGGCCAGGGACAGCAAAGGGTGTTTGCTCATCCTCCCACCTGGGCCCTGCAGCCTGCCCGGCACAGCCGCCCTGCTCGGCCAGGCCTGGCAGGCCAGGAGCAAGTTGTTGGCAAACAAACACAGCCAATTTCCTCATCTCCAAGTGATTTATCTGCAGAAGGGAAAGCTAACCCAGCCTTGACATCCTGCTTTTTATTCTTGTTCGTTTTGCAGCCAGCAGAGCCGGGGCCTGAGGAGTGCAGCGAGTGCGGCCGAGGTCAGGCCACARATCAGGCTGGGGGCCCTGCAGCTGATTTATCTGCTGCCTGATGCTTCCTTATTTTTAGTGCATCTGCTGGAGTTCCTCATTACTCACCAAGAGCTTATTTGGGACTGCCTGTCCCCAGGGATGGTCCCTGCTGGGCATTGTGCAGGATGCCCAAGCAACGGAGGYGACTTTATTCCTCCCACAGTCATCTGCAAGCAGCCAGACACGAAGATACGAAGGAAAGATGTGGAGTTTCCTCTGCTAGGATTGTGGGTTTGGGGCAGCATGGTGGAGATCAGTCTCTGGGGGCTCTGCAAGTCTTTCCATGCATGCTGGGGCTGCAGTGAGACAYGAGATGCTCCACAAGCCTGTGTGGGCAGTGTTTTTATCTCAATCATGGCACAAAGATTATTCATTTCACACACCCTTGCCTTTAGGCAAGTGGCTTTTGAAAAAAATTYATGTTTGGGACAAGGGCTGCCCAGCCCCATGCACTCACACCCAAACCAGCAGCAGCAGCAGCTCCTAAAGCTGTGATGCTCCAAGAACAGCCTCTGCATGGGAACACAGCTAATTTTAGCTCCTCAGAACGTGCAGCGTGGCTGAGATTGGCTGCAGTCAGAGAGATCCTGCTGGAGGGGGCTTGTTTACCTAATATGCTTCAATATCCATTGCCCTTAAGTCCAGCTGAGAGTGTGTGTGCCCTCAGGGACCTCCTCTGCACCCAGGAAAGCTGCACATGAGGGTGTCCTGACCAGCAGGGCCTGTGCAAAGTGAAARCCAGCATTTAGCTGGGGCTGAATCGGCTTCATTGTGGGCTTTRTTCTCCACACCAACACCCAGGACATGGACCAGGATGAGCAGAGGGGTTGATCCAGGAGCAGAGAGGSTTCCCTGCAGGGTCAGCAGCGTGGTTTGGCACGCAGGAGGCGGCACTGGACTTTGCCCAGCCTCAGGGAGGTGTTTACTGCCGCCACCATAACGGCAGCTCCAGGGCTGGCAGCTTCCCAACACGCCAGGCTGSGGASAGGGAGGGGGACAGGGACACCAAGGGGCTCTGTGACCTCYCCCCTTTCAGAGTTTAGGGTTGTCTCCCTGTTCCCCCAAAGCAGATTTCAGTAAACTCCACTGGGGAGGTGTTTTCTGTTTGTTGTGCCACCCTGGAAGTGCTGGCACTGATGGGTGATGCTCCTCCACTTTATCCAGGGTTGCTGTCACCCACAGGGCTGCAGCCCTYGAAGCTGTAACTTGATTCTGCAGCCCTATAAATACGACCAGAGCACCCTATAAACATGGCCAGTGCAAAACAGTAACAGTAACTGCAGCAACAGCCATCTAATCCAGTTAAATATAAGGACTGTAATCCAGCAGATTAGCTGAACGTGGATGGGGAGCCACAGGGACCCCAGGAGGAGTCTCTGCCCAGGGTTTGGTGCTCAGCAGACAGGAGGAATCCCAGGCAGCTCCTCACTGGTGTGCAAACACCCTGGGGATGAGCAGTTTTGCAGAGCTGAAGGTGGAATTTGGCCATGCAGCAGTGCAGTTCCTAGAGAGGTTCATGGGGAAWTTGCCAGGGGATTTTTGGGCATGGAGTCAGCTCCCATGTTGGGGCTCAGAGGYTGCTCCTGGTGGTCACTGGAGACTGATCTCTCTCTGAAGCCACCGTGTCCTGTCATGTCACCAGTCAGAGGTTTGCTGGCTGCCTGGGAGCTGCACAGAATGCTCACCCTGGCACCATCCACACACCCCTTGGGTTTCACACTGGGAAACTCTTCCTTCCCTCGACACCATCTGCCCAAACAGAGACCAGGTGACACCAGGAGGGCAAAAAAAGGGGCTGCAAACAGAGGTTTCAAACCCTCTGTCTGCAGCCCAGAGGAGCTGGAGGCTCACCTGGAGGTGTCACCCCCCATCTCCCCCAGGCCCATGGGCACAGCTGGGAACAAATGGGGACCAGGGTAACTCAGGAGCTTTCCTGCAGGGAAGGGGAGCACATGGGGTAGAGCCTGTCTCTTATACACATCTAGATGTGTATAAGAGACAGCACCTGGAGGTGTCACTCCCCCATCTCCCCCAGGCCCATGGGCACAGCTGGGAACAAATGGGGACCAGGGTAACTCAGGAGCTTTCCTGCAGGGAAGGGGAGCACATGGGGTAGAGCATCAGGGCATGGACATTTCTCATTCGTGGCACAAACCACATTTTCCCTTTTTTAATTACTGTAGGAAGCTTCATTTGGAAGAAAATATGACAGCACGTTGCTCAGCTGGCTCTGCAGGGTGTGGAAAACAAACAGGAGGGATGGGAGCAGCAGGGAGGAGAGGGCAGAGCAGAGGAGAACCTCAGCTCAGGCAGGGAGGAGAGGGCAGAGCAGAGGAAAACCTCAGCTCAGGCAGTACAGTGCCAGGGCTGGGGGGAAACTCACTGCATGCCATTTCCCAGAGTCATCTTTGCAGTCCTGGAACCAAGAGCTGGATCCTGGAAATGCTGGTGGAAGAGAGAAGATGCACCATAAATTTTAACTGTAAGAGGCACTAAATGTGCCTGCATGCACATCCCCATGCCAAGCTTCACACCTCTTCCCATTCTGACACCCAGACGTGSCATCTGACCCCTGGCACCTGTCCTGCCCCATTACAGAGGCCTCACCTGAGCYCTGTCCAGCACATCATTCCCAAAGTACACCCTCCTGGTAATTTTACTTCCCTCTTTAATCCCCTGCCCTGTCTGAGTGGCCAGGGCAAAAGGTGGCAAACAGGAGGGGGCATGGGWATCCCAGGGCTGATGGCAGAGATTTACAGCTCCTGCTGCAGTGGTTCTGAGCTCAGGAGGGTGGCTGCAAGGGCAGCTCAGTGAAGTGCAAAGGAATAGGCAGCAGGAGATACCAAAGCTGGAAATTATTCAGCTTCGTGTCACTATAGGACACGAAACAACACGAACTTGCTGCTCCTTCCAAGGTAAAAAAAGGGACTTTTATTTTTTGACTCTAACATTCATAGATTTCCAAAAGTGACAGTGGATTGGAGGATGACAGTGCCACCTCTCCAATGACAATGGACAAACCAACAGTCCATAAAGTTTCGCCTCCTCCATAAAAGAATACAAAACAATAAGTTATTTACATAAAGTGTGTGAGAAAGTTTGTTACAAGAACATAAACATCAGAAAGCTTAGAAAATCTTAAAAAAACGGTGACAATTTAGCCCACCACTGAATGATTTCCTCCTGGTTAGGCATGTCCTACAGGCTCTAAATCCTCCTTCAGAAGGATTTAATAAATCCTGCTTTCCCCATCCTGCCCAAACCAGACTCCTGTGTGTTAGGTGTGTCCAGCCCCCGTGTCCTCTGCAGCCCACAGCAATTGGGTGGGAGCTCTTCCCAGTGTTATCCTGTGCATCTCACCATCAGCCAAGGAGGAGCTGGGAGCAATGCCCTTGCAGCCAGCCAAGGGGGTGGAGATGGGCACAGTTCCTTCTCTGGCTTCTGGGTCACTTTCAAAGAGGGCAGGGAGGAAGACGAGGAGCTGTGATGAAGGCAYAGTGGATACCACACATACCTCTGATCCCATCTTGCTTCCAGTTCCTGGAGGAAATGGCCTGGCATACACCAGCAGGACCACTCTGTGCTGATCAGCTTCTCCCAAATCTGTTTAGCTCATAAATTACTCTCAACATCATGGCTGTGGCCAGCAGCTTCCAGTGGGGCAGAGCCAACATCCTTATTCCAGCCTTTTTTTTTTTTTTTTGTGTGTATATGTTTGGTTTTGGGGCTTGGGAGTTTTTTGGTTTTTTGTTTGTTTGGGGTTTTTTGTGTTGTAGTTTTTTTTTTGGTTGGTTGGTTGGTTGGTTGGTTGGTTTTGTTTTGGTTTGGGGTTTTTTGTTTGTTTTGTTTTGTTTTGTTTGTTTTTGGGGTTTTTTTTGCCTACCGTGAAAGGGAAAGTATTTGAGTGGCTCCATTCCCCATGTGCATTGAACAAAGAAGGCTGAACACTGAGCAATGAGCAGTGCCATGGGATCATGGGGAACACTGAACACTGAACACTAAGCAATGCCATGGGATCATGGTGAACACTGAACACTGAGCAATGAGCAATGCCATGGGATCATGGTGAACACTGAACACTGAACACTGAGCAATGGCACATGCCATGGGATCATGGTGAACACTGAACACTGAACACTGAGCAATGCCACGGATCATGGTGGCCTCAGTGATGCACCTTAAAAGCCTGAGCAAACTGGCAGCCCTTTGGGGCACTACCAGCAGCAGGCAGGGCTTGACAGGCAGTGCTGCTTCAGCTGCTCGCTCCTTGTTTTACGCCTTGAACAGATTTCAAAGCTTTTGGCACCAAAAGAAGTGGCAAAGACCTGGCCCTGGAAGAAGGCTGCAGCTAGAAACGCAGATGCTGTAGCACTCCTCTTTGCTGGGGGATGGCTGGGAAGAGAGGCCAAGGAAATGAGGGTGTATTTCATGTTGTCTTTGTGATTTGGTGCGATGCCAGAGYGTTCAGCACTGAGGGAGGAGGGGAAGATTATCCTTGCTCCAAAGCAAACTTTAGTTGTTCTTCCAGGGAAGGCTCCTCTGAGGTTTGAAAAGTGAAGGGAAGGTCGCCCCTGATGCTCTGGACTGACCACTGCCCAGCTCAGATCCCAGGAATTGCCCAGGGATGGCCATGCCTCAGCAAACCCCCTCCTGAAGGTGTTCTCCCTCCCATAACCCTGGTGCAAAGCTGGCTGCCCCCCTTGCCCACTCCCTGCTTGCCTTTCCCATCCTCTTGGCCTAAAAKGCTGAGCTGGAGCTCAGGCAGCCTCTGCCTTGGTTGCCTCATGAACCCAGAGCTGTCCTGCACCAGGAGTACCCTCATCCTACAGCAAMACCCATCTGTATCCCCAGCCTGGACAGGAAAAACACACCCTGAGGCCTTTTTAAGAAATAACACCTCTTTACTGGCACAGCTCCTGCCAGCACTGCCTGTCCCATCCCTGTGCAGGGCAGAGCCCGTRGTGCTGAGCTGGTGCTGCTCTCCTGGCAGTGCCCTCMCCCCTGGGAGCTGGAATTCCTGGAGTTTCCCTCAGGCAGCTGCTGCAGGAGAGCTGCCATGGGATGTCCTGGGTTGCCCTGAGCCCCTGGGCCTGGCTCTCCTCACCCACACAAAAAATTTGTGCAAGAAACCCTGGGCTGAGCCTCCCCTGGGGTGGGGCAGCAGCAGCAGCACTCACAGGGACACACTGTCCCTGCCAGCTGTCCCTGCCACCCTCCTGGACATTCCCAGGACATCTGCAGCCCCACACAAGCTCTGTCCCYGTGGTTTTCCCCACACAGGGCCTGCAGGACTCAGCCTGACCCCTCTCTGCTCACAGCAGGCAGATRTTCTCCCTCCAGCCCTTTAGGATCCCCAGAGCTGAGCAGATGCTTGTCCTATCATCCCTTCATGACATCCCAAAACACCAGGGGAGTGTGGCACTCCTCTAGGGGTGGCTGCAAAGTGTTGGGATGTCAGGACAATCCCTTCTGGCTGCCACCATTGCTGGCAGAAATTTCCCTGCAAGGCCACTGCCTTCAAATCCTCAGCTTACCCTTCCTGAAAGGTGCCTGTGCTCAGCTGGGGCTGGGYTCTYTCTCCAGCAGCACTGACACAACCAGAGCACACAGCCYCAAGCTGCACCAAGGGAAATACAGGTTGGATATCAGGAAAAWGTTTTTYACAGAAAGAGTGATAAAGTTCTGGAATGGCTGCCCAGGGAGGTGGTGCAGTCCCCATCCCTGGGTGTGTTTAACAAAGCCTGGATGTGGCACTGGGTGCCAGGGTTTAGTTCAGGTGCTGGGGCTGGGTTGGACTCAATGAGCTTGAAGGTCTCTTCCAACCCAGTGATTCTGTGCTTCTTACTGAGATCCCATAARGATTTCTTTGCTTTAAACCATGACAACACCTTGGGCTGAGGCTTCAGCAGGATGCAAATTAGAAGAGCAGAGAATCACAGAATTTAGGTAGGAAAAGAGCTCTAAGATTGAGTCCAGTGCTGTGTCTGCATGTTTWTTCAATACCCCCAGGGATGATGACTCCTGCACTGCCCTGGGCAGCCTTCTCACTGCCGTCAGTGCTGTGGACACAGCAGAGCTCCTCCATCTCCACAGAAGAGCAGTTATCACCTGGTCTCCACCACTCCCTGGGCACTGCTGCATTTCAGCACAGCTCTGCATCTCAGAGCATGTCATCCTGCCTGCACCACCAATCTGGGGTCCAAACACCCATCTTTTATATCAGGGATGGGCACTGCATATCCCTGACACCTCTGTGCTCCAGGTGTGGCAAGGGGAGGTGCCTCAGGAACARGCCAGGAAAGATCAAAATGTGGTTTATTATTCTGCTCCCAGCCACCATCAGCTCATGCCCTGTGGCCTGCAAAAAGCCATGGTGCAGGGAGGTGTCACAGACATTTCTTTATGAAAAGTCCTKTCTTTAGGATTTTTCCTGCTGGAGCTGAGAAGTTCAGCACCAAGACATAAACAATAAGTTATCTGCTTCTGTGGAATGCAACAGGTCAGTKCTGGATTGGCCCAGATTGAGTGTTTGGAGGTGATGGCCAATCCAGGGCTGAGAACTCTCTCGGACAGAGCCAGAGAGAGCTGCCGAGTTATCATTCTTTCTTTCTATTCTTAGGTAGCTTAGCAGCTTCTGGCAACTCTCCTTTTCTTTTTCTTTTAGTATAGTTATAATAGATGTATATATCATAACATAATAAATCAAGCCTTCTGATCATGGAGCCCATCTCGTCTCTTCCTTCACCCCGAAAACCTTGTGAYAACCGTCAACAGGGAGGAGCCAGAGGGACCAAAAGAAATCCAGCATGTTCAGTGTTTTCATCCCTGCAGGGTTCTGGAGGGATGTTCTGGAGGGCAATCCCTGTCCCTCACYCCCAGTGCCCCAGGAGCTCGGGAATCACACCAGCCCTGCTCYCCAAACACAGGCAGAGATGAGGAAAAACACCAAACAGGAGGGGGAAAAACAAACCCCTTGAAAAGATTTGGCTGGAGCCAGGGAGGACCAAGCCCTTCTTTTCTCGTCCCACCTCTAAAATACCCGTGATGAAGAACAAGGCTCCCTTGAGCGGCGATGAAATCTCCTCCTGTGTTTCTGAGGGTGCTCTGCTTTGCTGGGAAAGGAGGGGAGCWGCCTCCAAGCTCCAACCCACGCCTCCCCTCCGGCCCCGCAGTGAAAAACAACGAGCTGGGGAGGAAGAGGAGGAGGAAGAAGAGGAGGAGGAGGAGAAGGCAAACACGCCGTCCCTYGCTCCTGCCCCTCGCATCTCGGCGGCGGAGATTGGCCGGGAGGGAGGGTGGGAAAAGGAGCCCGGTTTGGTGTTACTGGGCAGATTTGGAGATTTTTGGGGGGGACGGAGGGAGGGGGCCGGGGGCACAGGGCTGGTTTTGTGCTGCTGGATTCCTGCTCGCCTCCGCCGGCGCGCTGGGACACGGCGTCAGCTGCTCCTGGCTCGTTCGGGAGACAGCGATAGGGGGGACAGCGATGGTGGAGGGAGGGCTCGGGGCCGGTGCTGTGCCCGCCTGAATGTCCCCATTGTGCCGGCAGGGAGCGAGCAGGAAGCGCTGGCATCGCCTTGGCACCTCCCCGGCAGCCTGCCAGCCTGGGGAGCCCGGCAAAGGGGAGAGCGATGTGCTTGGAGACGGGGGAAGGGAGAGGAAATAGGGAAGAAGTTAAAAAAAAAAAAGCGCAAAAAAAAAAAGGTCTGGAAGTAGAAAGTGTTACCGTGCAGAAAGGGGATTGAAAGGGAAGGGGAAAACACGGCCAACCTCTTTGTCTGCTGCACTTGGGCAGCAAAAATGGCGTTTTTCTACGGACAGGGAAAARAACCTCCTGCCACTCGCCCCCAAATGCTAATTTCATCCCAGGTGGCTGGCCCAGCACAGGGCTAAACCGATCCCAGCTGGGTGTTTCACCCCATCCTGGAGCCTCTCTGAGCAGTCCCTGGAGCCCTCCCTGTGCTTTACCACTGGGGATCTCCTCATTTTGCAGCCCCTGCCGCCCAAACTGCCCCCTCTTCCTCCCTCCCCACAGGATGGGAGCTGGGCAGGGGCACCCTGGGCACCTACACCTGTCCTGGCCATGTGCAGCCTGGGTTCACCTGGACAAGTTCTCATCCACCATCAGCACCAGCTGAGAAATGCCAGAATCACTCAGTGCTCCCACACAGCACAAACTTAAACCTGAAACAGGAGCCAGAAACTTCAGTGGCTGCAGAAAATGATTTTTTTTTTTATTTTCCCCTCTTTTCTTACAACATGTGMGAGCAAATTGATTTCTTTAGGCCAGAGCCCAAGAGAAAATTAAATCCCTTTCTCAGAAGGCTGTGCCAGATGCTGTCTCCATCATCCTGCAGGAATGTCTGGGGTACCTCTGGAAAAAGTCTGAAAGAAAAGTGCAGGAGTCCAAGGTGGATGGGACAGGGTGGGAGGAAAATCTGCCAAATTACCTTAAAAAGCTTAGAAAAAAATAAAAAGGGATTTTGGAGTAAATTTTGGAGAGCATCTTCAGGGCCCTGGTGCTTTGTCAGGGGAAAACARGGCTAGGTAGGACCCTCATGCTGGACTTCAGGTGACAAGTTATGGGGCTAACACCCACTAGGTTTTTTATATTTCTTAATTTTATCTGCTCATTAGTCTGCAAATCAGAAAGTTCATCACCCCATCCTCAGCAGAGGGAATATAAATAGGATCATGAAAGCAATCAGGACTTGTTTCATGCAAACAAACAGCAAAGCCATCCTGGTTGCAGTCTCCTGGCGCTTCCTGTGTGATGTTTGCATTAATTGATTGCATTAATTGATGCACTTTGTCRCGGGGAGGAGCTGACACTCACTCATTAAAGGCAGCACCTGTGGTTACACTTTTGGGGTGTTAACCACACCAACAGCTTGGGTTTGCCCAGAGCTCAGCACACCACTGGTGAGCACATGGAGGGCAACTTCCAGTCTGGGGGTGTCACCCTCCAAGGACTTTGCTCARCCTGTGCCACCACCACAAACACCTTTTTTTGCAGGTCCACCTTGGCCACCTGGCACCTTCCCGGTGGCCATCCCGAGAGAAGATGGGGTAGGTGGCAGCAGCTTGGAAGATGCAGCTCTTGGCACCTCTGAAAGGCAAGCAAAGCCCAAGACAAAAGGATTTGGAGAGCCACGCTCATTAGAGAAGGAAGTGAGGTGTTTTTCCCTTGTGGATGTGAGCTTCTATTCATGGCTCCTCATTAGGGCTCCAACAACCTGTGGACCTATCCCAACTTTGGGTTGGCAGTATCTGTGTTCCTATCAGCTTGGAATTGTCCATTGGGCAGGTCACTCAAGGGAAAAAAAAATCAGAATCCCATGCAATTATTAACCATGTGCTCAGTCTCAGCTCAGTGGATGCTCTCCTGGGGTGACCCAAGTCACTGACCTGGCCCTTCCRCTCTCTTCCTACTCACTCCACRGACTGGCCAAAGCCARTACCAAAGGATTTTAATTAAAACTCCTTTCCACCCACAATGGTGGGCATTTAGRCTGTTAATTGCAGAGCAGACAGCCTCTCAGTGAACCAGTGGCTGTCCAGCTGGCCAGTGTAGCCTTTCCAAGTCAAGGGTTGGGAACATTAGTGCCGAGCACAAGAAGGGTCTTTCATGGCAAGGACACGTACAAAACGAGGCGGATGATGATCATCATCATCATTAGGAGGCAAAAAAATTGGGAAGAACATTTTCTTCTGCTCAGTAAGGGTGGAAACTGGCCTCAGAGCACATCTCTGGCATGTTGAAAAAAACAAAATGGAAGAAGGGCACGTCTGACCCTCAGAACAAATTCCCCCATGGCACAACCAGGACAGCTGATTTCCTTTGTACTCTCTCCACTCTTTACATTTCCTGGGGAAGGATGATCAGGTTGGTATCTGCTGTTCCACTGGAGGTMCTGGAAGCTCTTGCCATGAGAGTCTTAAGATCAACAGAGACACCTTGTTACCCGAGTCATGTAAGGACACATCTCCCTTTTTCAGGACAGCATTGAGGCAGTGGCTCCCAGGCTCTGTGAGATCCACAGGCAGCCAGAACAGATCCAGCCAGAACAGAACCAGAGAAGCCCTTCTCTGGTACCTCCATACAGTGCAAAGTTATCTTATTGTGTGTTGTTGCTCCTCAGGCTCAAAGATGTGTTTTATAGTGCTGCTCTTCCCATCATTCTTGCTGCTCCTGTGTTTCAGRTCACCCATTTCTCTTTTTTTGACCCCCAATACTTCCAGTGCTGTTGATAGCCCCCCAGCTCTGCCTCATTCACACAGCCCAACATTGCTCTTCTGCTTTTTTGGGTCATTCACAGAAATATGAAATAAGCCAGGTCCTGAAGCTGACATTTGGGTGGGTTCAGGGGAAAYCTTCCCTCCAGCCATGGCCACCAGCCAGCCCAGACCCACCTTCATCCTGCTCTCCAACCACATACAGGTCATTCCATGCTTCAAAATCCTTTGGAGATCTTGCAGCCTCCCCTGAAGGAGAACAAGTTGGCTCCTTCAGTGCAGTTCAAGCATCCACAGCAAGGACAGGCATCCTCTGCAGCAGAGGGTGGGATCTGGTGGGGATGTCACTGATGTCAAAGCCAGGCTGGATGGGGCATTGAGGAACCTGCTCTRGTGGCAGGGGGGGTTGATCTAGGTGATCTCTAAGGCCCCAAACCACTCTGTGATGGTATGAAAGGAAATATTCTAACTATGGAATTTCTCCCCCAAAACAACACAAGGTTTGGGGCTGTTTCGACCACCCAGCTGCCAAACCCACCTTCCTGGGGCCATCCACACATTAGGCTGATTATAATTACCTGCCARCCTAATTGCACCCTTTTYCTAGGAGAAAGGGAGATGCTGAGCAGGGCTGGGAAGCTACTGGTAATTAGAGGGATATTTTTATAACCTGTACYGAGTGCTTCATATCAAGAGAGCAGAGCCAGGCATGCAAAAAGCCATGGTGTGTATCTAAAGCACCCTGCTCGTGCTTCTCATGACTAAACAGCAGCAGCAGAATTCACTTGGCAGACAGGAAAACCCCAGCCCTGCCTTCATGGTCTGGGTGACAGGATTTAAAGGATGTTGTGTTGGTTTGCTTGCTCAGAGTTTAAGCCTGGCTTTGCTGGGTAGCACAGGAAAATKAAATGCTCTTTGGAGAAAAAAAAAACTGTAGAAAATTAGAAAAACTAGAAAATTCACCTTGAAGATAAAAAGGCCYTCCTCTTCATTTCCAAGCATGCCTTCAGGAAACCATAATTTGGTCTTTCTGCCTTAAAATCATCGCCAGYTTTCCCCTGGAAAACAATCCCGGTGTATTTGTAATTGAGGGATGTTGACTGGAAGATGAAAACAAGCTGGTAAGGAAAGTTTTTGCTTTCAAGTGCTACAGCTTTGTTGTTTGGAAACTTTCTCTCTTTCCAYGTTCTCCTTCCCAGGCAGTTCACATTTTTGTTTCCAATCTTTACAGGGCCAGCCAGGCACTTGTGTGCGGAGCTGTTGTTAGTGTGTCATGGATAGCAACACATACCTAAGGGAAGGAGTCAACATTTGCTGGAAACGGGCCTGGCTGAACTCCCTTTCTCCCTCCCTCATCCAAATGGCCCCCAGCTTTGGAAAAGTTTTCCTCCAACTCTGAACTYGCTTGGCCCCAGCTGCTATAAATAGTCAGAACAAAACCTCCYGGGCCAAATGCCCCGAGTGTTTCGAAAGCTTTGATCCTGTGCTGCTTTTTGGGAGCTGGAGCCTTTTCCACTCGTGCAGCTGGAGCCCATATTCCTGCTCAAAGCAAGGCAGGAGAGCTGTCCATGGGGCTGGGAAGGRGTGGGAATCCTGGGAGAAGCCCCTGTGCAGAGCCTCCTCACCTCTCCCAAGGTGACCCAGCATTGGAGAAGGAGCAGGAGACAGGGGCTGAACTGGAGCCGTGATACTGGCCTCGAGTCCAGGAACCTTCCAGCATGGAAAAGGGGCTTCCAAGGAGGTCAGGGAGGGACTCCTGACAAGGACATTGAGTAATAGGACAAGGGGCATTRGTTTTAAACTGACAGAGGGCAGGCTTAGACTGGATGTTAGGAAGAAATTCTTCATTCAGAGAGTGGTGAGGCACTGACACAGGTTGCCCAAAGATGTTGTGGATGCCCTGAAGTGTTCAAGGCCAGGTTGGATGGGGCTTGGAATAACCTGCTCCAGTGGAAGGTGTCCCTGCTTATGGGACAGGGGGTAGACTAGAAGATTTTCAAGGTCCTTTCCAGTCCAAACCACTTGATGATTCCATGAATCCCTGTGAGGACAGCCATCCCTCAGCCAGAGGTGGTAAGCAAACCCTCCTCCTCCTCCTCCTCCTCACTCCCACCACTGGGTTTGTGTTCTGTCCCTGCTGTCCTGCAGCTTGAGGGTGCTTTGCTTCCCCATTCCTCCCTCTGGGTGTGCCTGGCCCTTGTGCCTTGGCACTGCTTGCCTTGGCCAGAGACAGAAGTGGAAAGACACAAACATCAGGGGGAAAAAAAAAAAGAAAAAACAAAACAAAACAGAAAAAGGGCTGCTCTTGCAGTATTTCAAATCCATTAAGCCCAGAGTGGGAATCCTAGGAGAAAGCCAGCTCTCACAAAACCCCAGGCCAAGAGGTTTGAAACAGCAGTCCCAGGATTTGCATCCTCCCTGCCACCAAGATCCCAAGGGACTTGGAGGAGCAGAGCTCAGGCACTTGCAGGGGTGTTCAGCAGCTAAAGCAGGCACCCAGGCACGCTACTCCTCAGGGCAGCATCTCCTTTCCTACTCTGCATTTCCATGGGTGTTTGTGTGTGTGTGTGTGTACCTCAGAGCCCTCACATCCCAGCCAGGAAAGCAGCTGTTGGCCCAGATGGCTTTTCCCCTGCCATAGCTCTTCCTTTTGGGAGCAGAAGGCAGCAACCCCAGTGTGCAGAGAGCAGCACAAGGCTTGTGGCAGAGCTGGGGCTGGGCAGCTCAGGATAACTCCCCAGCAGTGTCCTGGGAGAGAGGGGACCTCYCTGCCCACCATGGCTGGCAGGACAGGGGTACAGCACCACACCACCCTCCCCTTGTGCTCCTTCAGCAGCAATAGCGTTTCTGAGGAGTTTTGCTACATTCTCACACTTAGGCCAATGCTTCCCCTCAACCAAGAGACTTTAGGGTGGCTACAGGACATTTTGTTCCCAAGCAAACCCCACTTGAAATTGTTTGGAAGGGTTTCAARCCCCACCACTGAGTGTGTGCCCCTTGCCTTCTCACCTTGGAGGAGGGGAGCAGTGGTGAAATCGTGCTTCTCTGGAGATTTAGGGGAGCTGGCATGGGTTTGGGCTGTGTCTCTGAGGAGCCAGCTTAGCTAATCCTGTGTTGGGAAAGGGCTGAGGTCAGCCCCATTGCCCTCTGTCACTGGCAGGGATCAGTACTGGGGGCAAGAGAGCCTGGAAATTATTCCTCAAGGGAAATGATAAATAAAGTAGCCCAGCTTTAAGGGAGCACTGGAAACCCCCAGACAGAGTCCATTGCAGAGAAGAACAGAGTTTGACCTGTTCCTCTCCCTGCTGCACTCCACGTGGGTCAGACAGGGCTCAGTCCTGCTGCCTTGTGGGGTAGCTGGCAGGTGACAGTGGCCACACAGTGTCCAGCCTGAAGGGAGCACTGGAAACCCCCAGACAGAGAAGAACAGAGTTTGACCTGTTCCTCTCCCTGCTGCACCCACGGTGGGTCAGACAGGGCTCAGTCCTGCTGCCTTGTGGGGTAGCTGGGCAGGTGACAGTGGCCACACAGTGTCCAGCCTGAAGGGAGCACTGGAAACCCCAGACAGAGAAGAACAGAGTTTGACCTGTTCCTCCCCTGCTGCACCCCACGGTGTTCAGACAGGGCTCAGTCCTGCTGCCTTGTGGGGTAGCTGAGCAGTGACAGTGGCCACACAGTGCCCAGCCTGGTGTCACTTTGGAGACTCCATCCCGGGCTCCTCAAGTTCATCACCTGAATCCCTCCAGGGAGTTTTGCCCTCATTTCCCACAGGGCAGCCCTCACCTGGCCCCAGGGGGGCTGCAGCACCCAGAGCCCCCCCGGGAGCGCTGCCAGCGCCTCCTGCGCCCCAGCCCGTGGCACCCCGGCGGGGTGGCCGCTCCCCGGGGGAACAGGCTGTCCCGCGGGGGATTTGGCAGCGCGCTGCCTCCGAGGCGAGAGCTGGCTCGGGGCTTTGTTTTATGTCCTGTTTATCCTGCCGAGAGAAACAGAGGAGTTCAGTGTGCAGGAATCTCGCGTCCTCGCCCTGCTCCCCCGCCGCATGAAAGCTGCTGAGCAAACAGGAGAGAATCAAAGGCGGCTGCGCCCCGCTGGGTTTCCGCACCGCCGGCCCCGCTGCCAGCTCTTACATAAGCTCGGCCCGGGGCTGAGCTCGGGGCTTTTTCCTTGTAAACCAAGCAGCAAAGACCCTGCAGCTGTGCTAAGCCCTCTGCTGAACACCTCCTGAGTATGCTCTTGGGGTTTTTGCCCCCTCGATGCACAGCCATGGTATATTCAGCTGGCACAGTGCGAGGGGACAAGGCAAGCCGGGCTCTCCCCACAGCATCCTGCACTCCCACAGCATCCTGCACTCCCCAGACTCAGCACAGCACTGTTGTATTTGCAGGGACCCTCGTGGCAGGAAGGAATGMTGGATCTAACTCCATGTTCTCAGAAGGCTAAATTATTATTTTATGATACTATATTATATTAAAGAATAGTATACTAAACTATACTAAAGAATACAGAAGGGATACTTACAGAATGCTAAAAAGATAATAATGAAAACTTGTGACTTTTTCCAGAGTCCTGACACAGCTTGGCCGTAATTGGCCAATGAGTCAAAATAATTCACACCAGAAACCAATGAAACAATCACCTGTGGGTAAACAATCTCCAACCACATTCCAAAGGAGCAAAACACAGGAGAAGCAAATSAGATAATTATTGTTTTCCTTTTCTCTGTGGCTTCTCAGCTTCCCAGGAGAAGAATCCTGGGCAAAGGGATTTTTCAGAAAATATGAATGTGACACAGCACGATCATTTTATCTCATCCCAACAATTCTGGTATTCCCAGCATCAGAATGACATGGAACCATCATGAGGAGGCCCATGAGGTTGATAAGAGCATTTCCCCTCTGGAGACAGGGTGAGAAAGTTGGGGTTGTTCAGCCTGGAGAAGAGAAGGTGGCATGGGGATCTCACAGCACCTTCCAGTGTCTGAAGGCACCTACAGGGGAGCCAAGGAGGGACTTATCATCAGGAACTGTAGTGACAGGACAAGGAGGAAAGGTACAAATTGAAAGGCAGCAGGGTTAGATGGGATATTAGGAAGAAATTTTTCCCTATGAGGCTGGTGAGGTCACTTCCCAGGTTGSCCAGGGAAGTGTGGTTGTGCTGTCCCTGGAATTGTCCAAGGCCAGGTTGGATGTGGCTCTTGGGCAGCCTGGTCTAGTGGAGGGTGTCCCTGCCCTTGGCAGGGTGTTGGAACTAAATGATCTTTGCAGTCTCTRCCAACCCAGACCATTCTGGGGTTCTCTGATTGATCTCACCCTCTGCAAGACTCAGCASTGGAGCATCTCACCTTCCCCTGCTGGAAAAAGAAGGTGCTTTGTCCCAAATCTGCTCCCTTTGCTCCCAGAACATCACAGGTTTGTCACCACTGGCCTGAGTGTGTGACCTTTCCACCAAGCACAGCCTGAAGCACCAGAGCATCTTGACCTTGTCATCTCTGGCTCTCAGGCAGTCCCCAGCTGCCCCCAAAGCCGTGCCCTGCGTGGGTTATGAGGATTCATTTCCYCAGCTCTCCTGGGCACGACCTCTCAGCAGAACAGGAATGAAAACCCTGCGGACATAAAAACACAGAGAATATTAAATCCTCTGTGTCTGTGCCCTTTACCACCAGGCATGGCCTCACSTTCCCCTCCAGCACAAGGTCATGCTCTGATTTGGCAGGGTGACAGCTGCCAAAGGAGGACAAGGAAGAATGATGTCACCCTACCTTCTCTTTTCATCCCTGCCTCCTTTTCCCCTCCTCTCTGTGTGCCTTTCACTATGAGAAAAGGAAGAAAGAAGAGTTTAATGCTTTGAGAGGTCCCTGGGAGTCAGGGCATGAGCAGAGGTGGCTCTGAGGGACCCCTTGCCCCCACACCAGTCCCCTTGCCTTGTGGGGTACCCCAGGAACAGCTCCTCAGACCCTCCAACTCTGCCTAGACCTGCCATCCATCCATCTCCAGCAACACTCTATTATCCTCTACCATGCAAAACTATTCCTACTTCCTACATTTTTTGAACTCTGTTTAATAATTTCTAATTAAAAGCAATTTTAAAAGCCTCAAAATGCCATTTTCCTGGGTTTTCCCCTMATTTAAACTGAACAGCACACAGCCCTGTTTACCTGCATGCTTCCTGAGCCCYCAGTAGGGAACTCCTCACTTTGCAGCATGAGGAATTAAATCAAATTAACTCATACTTGGAGCAGCGGCAGCATCGGGCAAATCCTGGCTTGGCTCTCTCTCTTTAGACTACATCTTGCAAACAGAAGGGCTGGAAACAATTTTGCTTTAATTGCTTTTTAAAATGCAGCCAGCAGATGGTTTGGTAACCCGAATTCATGACTTTCCACAGCTCCAGGCTGCTGGCTTAGGAACCCAAGCCAAGAAGAAGCCAGGTAGAGAGGGCCCATGGGGCCTGCTTTACCAAAGCTCTGGCCAGGATGCCCAAGGCAGGATTGTCCTGGCTGGCCCAGAGGGACAATTTGTAGTTGTCAGGGTCACCTTGGCACAGAAACACTCTGGGTAAGCCTGGAGAACCCAGGAGTGCATAACATGGGCCACAGCTTCCTTGGAGAACATGGCATGGTTTCTCAGTGGCGTGGGGGACATGGCCTGGCCACACATCCCTTTGTCACTTTGTCCCTGGGGGCTGTTCCCATGGACCCACGCCCAAGAGCATCCCAGCTGCTGCTTAAAGGCTCRTGAATCAGGCCAGCAGAGTCATTTTCTTGCTGGCTCTCTCCCTGAACTGCTGTGTGACTTCCCACTTGTCCCTTCACTGCTCTGTGCCAGTATCCAGGAGGTTTCCATGCCAAACAAGCTGGGAATGCTGAGTGCCAGGCCTACACACCAGCTGCAAACCTGTGCACTGCAGCAGGGTTTTACCAGCCCCAGGCTGATCCTCCTGACCCTGGTGCTAAATCCTTCACATGAAGTTCCCTCCTCTCCACAAACACCCAGGTGCTCAGTGTCCCACAGTTCCCAGAGCTCTGCCCCAAAGCAGCCCCATCACAGAGCAGAAGAACTAAGTCCATCCAGAAAACCTCACAAACATCTCGTGAAGCAGGGTTGTTTTTCTCTTACCAAGTAATTTGAAATTCTTGGAAGGCAATCAGGAAAGTACAAAGTATTCCAGCTCAGGACAGCCTGGGACTCATTCCTTAGAGGCACAATGGTTGTTTACTCAATCTCTCATACATTAATATCTAAAAATTCATGAGTTCAATTGTAAACAAGAAGTACTGGCTTTACGGTGGTGTCTATTTAACAATAGTGGTTCCAGCCTGAATGCTGATTTCCTTGTTATCCTCCTTCTAATCTGGCTATCAGAGGGTTGAGATCTTGCAAAATTATGGGAAATATTTCAAGCCCATTTATTTCTGGTTTTGAAAAGCATCCCTCTGAAACCCAAGGCCAAAGAGAGACTATTTCAAATGAACGTCGAAGAGCACAGGCAGGGAGAGGAGCTGTTTGTGCCAGCACTGTCCTCTGGCTCARGAACAAATGAGGAAAAAGCCAGTGCTGGAAATCTGGAGAAGATTCCTGAGTGTTGAGAGGGAGGGTCCCCAAGGCAGTCACCTAAGGGGACCAGCTGTCAGGTGTGCTGGTCAACAGCAGCTGARCATGAGCCCARGTGGGCAAGAGGACCAAGGGCACCTTGGCTGTACCAGCCACAGAGTGACCAGGGCAGTGAGTGTCCCCTGGGCTGGGCACTGCTGAGGCCACACCTCMAATCCTGTGTCCAGCTCTGGGCCCCTCACTGCAAGAAGGACATTGAGGGGCTGGAACGAGTCCAGAGAAGGGAACAGAGCTGGGGAAGGGTCTGGAGCACCAGGAGCAGCTGAGGGAGGGCTCAGCCTGGAGAAAAGGAGGCTCAGGGGGGACCTTATCACTCTCTACAGCTCCCTGACAGGAGGATGTAGCCAGGTGGGGATTGGTCTCTTTTTCCAGGTAACAGCAATAGAACAAGAGGAAAAGGCCTCAAGTCACACCAGGTTTAGATTGGATATTGGGAAAAGTTTCTTCATGAAAAGGGTTGTTAGGGATTAAAACAGGCAGCTCAGGGAAGGGATGGAGGCACCATCACTGGGGGTATCTAAAGGAGTATAGACAAGGCACCTGGGGTCATGGCTGTTGACCTTAAAGGTCTTTTCCAACTTAAATGATTCTGTGATTCCATCTGCAGGATGGAGATGGCCCAGAGCTCATTGGAGCTCACCTCCCCTGCCATCTTTACTGACTGGCACTGCCACAGCCTCTTCTCTTGGCAGGTCTGTGTAGCCTCAACCTCCCCAGCTGGGCCCCCCTACAGACCTCTCTCCCTTTTGGGCTGTMCACTTTTTCCTGCGGCCTCCAGGARGTTCAACGGGACATTCATRGATAGGCTGGCAGCATTTCCCAGCTCCTTCACAGTCCCACWTGAACACACTTCTGTTTCAGGCATTAATTGTGCCAGGTAATGTGGATTTAGATCAGCTTTCTCATTCCTTCTGAGCAAGACCAACTTGTTTAGGCAGCCTGAACAGGATGGGAGGCACCCCTCTGCTTGCAGAGTCAGAGGGGATCAGTCACCCCTACCCCAAGGATTTCTCTCACTTGTGCAGAGCTCAGACACACAAGCCCCTGCTCCAAGAGGGTGAGGAGAAACAAGGCAGAGAGCACTTTCATGGGTGATTATGGCTSTGTGTGATTCTCCAGCARGTTGTTCTAGGGACAGAGCCCTGGAGCAGTCTAATCTCAAGAACTGCAGGAGGAGRAAGATTCCTTGAACGGCAAGTTCATATATCTTTATCTTTGCTGCTGTCAAAGGGCAATAGCTGAGATTGCAGTGTCTTGGAAAGCCTCCACGAAAGCTATCTCAAGGACATTGACAAGTCTGGAAACCACCTTCACTCTCCTGATAAAGATTTCAGTCAACAAATGCACTCCAAGGCAGGTTCCCAGGCAGKGATCACTTCCTACTGGCTGCAAATATGTCAGTTTATGTTTGAGTGAAGCCTTGGGCTGGCTCAGCCCACAGCTGCCTCGTGGAGATGCACATACCTGGTCTCCTGTGGGGGTTCAGCCCTGCAGRAACCAGCCAGACAGGTGGGGGTTATGGGGCAGTCACCCAGGTGCTGCCAACTTGGCATCCAAGAGCTCTCAGACAAGGCCTGGTTTCAACCAGAGAAGAAACCCAAGGGGAAACACTCCAAAATTCMATCACTCTCCCTTCCTGYCCCATGAAAGGCAGCAGRACATTCCATCCAAGAAAATCCATGAGTCTTTGATCTTCCCTGCTGRCTCTGCASCCWGAGACMTCCACTGAGGAGAAGTCACTAGTGCATCAAAACCTGCAGTGCTGCTGCAATGCAAGAGGCTCCCTCTTCACTCCAGCAAGCAGCTACTTCCACAGGCACTATGGGAACATCAACTTGGGGACATTTATCTCTGTGTTTGCACACAGATGCTCTYGTTGGAAGAGCCCAAAGCCTCCAAACAGCCCATGCCTCACCAAGGAAGGGAAAGTGAGGTGACTTCTCCTCAGTGGAGGTCTCWGGSTGCAGAGTCAGCAGGGAAGATCAAAGACTCATGGATTTTCTTGGATGGAATRTTCTGCTGCCTTTCATGGGGCAGGAAGGRASAGTGATTGAATTTTGRARTGTTTCCYCTTGGGTTTCTTCTCTGCACCAAACCCAGCTGGGACCATGCTGATGCCACTTCAGGCTGGYAAATACCCTGTTAAACACCCATATTTAAGTTATAAATATGGATATCTGCCTCAGGCTGTGGTGGGAAAGGCTCCTTCTGCTCCTGCATGGGCTGGGGGTACCATCCTGCAGACTGGGCAGGGYGGGAGCTCCTCCCTGACCGCCTGCAGTGACCACAGCAGAGCACAAAGCCAAACTGCTTTCATGGCTTTGCCCAGATCTCGCCCATCCTGCCCGCCAGCCAGTCCATCCCAGAAGGCAGCTCCCTGTTTGTCTTGGATCACCTCCTGCCAGAGCAGAGCTTTCCACAGCACGGCTCTTCTGTGCTGCCCGAGGGCGGATTTCCTGCCGTTTGATCTAAATTTTCCTGTCGTTTCACCGAATGCCTCCTGATTTCCTTCATCAGACCCGATCTTTCCATCATGGAGGCAGTCCTGCAGCCCGGAGCTCTTTGGCAGGGAACTGGRGAGAGGTTTGGTGGTCAGTGAGCAAATACTGCTGGAGCAGTGGAAAAGACCTTCCCTCCCTTCCAAGGTCGATTAAGCGTGGACRTGCAGTGCCCTCTGCTGATCTGGCTGCCGAGGGAGATGCAGGAAGAGCAGCATCCAGGCAGCTTTGCAAAGCTCTGACGGGGCAGCCAAGCTTCCAGTTTACCCACGAGCTCTCTACTGGCAAGGCAGGAGCAGCACTTTCCTCTGCTGCTGCTGAAATGGTGTTTGTCACAGCTCGTGGAGCTGCTTCAGGAACCAGGCTGGTACAAGAGGTCCAGGTGGTCCCATTTCATCCTTCAAACCTGMAGGTTATAGCTACACCTAAGGAAGGCAGGATGTCTTGGACAGGTTGCCCAGAGAGGCTGTGGCTGCCCCATCCTGGGAAGCGTTCAAGGCCAGGTGGGASAGGGCTTGGAGAAAGCTGGGAGAGTGAATGGCATCTGTGCCCATGGCAGGGGGATAGGRATGGGATGGCCTTTCAGTCCTTCCAAYCCAAACCATGCTGTGATTCTCTGATCTGCACTACCCTCTGCAGTCCCACTCACTATAATGCCTCAGGTTTGCGCTTTTATATTTTTCAGATTTTGTGCTGCTTTAGTGTGGGGGTCTGGGCTTCATATKAGGGGATGGTGAGCTCTGTGCACAGAGYAGGGAGACAAAACAATTCCTKCTCYAGCTGGGGACCAGGGACAAATGATCCAAATCTCAGGCCTAAGAGCACAAACAAGGTGGGCTGGAGAGAAAAAAACAAGCAGGATGGGACTTCATGGGCTAAAGCTGTAATTAAACAACTCCAATGTGCAAATGGAGCAGAACTTATAAAAGTGAGAGACCCCGTGACCAGTCATCCATTTTGTGACCATTTTGGTTCATCTTGGGTGCAGCCCTGGCTGGGCTCTTGTGCTGCCCAAGGTGGATCCATTGAGGCCTTCTAATAAATCCCTGCTTTATTCTTTAGCTCCATCTATCCTCTGTTTTAGGTCAGCCTTCAGAAGGCATCAACTAGACTGAGCACTGCTCCCCTTCCCCAAGCAATGGGGAGAGGGACAGCCCAGAGAGATGGSCACAGCATTAAGGGAGGAGCAGCCAAACTGGGAGACAATATTTCCCTTTCTCCTTGACCAGAGGCTCCCTTCCTCAAGGGAAATGGGCTCCTTTATATTGAAATAGTGGAAAGAAGCAGCCTCACATGGAGGACAGGCTGATGATCCAAGGGAGCAAAGGATCCTTACTGGGAACTGCATGACCCATGTGTGACACAGAGTCACTGCCATACCAGGACCTCCTAAATTACTGCCCCTGGTACAGAAGCCTTTCTGGGAACAACAAGATAGACATTATTTAAACAAAGGGCCAGAAAGGTCCCTTGCAATGCTTGTGTCTGGCTTGCAGGACTGGAGGCAGGGGCAGCTGCAGCCCAGCACTGTTACCTGCAAGTCCATTATCAGTAGATTTAGCACTGCAAGGAGAGTATGGTGTGCAAGTGCCTCTGACAAACTCTCCTGATGCAGCCAAGGGAACTGCAGAGCAGGGGCAACTTCCTGCTCCAAACTTGGACAAAGAACATCCCAACTGGTTTGGCTGGAGTTGGGAGAGCTCCTGGATCCCCACCATTGCACCAAAGCAAACCTGGAGCTGCTCCTGCAGCAGTACCCATGGGGCTCACAGGTCACCCGCAGCTCAGAGCAGCTCATGCGGGAAGAAACCACTTTGTTTTTCTTTTCCTCAAACCCTCTCCGACTCACTAGAGGCAGAAAAGCTCCAAGTGAGGTTWAAAGGGTACAAACACTGGCAGCAAAGTCCACTCCTGGTTAATAGGATTCACTTTAGGAGATAAGACTTATCTGCATCTGGAGAGTGATAGGGGTTTATAACACTGGCAGCAATCTGACCCTCCAGCAAGTGTGGTGTACGTGGCACAAGCAATGTCCAGCCTGATAGGCATCTCCTGGTCTTGGACTGGGGCTCCTTCCCATGACTGCAAGGCTTGCACATTCCTTATCTCTGAACATCCCTGCCACGATTCAGTTTGCTTTCCCTTCTCCACTGATTTTTYCAGGACTTCTAGGTGATCAAGTGAAAAGGGGTCTGGCTCAGTTTGTATTTTATTCCAAGGCAGGGTTTCCTTCCTCCTTGTTTGTAGCTATGGCTTTGTAGTTGTGGCAGTCCCCTTCTCCAGGTGCCCACACCCCCTCTCTGCCATCAGTCCCTGATTGTTCCATCCCACACTCGCCATCCTCCAGGACAGAGGAGCTGTCTGCACCTCCACACTGTGCCCTGGTCTCCTGGGAGCTGCTCCAGCTGACACATCTAAGGGCTGATGTGTAAAGCCAAGCCTCTCCTGGAAACAAAATCATAATTTCAGAGGGGAGGAGCACATAAAACCACACACAGCGTCAACACAGAGGCCAGCCCCAAATCCTCAGGACCTCTTGTTCAGTCTGACCTGTCTCCTGAACACTGTTCACCACATTTCATGGATGTGTCAGCGAGGACACTCCTCCCAAAATGCAGCTGCCATTGTGGCAAAGCCTGGCCACCATCTCATGAATGACATGTAGGTACAGAAACATTTCTTCACATTAGGTAAAGAAAACAGAGTCACACAAATTCCTCTGAGAGGAAGAWATTAAGCTCAGAACACACAGACCTGATGCCTCCTAGCATAAAGCTTTAATTTTCTTAAGGAGCATCCCAAACCCAGCACCTTCCAAGGTACTCACACCCTTTAGCAGAGGCAGGGATACAGTTGGGAGTGGRTGAGGGGACACCAGGGGGACASCACTGCCATGACCCACAATGCCATTTGCCAAAGCCATGTGTGCTGAGAGTGCACTGCCAGCATCTCTGTGGCTCTACTGGGAGATACCCAGCCAGGACAACGGGCTCTGCTCTTTGCATTGCATTTCCCTGTTATCTCACACCTGCTGTAAAGTGCTGACTGAAGGAATGCTGAGTCAGGAGTGCTCAGATGGAGAATTTAATTTAYTTT
>NDFG01000429.1:7251-28982 GCA_002167245.1 Sporophila hypoxantha
GGGTTTCCTGCGCCGAGGTTTGCTCACTTGGCCAGCTTTCCCCGGGGAGGGGGCAGTGGCCAGCGCTGTCCTGGAGCCCTGTGTGACACCCGGTGGCAGCAAGCTGGGTTATTTACAGGAGCACAATGCACAAGTGCTGCCCGGGAAGCTGCTCACAGAGGGGTGCAGGGCACACAAGCCAAACTGCAATCAAGGCTTTCATTCCAGTCAAAGCTCTGCGTGCCTCGGAGTAACCAGAGGAGGAGGAGGGGGAAAAACCTCTTTAAAATAAATCACAGGCTTTTGTTCCCATCGTCTTCTGAACCTCCTTCAATTGGGAGGCTATTATTAATTTTTAATTATAGCATAATTTTTATTTCTTATGTAATACATATATATTCTTAATATATCTTTATAATTGAATTTATTTAATTTATTTTAATTAGAATGATAGATCTTTTATCTATTATATATTTAAAAATTCTTCTCACAGGGAAAGAATTTCTCTCTACTATCAAATCTAACCCTGCCCTCTGAAGGGGGGGAAGCCATTCCCTGGTTCTGTACATCCAGGACCTTGTCCCCCAAGTCCCTCTCCAGCTCTCCTGGGAGCCCCTTTAGGTCCTGCAAGGGGCTCTTGAGCTCTCCCTGGAGTTTTCCCTTCTCCAGGGGAAATTCCCAGCTCTCCCAAGCCTGGCCTCCAGAGCAGAGGGGGCTCCAGCCTGGAGCAGTTTCTGTGGCCTCCTCTGGATTGGCTCCAGCAATTAATAATTTTTAATTATATTATCATTTTTATTTCTATATTAACTTATATATATATTCTTAATATCTTCTTATAATTAATTATATTTTATTTTCATTATTATATATATTATAGATATTTTATATATTGTATATAATGTGTATTATATATATTATTATATACATTGATATATAAAATATATAATTATTTTATATATCATGTATTTAGTTATATTATATAATGCATGTAATTTAATGTATTGCATGTATTTAATATATATTATATATATTTCTATATTTTATAATATATTTAATATTTTGTATATTTTATTATATATTTATATTATATAATTTTATATATTTATATTATCTTATATTTTTATTTTTAATATATAATTATTATTAAATTATATATTAAAAAATAAAAATATATCTTTTATATAGGCTGTTATAATTTTTAAATGTCTTCCTGTAGATATTTAAAATAAAAAACACAAAATTAATGTCGCCGGCCTCTTTTTGCCCACCCATCCAATGCTCCAGCTCTGGAGCAGCTCTGTGGCCTCCTCTGGACTGGCTCCAGCAGTTTTCCAGGTCCTTCTGAATGCTGGACCTGGGGCTGGGGCAGCTCTTCAGGTGGGGTCTCAACCTGAGCAGGGCAGAGGGGCAGAATCTCCTCCTTCCCCTGCTGCCACCCACCTGGGGGATCAGCTCAGCAACAGAGAGATTCTGGGGCTCAGCACGGCTGGGGCATGTCCAGCCAAAAAGTCTCATATTTGGCTTTCCCAAGAACCAAATACACCACCTAGAATGGACAAATATCCCAACAGATGGATATAAATATCTGTGTAAATCACTGTAGGTGTGAGGATGCTGTCCCTGCACCCCCAGCTACGACCACAAACAAGGCTCAGCCACACTGGGAACTTTTAAAGTAGGAAACTGGGGAAAGGGGGGTGATTTTGAAGACAAAACTTCACCAAAATCCCTGAAAAAAAGGGAATGAAATTGCACAAACTGATTGTGGCAGCTTCTCATGAAACCCCCAGAGAGCCATGAGGGGTGAAAGGCAACCTCCAGTGGTCCTTAACTGGTAAATAAATTCCCCAGTGGGTGATACAGATGGAAAGGGAACTCCAGATCCTTAACTGGGAAAATAAATTCCCCGTTGGATGGGGATCATGGATGGAAAGGGAACCTCCAGTGTCCCTAACTGGGAAAAATTAAATCCCCAGGCAGGAAACATGGATGGAAAGGGAACTCCAGTGTCCTTAACTGGAAAATAAATCCCTGGTGGGTGATACAGATGGAAAGGGACCTCCAGTGTCCTTAACTGTGAAATAAATCCCCAGGGTGACATGGATGGGAAAGGCGAACTCCTGTCCGTTAACTGGAAATATAATACCCCAGTGGTGCGGACATGGATAAAGGGAACCTCCGATCCTTAACTGGGAAAATAACCCGTGTGGGGACATGGATGGACAAAGGGAACCTCCAGAAATCCTTAACTGGGAAATAAATCCCAGTGGATGGGGGACATGGATGGAAGAGGAACCTTCCAGTCCTTAACTGGGAAATAAATACTGATGGGTGTACAGTTGGAAAGGGACTCAGTGTCCTTAACTGGGAAATAAATCCCCAGTGGGTGACATGGATGGAAAGGGAACTCCATGTCCTAACTGGGAAAATAAATCCCTGTGGGTGATACAGATGGAAAGGAACCCTCCAGTCCTTAACTGGGAAATAAAATCCCGCCATGGGTGACAAGGATGGAAAAGGAACCTCCAGGAATCCTTAACTGGGAAATAAATCCCTGGATGGGGGACATGGATGGAAAGGGAACTTCCAGTTTCCCTAACTGGGAAATAAATCCCCAGTGGGTGTCTCGCCTCTGCTGCCTGGTTTTTATATCTGGAACTAATTTTGTGCGTCGTTCTGCTGAGTGAGGAGATAATTGCTGCAGCTGGGCTATTTCAGGCCTGCTCCAAAAGAACCCCTTTTTTCCATTATAATTCAGCAGTGATAGCAGACTCCTGGCCAAATTTATTTCTGCTGCGTGTAACCCCATTTAAGCCAGCGCCTTCCCCTGGAGATGGGCTCAGCCCATCGCTGTTTAAAATCGTGTGTTCACGTTTCTTTGTTCTCGGGGGAGGACAAAGGAAAAGCTATTTCCAAGATAAAAAATAAATAAATAATAATAAATAGTGAAATCTTGCCGTCTCCCTGCCACAAAAATAGACACTTAATTCACAATCCCGATAATTAGAAATGATCCGGTCTTTGCGCAGTAGCAAAAGAAAATAGCCCAAAATTGCTGCCTTGCAAAATATCTGTGGAAATATTCTTTTTGGTCTGAAAAGCGCTGGCTCCGCCTGCACGGCAGTCCGCACGGACTAGAGAGCTGGGGACGAATATGACAAACTCTTCTTCCCCACCAGCTGGGATGAGGTTTGAGCCGGAGGAAGGGCACTGAGAAAAGCGAGACAAGAAGCTAAAAAAAAGGAGAGGGTGAAGCTTGCCCGGGAGGAGCAATCTGCAGGGAACTCACAAAGCCCCTCGTGTTGATGCTCTTCTTCATTTTTTTTTCCTTGCTCCTCTGTGTTGTGCTGGCAACACAATAAACAAGAAAGGTGGGTGCAAAATGTTGAAAAACGCCAATCACTTGTTTTTTAGAATTTTAAAAGTTTAATGATAATAAAAAGATTATATAAAATAGCAAATAATTAGAGTAATAATTTATTGAATTAGGACAATATGAGACAATAGAAACAAAGAGTTAGGGACGGTCCAGACACCTTTTCTGGGCAACATTAAGCCGTGAAAAAGGACCCACGTTAACAGAGGATTAAACCCTTGAAAACAATAGCCTGTTTGCATATTCATACACCTCATACATGATGCATAAATTCCATTTCAAACAAAGGATTCTGTCTGGTCAGTGTCAGCTTCTTCCTCTGAATCCTAACCAGCATCTTTCATGACTGAGCGAGGCAGGAAGAAGTTCATTTCTTCTTGATAATGGAGCAATAAATTCTCTTTTCTTCTGAAAAGATTTCAGGTTGTCCTGCTGGCTGCTATTCTCGGTGCAAAGTCCTTCTTTTTTAAAAATAATCTTACATTGGCATAGTTTCTATTTTTAACATTTTTGTTAAACGCTAAAACTTTATTAACCACACTACTAAAAAAATTAATACTGGCATTTCACTTTCTAACATAACATATGTAATATTCACTTTAATATTTGCGAAAAAGCCAATCATCAAAATTACACACTTTTTCACACAAAATGAGATTTGATTGCTGCTGGTTTTGCTAACTGTAAAATAACAACGTGAGCAAGAAGGGCTGAACATGGGATTGAAATTATRTGCAAGCGGGGGTTGTGCGAACGTGATTCCTATTCTTGCCAGCGCGATAATACTCCCTGTTTACCAGCCAAAAGGAAGCTAAAATTAGGATATAAAAGTGTCTTCCAACAGGAATAAATTGCTCTATTGTCAGGGGAAGGGCGTGGGGGATCTCCCGGCCCTGCCCTTGGCTTTGACCCCGTCTCCCTTTCTCCCTGGTGTCACCCCAGCTTTTCATCCCCTCCTTTACCTCGCTCCATCTTTACACGGCCAACAATGGGAYCGGGGCTGTCGAGTTAAATGGCAATTTACAGCTGAAACAAAGGGGCCCGGGGGTTTTCCAGCTCCGGCACGGCCTCCGGCAGCCCATTAAATGAAAACAAACCACTGATCTCATTAGCGAGCGCTCCCCGGGCACGGCCCGCCCGCTCCTGCCCCTGAAGGAGGAGGAGGATGCGAATCCTTGGAAAGGAAATACGGGAAATGTGAAAAACGCCAATCACTTCGGTTTTTTTAAATTGTAAACAGTTTAATGATAATAAAATGYTTATAAAAATAGCAATATAATTAGAGTAATYATTATTTGYATTAGGACAATATGAGACAATAGAAACAAAGAGTTAGGGACGGTCCAGACACCTTTTTCTGGGCAAAATAAGCCCGGAAAAGAACCCACGTTAACAGAGGATTAACAGTTAAAAACAATCATCTGTTGCATATTCATACACCTCATACATGATGCATAAATTCCATTCAAACAAAGGATTCTGTCTGGTCAGTATCAACTTCTTCCTCTTAATCCTAACCAGCGTCTTCATGACTGAGTGAGGTGAGAAGAAGTTCATTTCTTCTGATAACGAAGCAATCAATTCTTTTTCTCTGAAAGATCCAGGTGTCCTGTGGCTGCTATCTCAGTGCGAGTTCCTCATTCCTCTCTTTTAAAAAAAGTATCTTACATATCACCGTTTCGATTTTAACATTAAGCTATAACCTAACATAATGTTATAGCCAGCTTTGTTGCTCCTGCTGTCTCTTTCCCCTACATCCAGGCAAAACCTGGAATTTGCTTTCAGCTGCAGCAGAAGATGCAGCCAGAGGCAGAAAGGAGCCCTGAGACCAGAGCAAAAGAGGGTTTTTATCCTTTTTGGAGTCTCTGTCCTGGAATGAGTCACACAGGGAAATTTCTTTTTTTTTCCCAATGGGGCCCTTGAGAAAAAAAAAACAGGGGGGGAATTCCCAGATTCCAGGTCCTGGTATTATCCCAGAATCCTCTGGGAGTGACCATGACATTTGTGACAAGAGTCATCCCCAGCTGCTTGAAAAATGCAGGAGAAATGACATTTTTTGACCAAAATGGGGAGCCCCAAACCTGGAGGAGAAGCTTTAAGTGCAGTGTGTGTGTGACAAGGAGCCATTGCCAGCTGCCAGGACCAACAGGAAGGGATAAAAACCAAACACTGATGAGGCAAAAAAAAAAAAATCAACCTGAGGGGTTATTTCAGCTGCTGGAGGCCCTTGCTCAGGTCCCTCTCTCTGAAATGTGCACAGAAATTAAATGGATGCCCCTGGAAGCACTCAAGGCTTGGTTGGATGGGGCTTGAGTGATTTGGGAAGGGAGGTTTGGACTCACAGAGAAAGGATTCACAGAGCTGATTCCTCCCCCAGGCTAAATCAGTTTTTCTGCTTGGTTTTGTCATCTGTGCCATGTATTTCCCTCCCTCATCTGCTTCCAGGATCTGCTCAGCAATTACACCCAGACTGCTGCAGGCCGTGCTCACCGCTGCACAACACCAGTGCAGGAAAACACAATCATTAAAAATTAATAACAACCTGCCAGGCACTCAAGACACAGTTGATCAGCAGTGAAAACTCAGACCTAATTCTTGCCCTCGTGGGGCTTGGAAGCTGAAGAAAGGAGTTTCACGATATATTGTGTGCTCATGCTTGGATTTTAATTACATCCACGTGGAGACAGCATTTGTTATTTTATGAGCGTTGCCTTAAAGGCATGAAATGGATACCACAAAAAAAGAGGGAGGGAGTGAGTGAATCCACTATCTATCCATCCGCCATAATCACCCATCCATCCATCCATCCATCATCCATCCATCCAGTCCATCATCCATCCATCATCCATCCATCCATCCATCCAATCCATCCATTCCAATCCACTCCATCCATCATCCATCCATCCATCCATCCATCCATCCATCCATCCATCCATCCATCCATCATCCATCCATCCATCCATCATCCATCCATCCATCATCCATCCATCCATCCATCCATCCATCATCCATCCATCCATCCATCCATCCATCCATCCATCCATCCATCCATCCATTCATCCCATCCATCCATCCATCCATCCATCCATCCATCCATCCATCCATCCACATCCATCCATCATCCATCCATCCATACCATCCATCCATCCATCCATCCATCCATTCCATCATCATCCATCCATCCATCCATCCATCCATCCATCCATCCATCCATCCATCCATCATCCATCCATCCACATCCATATCCATCCATCCATTCATCCATCCATCATCCATCCATTCCATCATCCATCCATCCATCCATCCATCCATCCATCCATCATCCATCAATCCATCCATCCATCCATCCATCCATCCATCCATCCATCCATCCATCCATCCATCCATCCATCCATCCATCCATCCATCCATCCATCCATCACGTTTGACTGTGATTTCAAGACCCTGTGCCAATTTATTCGAGCCAGCTCACCCCAGGCTGGTAAATTCAGTGTGAAGGCAGCCCTGAGCAGCAGGGTTTGTAAGGAGATCCCAGACAGATGCTCAGTAAATCAGGGGACCCACATGATCCCATAAATCAGGATCCTGATTAGGGTCAGAGGCTGCACGTGCTGCACAAAGCAGTGCCAGGACCTGCCCTGCTCCTCCTGTGGGAGGACAGCCAGAATTTCTCTCCATGGCAAATTATAAATTACTYGAATGTGCAAAGTCCTTGTCTCAGAGGATGAAAAAAATTCATCCTGGTCTTTTAGGGATTCTGCTCTCCCCTGGCAGTCTGTCTCTAGGGGAGGCAGAAAAGAAGCCACTGTTTCTCCAAACACATCCATGAATGTTGTCACAGACATATTTTATGAAAAATCCTTTTGCCAGGATCTTTTCTTCTGAGAAGCTGAGAAGCTTCAGCTTCTCCATGTTTTGCTGCTTTGGAATGTGATTTGGAGAATMGTTTAKCCAGCATGTGAAATTGTTTTTACTTGATGYCCAARGACAGCCACCTGTGTCGAGGCTGTGAGCAGTCACAAGATTTTATTATTCCATTTCTTTCCTTGATAGCCTTCTGAAGAAATCATTTCTTCTATTCTTTTATTATAGTTTTAATATATCATTTTATTTTAATATKATARATATCATAAAATAATAAATCAGCCTTCAGAAACATGGAGTCAAGATTCTCATCTCTTCCCTCATCCTGGGACCCCTGCYAACACCACCACAGAATGTCACCCACTGGAAGGCACAGCTTGGGCCCCAGGCTCAGCCCAGGACAACCCTGGATGTTGATATCCCAGTGGAAAAGGGAATATGTGATTTATGTGATAAGGAAATATGGGATTTGCACACACCATGATCTGGCACAGGGGAAATTCTGATTATATGGATGCACAGGGTGACCCTTTAGCCAGGCTCCACGTGCTACAACAGAATCAGGAATGTGCTGCCTGCCTGTAAATATTTATTAAAAATATATAAATAAAATAAGTGTAATATATGCATAAATAAATAACATTTAAAAMAAAATAAATAAATATCTTTAATATCTTACTATCTTTACTTTCCTGTTTGATTTTTTGTTCATTTCCTGGTTCCTCCAACAGGAAGAGCTGCAGTTCCCAGTATTTAATTGTGGGCAGGTTAAATCCCTTGGTGTAATTTCATCATCTTCCCCAGGTACATGGAGCATGAAGTTKATGGGATCAGAGCTGTTCTGGCTTAGCCAGGCACAAAAATGGGGGGAAATCAACTCATAAGGGTGAATTGGTTGTGGCTGAACACAAAAGTGGCACAAACAGCCTCTTAATTAGCTACAGGGATAATGAAATCACTTGGGCAGGGAAGCATGGACACAGCAGAGAATTAGGGAATGTTTGGGATGAAAGAGACCTCAAATCCCACCCAGTCCCACCCCATCCATGGCAGGGACACCTTCACTGGCCCAGGGTGCTTCAGAGCATGAAGTTCATGGGATCAGAGCTGTTCTGGCTTAGCCAGGCACAAAAATGAGGGGAAATCAATTCATAAAGGTGAATTGGCTGTAGCTGAGCACCAAGTGACACAAACAGCCTCTTAATTAGCTACAGAGATAATGAAATCACTTGGGCAGGGAAGCATGGACACAGCAGAGAATTAGGGAATGCTTGGGATGAAAGAGACCTCAAATCCCACCCAGTCCCACCCCATCCATGGCAGGGACACCTTCACTGGCCAAGGTGGCTCCAAGTTTGGCCTTGGGCACTMRCAGGGATCCAGGGGCAGCCACAGCTGCTCTGGGCACCCTGTGCCAGGGCCTCACCACCCTCCCTGGGAGGAATTTCTTCTCCTTTAAACCCTGTCACRCTGGCTTTTAAAGTTTTTCTAACCTTCTGATGTTCACATTCTTGTAAGGAACTTTCTCACACACTTTATGTAAATAACTCATTGGTTTGCATTCTTTTATAGAGGAGGAGAAATTGGATYYACTGTGTCATTGGAGAGGTGGCACTGTCACCCTGCAATCCACGGTCACTTTTGGAAATCTGTAAATGTTGGAGRCAGAATTAAACTTCCCTCTTTTTTGCCTTAGAAAATCCAGTGTCCGCYTCTTCCTGTTTCGTGTCCTAAAGTGACAAAACCCAGCTTTAAACTGAAAGTTTCAAACTCAGCCCMCTCCTRCAGGCAGAAGCAGTGCAGCCCCATTTCAAAATTTCATTTCATTGTATAACATTTCATTTCACTTCATTTAGTTTCAAAAAATTTCATTTCATTCCAAGAAATTCCATTTTACTTCCCTTCACTCCATGCAGTTTCATTCCATTTCGTGAAATGGAATGGCACTTAAAATTTTATTTTCTTTCACTCCACAAAATTTCATTTCATTTCATGAAATTGCTTTTCATTTCATTTAATTCCATGAAACAAAATGAAATTTCCTGTCAGGAAATGAAATTTTGAAATTCCCTTTCATTTCATTCCACAGAATTTCCTTGCATTTCATTTCATTCCATGAAGTGAAATGAAATTTCCTTCCTCTCATGAAATGAAATTTCATTTTATTTCATTTCATTGCACAAAAATTAATTTCATATAATTCCATGAAATTTCATTTTAATTCGTTTAATTCCATTCCATGAAATTTCCTGTGACCTCCAACACTGTTCCTTGAACAACACCCACACAAATTTCAAGGAAAAGGAAAGGTGGAGGAATTCTCCAAAAGRTCTCTTCACCTAAAGCTAAACCAAAGGTGACCAAATCCAGGAGTGACCAACCCCTCCAGCYCTTTCCAGCAGAAATTCAAAGATTTCTCTTTAAAATAAAGGTGATTTTTGTGGGTTTTTTTTTTTTCCATATTTAGTTTTTAAACCAAATTGTTCATGAACASTTTGTGCTTCCTTGTCCTGGACTGCCAAACCCTGTCCCCAACTCTTGAKGGAGTCAGGTTTCAAGGATGTCTCATCTAGAGCATAAAGTTTAAAATCTTTATTTTAAAATCATCTTCAAAACGTCTGCAAGTGCCCAGGAACCATAAATACTTCTGAATAAGACAGGGKAATACCTGGAAAATGAGGAATTTTGGGCAAAACCCATTGCTAACAACATTTCAAACCTTGAGCAGAGTCAGCTCTGTGGAATGGTGAATTTCAGGTGCACTTTTTGTAATTTATTTTTTACACTACATTTTAAAGAATCAGTTGTCAATGCCAATACATTTCCTTCTCCATAACTCATAAAGTGGCTAATTTTAAAAGCAAAAATATTACGAGTATGAGTAATTTCAGCCCGTGTGCTCACAGAGATCTTGTGATGCAGAGTGAATTTAATTAATTCTTTATTTTTGTAAAACAAACACTTTTCTCAGTGCCAGCCCTGTGTGGCTCTTGTAGGACCTGAAAATCAGATTTGGCTCTGCTCAATTTCAGCTCTTCTGACTGGATGGATGGGATTAGGAGCAGCAATTTGTTTTTCCAGAGGTAACAGAGCTCAGAGTTCAGCTGGAGATCCAAGACAGGGAACATTTTCCAAACCATTTTTTCACAGAATGCTTTTGGACAATTACAAATAAACAATATTTAAATMTAATTTAGCAAGTTTGCTGTGAGAACTTGTTACAGATGGAGCCCAAAGTTGCTTTTTCTGAAGTATAAAAAGATTTTGCCCTTTTTTGAGTGCTTCAAGAAGTCACATGTGGGATCTGACATGACAAAGACATGGTACAGGAGCAGAGCAGGGAACTCAGGATATCACAGAGGTACCTCAGAGCACCAGGGAATGAAACAAAGGGGGGAAATTAGCCCCAAAATCTTCCAGATCTATAAAAGGCTTATAAGGTATGAAATTGGTCATAAAACTAAGTTATTTTTAAATATAAATATAAAATTAGATATAATATATAATATTAAATAAGACATATTCATATATGATATAAAGATATAATATTTATATATTATATATAAAATAATATATGTATAATAATATATATTATCGAATATATATTATATATTACATATTATATACATATCTAATGTGTATATATATATCATATATGTAATATATTACATATATATTGCATACATATTGTATATATAATAAAATATATATTATATTTAATATATTATATATTATATTATATATACTATGTTGATATTACTATATCATATATAATTAATTAGGTGAAATATAATATAATATAATATAATATAAATATAATAAATATAATATAATATAATATAATATATATAATATAATATAATATAAATTATAAATAATATAATATAATATAATCATAATATAATATAATATAATATAATATATAATAAATATAATATATAATATATATAATATATATAATAATATTATTATTATTATAAAATTTAAATTATATATTATAATTAAAATTATTAATTTTAATAATAATTATATAATATTATAATAATATATATTATATATATATATATATATATATATATTATATTATATTATATTATATTATATTATATTATATTATATTATATTATATTATATTATTTATAGGAAATATTTCTATAAAATACATAAATAAAATAAACGTAATGTATGTATAAAAAATGTAAAAAAATAAATAAATAAAAATGAAAACTAAAAATTAAATAAAAGATAATAGTTATAATATATGTAATATATATAATTATATATTTATTTTCATATAAACATATTATAATATAAATATGACTAGAAATATAAATATGACTATAAATATAAATATAAATATAAATGTAAATATATATGTATGCGTATGTATATATATATATTAAAAAAATCTAAAAATAACCTTAGTTATAAAAACTAAGAAGTGCTGCGCTCCCCCAGAGCCAGCAACACCTCCTGGATGCCCTCATGGCTGGGAGGGCTCTGCCTGACCCAGGAGTGACGCCGGCTGGAAAACCTGAAAATTGCAGAAATTTCTTTGCTCACGGCCAGCGTGGGAACTGCAGGAGTCGAGGGCTCCAATTCCCAGAGATTATTTCTGGTTTTTTCTAAACTTGTAGCAAATATTTGGAATATCTAAGGTGTATTTTCAAGGCTAAAACATCACAGGGCTGTTCCATCCTGCCATCCACTGAACCTTTCCTGTTGAATTTCTCCCCAAAAATCCCAAAAGCAGCTCAGGAATTTTGTCAGGCAGCAGAAACCACGAGCTCGAATATGTTCTGGAAGCACACTCCAGACAGAATTCCCTCTCCAAATTCCAGCTGTAAAATAATAAATACTGACCGTGGAATGATGGAAGGGAGGGAGGAGAATGATGCTTTTACCTCAATCAGGAGAGCTGAAGGATATAAAAAATTATTCTGTGTACACCTGAGCAATTTCCTAATTACAGAACCAGGAATTGAAGTCACAATTTATCCTGACTTCCAGATTTTGCAGCCTTCTGTGGAGTGTTTTCAGATGCTTGGTTTATATATATWTTTAAAAATTAATATCAGCATATTTCTAGATTTCAATCTCTGTCTGAAATACCCCTGCCTCCCTGACCAATTCACTGATGCCTGTCCCCTATACATTACCTCACATTTTAAAAACAAAATGTTTTGGTTTTAAACATTTTAAAACAAACATCTTTTTAAACACTTTAAAACTCTGTCCCCTTTAGTTTTGTTTTCCCTGAGGGATTCAGGTGGATTTCCCCTGAGGAATTAGGGCAGAATTTCCCTGAGGATTTTGGACACATATTCCCTGAGGAATTCAGACCGAATTTCCCATGAGGAATCTGGGACAGAATTTCTGTGGAAAATTTAGGACAGAATTTACCCTTAAGGTTTGGAATTCGAGGAATTACTGACCATCCCTGGATCGAGAATTTCCTCAGATTGGGATGGAATTTCCATGAGAATTTGGGACCAAATTTTTCCGAGGATTTGGGTGGATTTTCCTGAGGGATTTGGGAGAATTTTCCCCTTGAGGATTTGGACAAATTTCCCGAGGATAGGCCGAATTCCCTGGGAATGGATGCGGATTTTCCTAGATGGGATTGGAAGGAATTTCTGAGTATTTTGGGGAACATTGAAGAGATGGAATTTCTGAGGATTGTGGGATCGAGATTTGGATATGATGGGGTTCATCCCCCGCTCTACGCCATGGTGGCGCCGCCGCCTGTCTGGTAAGCTGGGGCTGGGCCTTGGGTGGGCCGTTGTGAAAGAGTGCTGTGGTGGTGAAATGGTTGGACTCCCTGATCTTAGAGGTTATTCCCTGCCTTAATCATGAACCACAGAATGGTTTTGGGCTGGGAGGGACTTTAAAGACGATCTCCTTCCACCCTGTAGTGATTCTGTGGCTGAAGAGCTGTGGTTGTGACTGACCACCAGAGCTGGTTCACCTCAGGAACCCCAGGAAACTGTATAGAGGCATTTGCCATGTGTTCCTCACCCTGGTTGGTTGTTTCTTTTTGCCATACTCCAGCCCGGTGCTGGGCCACAGCAGCTGCAGTGGGGAGCTCCTGAGTGGGGAGCCAGACAGTTTGAGGCTGCATGGGGACTTGAATTTTCCTTGTGGGTTTTTTTTAAAATTCCATTTTACTTCCTTGTTTCTGGCCTTTAAATCTCTCGTGATGCAATTCCTGCTTTTTAAGTTGCTCTGTTTTTTCGTTAACACTTCTCCTCTTGGCTGACTTGGATGAGACTGGGTGCATTGTGACTGAACATTCACTTTTCACAATTCCAGTCCCTCATTTCCGTGGAGAATAGACAGGAGTCCTAATGACTACTTTATCAGAAATGGGAGAAACTCTTCTCTAAAAACATTGCCACCAAAACCCCATCTTTGGCCGTTTTAAGAGAGGATACACCTTTGTTTTGAGCAACCCAATCTAGTGGAGTTATCCTTTGCCGTGACAAGGGGTTGGAATTGAGATAGAACTTTCAAGGTTTCTTCAAACCCAGACACTTGTGGGATTGTTTGCATGTAATTGATGGAAGATAAATATACCTTTGAACTTCATTAATGGTTCTTTTTTACTGCTGGGCAGCAACTGAAGGGTCTGTTGCCCCTTCAGTGAATGTATATTGGAACATTTAACTCCTGTTAAAAATATTTGGGACGAGTTTTGGGACTTGAATCTCAAAAGGTGTAATTCAACAAAATTAAGACCAAGACAAAGCCCTGCAGAGACCCTGACTCCATGCCAGGGCCTGGTGCTGTGCAGGGACAAGGCTTTGGTTGCTTGTTCTTGATTTGTGTTCGGTTTGCTGCTGAGCTGGGCAGTTCAGCCGTTGCTGGCATCACCCTTTCTCTATGGTGGGTGGGGCGGGTGACACAGTGCCAGGGCTGAACTGAGCCGTGCTGTGTTGGCAGGGGGGGTGACCCGGGATGACCGTTGTCCACTGTGGTCATCATGTTCGAGCTCCCACGCCGGGGGGCTGGAGTACATCGTGCCCCTGCATGGCCAGCAGCCATGGTACCAGCAAGTTGGGTGGGCCGCGCCAATCGGCCGCGACGGGGATCTACGACGCCCACAATCCGCCTGAACGGGGTTACCCCTTCCTGGAGGCCAAGGAGAGAGGAGTTCTCGCACCAAGACCGGGCCAATGGACGTTGATGGCGGCCGCGCAAGAGCGACCCTCCCCTGACGTATCACGCAGGACACCATACCGTGGAGAGTGAGAGACCATCGGTCACCAGCACCACTATCAGCGGCTTACCCCGTGGTGGTTCCCGGGCATCCCAGCGCCTCGGTGGGGTTTGTCCTCAGAGCAGACCTCATCATTTCCATCGCGTGAGGGGTGGCACTGCCCGGGTGAAGGTGCTGTCATTTTTAAAATTTTTTGGGCTTTTTGGCCCCCACTGTCACTGACCTTGCGAAGAGGTCACAAACCACTCCTGATGCTGGTGGCTGGGCCAGCTGGTGCATCCCTGATCAGTGTGGGTGGGCTCTGCTTGCCTTGGGATGTGAAGGACCAGGGTGGCTTATCACAGGATCCACAGCATCATTTAGGTTGGAAAAGCCGTCCAGGATCTATTGAAGTCCAACTTGTGTCCGGTCCCCACCTCGTCACCAGCCCAGAGCACGCAGAGTTGCCACATCCAGCCTTCCCTAGGACAACCTCAGGATGGGGACTCAGAAGCTCCCTGGACAGCCTCTTCCAATGTTAGCAAGCTTTCTTGGGAAGAAAATCCTGCGATGATGTCCAACCTGGAACTTCCCCTGCACAGCCCGAGGCTTGTGTTCTTCCTGCCCTGTCACTGCTTGCCTGGGACAATGGAATAAAAATAGGGGGAAACAATTGCATCAGGATATTATGTACGTTGCCTGCCTTCTGTAGTACCCACCATGATTTCTGCACTCAGGTTCCTTTGGAATCTCCAGGGATTCATTAGGAGTGCGTACCTGTCCCCAAGCTGTGCACAGTGATGCACAGCTGGGATTTGGGTTTTCATGATCAAATATTTCCAAATTATTCTGAAGTATTTCTGAATTCTCTTAGGCCTGTGTTTTGGGCTGCCGACCTGGCCCTTCCCTTGGAAGCCTTTGGAAGGCTGATGTCAGATTGCAGTGTGGCAGTTACCCTCAGTACCTGTGTGGCACTGCTGTGAAGTCTGGGGATGGGCCAGTTACTTGACTTGTTTTTTCCATTCCTGACCCTCATTTGACGTCCCTAGGAGCCTGTGCAGTCGCTGAGGGGGGTAGTAGTGCTTAAAACATAGTCCTTTAACTTGCTCAGCATGGGACCCAAATCAGTGACTCATAAAAAGTACAAAGCATTTACTTACCTCTCTAAAAACTCAGAGAGTTTAAAAGGTCTCCAGAATTGTATTTACTTCTGGCAGAGGGTACAATGAGAATGCTTTGCTTTGGGGTTTGCGGCAAAGCTGATTGTGCCGATCCTGCAGTGGAAATTTTTCTTGGAGGTTCTCCCAGGTAATTGAGTGACAGAGGACAAGACCTGAAGTTGCTGCCAGGTGAGGTTTTTAGGTTGGATATTGGGGAAAAATATTTTCATGGGAAGGGGTGTCCAGTCCTGGCAGAGGTGTCCTGCGAGTGGACCATCCCTGGAAGTGTTCAAAAAAATGTTGGCACTTTGAGGACATGGGTTAGTGGTGACCACGGTGCGTGGTGCTGGGTTGACAGTTAACCTTGATGGTCTTGTCTTAAGGATTCTTATCCAACCTCAATGATTCCATGGTCCTTAGAAGAAAGGCTGTAAAACCATCACACCCTCTTGGGTGGGAACAGCTCTGGCAAAAGGAAGGAAAGGACTTCTAAGGCCCATTAAATGTGAGCTGAGAAACGGAACGCTCTTCTGTTTTGGAAAAGGAAAAGAGTTGCTTGATACTGATTCAAAATATTTCTCCTTTGCAGAAAACGCCGAAGGAAGAAACAGGATGGGATCGTGGCACCTCAATTATTTGTTTCACTGACTACTGTCCCCCCCTGCCTTCCGAGCTCCACCGTCTGTGCTGAGAAGGCTGCAGAGGAGGCATCCGTGGACCTGGCAGTCGCCGCTTTTGCTACCGGTGTGGGGGGGCTGGATTTTCCCTGAGGGATTCTGATGGATTTTCCCTGAGGAATTTAGGGCAGAATTTCCCTGAGGGATTTTGACACAATTTCCTGAGGAATTCAGGACCGAATTTCCCTGAGGAATCTGGGACAGAATTTCTGTGAGAAATTTAGGACAGAATTTCCCTAAAGGATTTGGGACACAATTTCCCTGAGGAATTCAGGACTGAATTCCCCTGAGAGATTTGGGACAGAATTTCCCTGAGGGATTTGGGATGGAATTTCCCTGAGGAATTTGGGACCAAATTTTCCCCGAGGATTTGGGATGGATTTTTCCTGAGGGATTTGGGACGGAATTTCCCTGAGTGATTTGGGACACAATTTCCCTGAGGAATTCAGGACCGATTTCCCTGAGGAGATTTGGGATGGGATTTCCCTGAAGGATTTGGGATTGATTTTCCCTGAGGATTCGGGGCCCGGCTCCTTTCCCGCTGCCGTGTCCGCGGCCGGGCCGGGCCCTGCTCGGTGCCGCCGCCGGCGCTCCCGATCCCGGCTCATCCAGGGCTGTTCCGTGGAATGCCGCCATCCGGCTCGGACCCACCTGGGCGGGGCCGTTTTCCCGGTTCTGGCCCAAATCCCGGGTAAATCCCGGTGAATCCCGGGTGGATCCCGGCCGGCGGGGCCTCCGCGCATGCGCAGCGAGCGCTCCCCGCCATCCCCAATTTGGGGTACTCGGGGAAGAACCGGAATCGCTCTCCTTCCCAAAAAATTGCATTTTGAGACCTTCCCAGCGCATCCAGCATTGGTTGAATTGTTTTTACTTTCACCATCGATCACCCAAGAAGTTTAATTTGCCAAAAATTAAGCCCGGCGAGCATCAATTAAAGCCAAAGGAGATGATATGGACATCTGGGATTGGAAATTTATGGCCCTTCAAGGAGTCTGGAGGGACCAGGAGATGCTAGAAGGATTAAGGGATGGAAAGTTGGGAAATTCCCTTTTGAGAGAAAGATTATTAAATGTTGGAAACCCTGGTTACTGAAATTTTTCTGTGCTGACGGGCACTGACCCCTGAGAGAACACTGCATTTAACATATAAACTGTAGCAGAAAGTTTCCAAAATTAAATTATAGCACTAAGATTATGAGTGTATAGTTTAAAATAAAAGTGTGTAAATATCACATAGCAGAAAACCTAAAGTTTAAAAATTTTAATAATATAATAATATATATATATATATATATAATAATAAAAATTTTAAGGCAGAAGCTAATCCTTTTTCTTCATAAATTAATAGTATTGTGTAATTAGTAAAACGTTCAAATTGTGAGGGACAAGTAATGTAGTTATTAAGCTAAAAATAAAGATCATTTAAGTGTAATTTTCTTAAATGTCTTCTTAAAAATCCCTCCTTGAAGGGTAACTGCGTATTTTGGAGATAAAAATTTCATGGCATCAGTTTGCAGCTGTGCCATTTAGTGACTGCCAAAAGGAAACCAGGGATTTCTCTAGAGGAATATTTTACTGGATATTTAACAGAGGGAGCATTTTTACTGTAAATTGAGTTATTGAGATTTGGGGTTGTTTTTCCTGTTTATATTTTCACTCTTGACTTCCAGCTCCGTGTGACATGAGGGAAAGTATGAGTAGGAATCAAGGGGGGCAGGTGGACCCCTCACAAAAAGGGAGTTTACAGCCTCAAAAATGCCCTGAAAACTCACTGGAGTGTGTGGTGGTAAATACTAAAACTTTTAAAGTTCCTCATCTTTATACATTTATATATTTTTTATGTATTGACAAATAGATATATTTATAAAATAAATTTATATATAAAAAATATATTTATGTATTGAGAAATATATTAATATAATATATATGTATGTATATATCTCATAATATCATATATAAAATATAATATATCTATATCTGTTATATATATTATAGGTATAATTATATACATAATAGAATATATGGAATTATACATATATAGAATATATATATATGTTATTATGATATGATAATTTATTATCATATATAATTATATATATATATTTCATATATATAATATATTACAGAATACATAGAAATATATAAAATATTTTTATAAATATAAATAAAAATCAATGAATATGTATAATACATAGACACACACAGATATAATTTTTACATATTGACAAAATTAATATAGGTAAAAATTGTTTATAAAACAAAAACCGTGTCCTGCTGTCTGATATACAGGATTTTAGCACATGAGAAAGCTCTGGCTATAAAACCGTAGGTTTGAAAGGACAAATATAAACTTCTGTATTTATAAATTAAAAGAATAAGAAGTGAGAAAAGATAAAAGTGTGGACGGCGTCTTGACTTCAGTCGCTGCTGCCACCACGTGTGAACATCAGGAAATGCAGCGCTACCATGACTCAGTGGTAATAAAACAAAAAAAAAACCAGAAAACCCCACAAAAACCCTCCGAACCGAACAAAAAAACGAACTAAATCACATTCATTCCACCAAAAATCCCCCAAAAAAGCCGAATTCCCGTTCCACCCGTAATTAAAAGTGGGATGGAACAAAGGACGACGCATGCGCAATGGCCTTCCCTGCAGAGTGCTGCCGCCCTGTGGCGAATGCTCGTACTGCAAGTGGCGTTGCAGTCCGTTATTGCGGATTTTAGGGGATAAAATGAACATTCTAGGGATAAGACTAGAAAATCTGAGTTATCTGCGCTGGAGAAAATTAAAAATGTTGAATGTGAATGAGAAGATTAATAGGAGATATTTTGAGGGTTAAAATTGAGGTTGTAATTAGGGATAAGTAGGGAAAGTTTGAGGGATAAAACTGTAAGGGATGGAATGAACTTTTTTGTGGGTGAGGATGTGAGGTAAACTAAAAGGACAGAGTTTTAAAGTGTTTAAAAAAATGTTTGTTTAAAATGTTTAAAACCAAACATTTTGTTTTTTAAAATGTAGAGGTAATGTATTAGGGACAGGCATCAGTGAATTGGTCAGGGAGGCAGGTATTTCAGACAAGAGATTGAAATCTAGAAATATGCTGATATTAATTTTTAAATATATATATAAACAAGCATCTGAAAACACTCCACAGAAGGCTGCAAAATCTGGAAGTCAGGATAAATTGGACTTCAATTCCTGTTTCTGAATTAGGAAATTTGCTCAGTGTACACAGAATAATTTTTTATATCCTTCAGCTCTCCTGATTGAGGTAAAAGCATCATTCTCCTCCCTCCTTCCATAATTTCACGCGTCAGTATTTATGATGTTAACAGCTGGAATTTCGAGAAGGAATTCTGTCTGGAGTGTGCTTCCAGAACATTTCGAGCTCGTGTTTCTGCTGCCTGACAAAATTCCTGAGCTGCTTTTGGGATTTTTGGGGAGAAATTCAAACAGGAAAGGTTCAGTCGATGCAGAATGAGCAGGATGGAACAGCCCTGTGATGTTTTAGCCTTGAAAAATACACCTTAGATATTCCAAAATATTTGCTACAAGTTAGAAAAAAACCAGAAATAATCTCTGGAATTGGAGCCCTCGACTCCTGCAGTTCCCACTCCGGCCGTGAGCAAGGAAATTTCTGCAATTTTCAGGTTTCCGCCGCGTCACTCCGGGTCAGGCAGACCCTCCCAGCCATGAGGCATCCAGAGGTGTTGCTGGCTCTGGGGAGCGCAGCACTTCTTTAGTTTTTATAACTAAGGTTATTTTTAGATTTTTTTAATATATATATATACATACGACATACATATATATTACATTTATATTTATATTTATATTTATAGTTCAATTTATATTTTCTAGTTCATATTTATATATAATATGTTGTATATGAAAATAAAGTAGTATTAATTATATAAATATTACATTATATATAACTATATTTTTATTTAATTTTTAGTTTCATTTTATTTATTTATTCTTTACATTTTTATTTACATACATTACGTTTATTTTTATTTATAGTATTTTTAGAAAAATTCCATAAATAATATAATATTAATATAAATAATATAAATATAAATAATATAATATATTAATAATATAATATATAATATAATATATAATAATATATATATTATATAATATATATTTATTATTATATATATATAATTAATATATATATTATTATATAATATTATTATATAATATTAATATAATATATATATATATATATTATTAAAAATTAATTAAATTAATATATTATTTATATATTTATATTTATATATGTTATCTTCACCTAATATATTATATATGATATAGTATTATAATCACTAGTATATATAATAATAATATATATATTAATATATAAATATATTTTATTATATATACAATATGTATGCAATATATTATGTATAAAATATAATAATGTATATATATACATTATGATATGTAATATAATATGTAATATATAATATATATTCATAATATATATATTTACATATATTATTTTATATATATTATATAAATATATATCTATAATCATATATAGATATATGATATGTCTATATATTGATAGATATATATCTAAATTTATATTATATTAATTTAAAATAACTATAGTTTTATGACCAATTTCATATACTTATACCTTTTTATAATCTGGAAGATGTTGGGGGCTAATTCCCCCGTTGTACCTGTGCTCTGAGTGCTCTTGATATCCTGATTCCCCTGCTCTGCTCCTGTCCATTTCTTGTCATGTCAGATCCCACATGCTGACTTCTTGAAGCACTCAAGAAAAGGGCAAAATTTTTTTATACTTCAGAAAAAAAGCCAACTTGGCTCCATCTGTAACAAGTTCCACAGCCAAACTTGCTAAATTTTACATTTTAAATATGTTTATTTGTAATTGTCACAAAAGCATTCTTGTGAAAAAATGTTGGAAATTTCCCTATGTCTTGGAATCTCCAGGCTGAACTCTGAGCTCTGCTTACCTCTGGAAAAACAAATTTGCTGTCCTAATCCCAATCCATCCAGTCAGAAGAGCTGAAATTGAGCAGCAGCCAAATTACTGATTTTCAGTCCTACCAAGAAGCCACACAGGGCTGGCACTAGAAAAGTGTTGTTTTACAAAAATAAAGAATTATTTAAATTCACTCTGCATCACAAGATCTCTGTGACACACGGCTGAAATTACTCATACTCGTAATATTTTTGCTTTTAAAATTTAGCCATTATGAGTTATGCGAGAAGAATGTATGGCATTGAAACTGATTCTTTAAAAGAGTGTAAAAAAAAAATTTACAAAAAGTGCACACCTAAATTCACCATTCCACAAGCTGGACTCTGCTCAAGGTTTGAAATGTTGTTAGCAATGGTTTTGCCAAAATTTCCTCATTTTCCAGGTATTGTCCTGTCTTATTCAGAAGATATTTAAGTTCCTGATCTTGCAGACGTTTTGAAGATTGAGTATTCTCTCTTT
>NDFG01000429.1:29007-49007 GCA_002167245.1 Sporophila hypoxantha
CCATCCATCATCGCATCCATCCATCCATCATCCATCCATCCATCCATCCACTCCAATCCCTCCATCCATCCATCCATCTCCAGTCCATTTCCAATCCAATCCATCCATCCATCCAATCCATCCATCCACCGTTATGACCTGTGATTTCAAGAACCCTGTGCCAATTTTATTCGGAGCCAGCTCCCCCAGGCTGCGTAAAATTCAGTGTGAAGGCAGCCCTGAGCAGCAGGTTTGATAAGGAGATCCCAGACAGAATGCATCAGTAAATTCAGGGGACCCACATATCCATAAATCGGATCCTGATTAGGGGTCAGGGCTGACAAAAGCAGTTGCCAGGAACCTGCCCTGCTCCTTCCTTTGTGTTTTGAGACAGCTTCAGAATTTTTCTTCTCCATGGGCAATTATAAATTACTGGACATGTGCAGAAGTCCTTGTCTCAGAGATGAAAAAAAATTACAAATCCCTGGTCTTTAGGGATTCTGTCATTTCTCCCTGCAGTCTGTTCTCTAGGTGGAGGGACAAAGAAAAGAAAGCCACTGTTTCTACCAAAACACCAATCCATGAATGTTGTCACAGACATATTTTAATATGAAGATCCTTTTGACCCAGCAGATCTTTTCTTACTGAGAGAAGGGCGGTGGCCCCCAGTGATAGAAAAAACAAATAGGGGGGAAAGGGGAGGGGTTATTATTTTTAAAAAAAAAAAAAAAAAATAAAAAAAACTTCAGCTTCTCCATGTTTTGCTGCATTTGAATGTGATTTGGAGAATGGGTTTACCCAGCAATGTGAAATAGTTTTTATACATGAATGGCAACAATAGACAGCCACCTGCTAGTCGAGGCATGTGATTGCAGGTCACATAGATTTATTTTATTGGCCATTTGCTGTTTTCTTTGATTAGTCTCCTTCTGTCAGTATATCTCCATATTCTTCTTATTTCTTTTTATTTTTATTAGTTTTTATATATATATCATATTATTATATAATCAAAATATTATATCTTAATAATAATAAATCAGCTTTCAGATAAACATGGTAGTGCAAGATTCTCATCTCCTTTCCCTCATCCTGGACCCTGCGAACACCACCACAGAATGTCAACCAACTGAAGGACAGCTTGGACCCCAGGCTCAGCCCAGGGGACAACCTGGATGTTGATATACCCAGTGGAAAAAGGGAATATTGATTTTATGTGATAAGGAAATATGGGATTTGCACACACCATGATCTGGATCACAGGGGAAACTTCTGATTATATGGATGCACAGGGTTGACCCTTTTAGCCAGGCTCACGTGCTACAACAGAAATCAGGAATGTACTGCTGCCTGTAAATATTTAATTAAAAATAATATAAATATAAATAAGTGTTAATATATGCATAAATAAAAGTAACATCTTAACATAAATAAATAAATATCTTTTAATATCTTACTATTTTCTACTTTTCCTGTTTGATTTTTTTGTTTCATTTCTCTGTTCCTCCAACTAGGAAGAGCTGCAGTTCCCAGTATTTAATTTGTGGGGCAGTTAAATCCTGGTGTAATTTCATCATCTATCCCCCCAGGTACAACTGGAAGCACTCGAAGTTTCATGGGAACTCAGAGCTGCTTCTGGCTCTAGCAGGCACAAAAATGAGGGAAAATCAACATCATTAAAGGGTCGAATTTCGGTTATGGTGATACTCAGCAATATAGTGACACAATACCAGCCCGTCTAATTTTTAGCTTACAGAGACAAGCTGCTAAATTCTCACGTGTGGCAGGAAGCCAATGGTGACCACAGCATGAGAAGTTAGTGTGGCATGTTTTGGTGATGAAAGAGATCCTCCAAATCCCACTCTCCAGCTCCCATCCCCATCCAATGGCGGCGTACATCCTTCTCACTGGCCCTAGGGTGCTTCAGAGCACTGAAGTTCATGGGATCAGAGCGTTTCTGCGTCTTAGCTCAGCGCCCAAAATATGAGGGGAAATTCAATTCATAAAGGTGAATGGCTGAGCTGAGCACCAATGGCACCACAAACAGCCACCTTAAGTTAGCCTACAGAAAGGATCAAGAAAATCACTTGGGGCAGGGAAGCCCACTGGAGACCAGCCAGAAGAATTAGGGGCAGAGTGTCGCTCTGAGACTGAAAAGGACCGCTCCACATCCCACCGCAGTCGCCACCCCTCATCAGTGTGCAGTGTGACACCCCTTTCACTGGCCAAAAGGTAGGCTCCAAGTTTGGGCTTGGGCACATGCCGGGATCCAGGGCCCAGCCCACAGCTCCCGCTTGGGCACCCTGTGCCAGGGCCTCACCACCCTCCCTGGTAGAATTTCTTCTCCTTTAAAACCCTTGTCATCACTCTGGCTTTTTTAAAGTTTCTTAACCTCGTCGATTGTTTACATTCTTGTAAGGAACTTTCTCACACACTTTATGTAAATAACTCATTTGGTTTGGCATCTTTTTATAGAGGAGGAGGAAAGTTGGATAAACTGGTGTCATTGGGAGAGGGGGGGTCGGCGCCACCTGTCCCAGCTGCAATCCACGGTCACTTTGGGAAATCTGTAAATGTTGGAGCCAAAATTAACTTCCCTCTTTTTTGCCTTAGAAAATCCAGTGTCCGCGTCTTCCTGTTGTGTCCTAAAGTGACAATAACCCAGCTTTAAACTGAGGAGTTTCAAACTCAGCCCGCCTCCTTCAGCGCCACGGAAACAGTGCAGCCCATTTTCAAAATTTCATTTCATTGAATATAACATTTCATATTCACTTCATTTAGTTTCAAAAAAATTCATTTCAATTCCAAGAAGTTCCATTTTACTTCCTTCACTCCATGCAGTTTCATTCCATTTCGTGAAATAGAATGGCACTTAAAATTCTGTTTTCTTTTCACTCCACAAAATTTCATTTCATTTCATGAAATTGCTTTTCATTTCATTTAATTCCATGAAACAAAATGAAATTTCCTGTCAAGGAAATGAAATTTTGAAATTCCCCTTTCATTTCATTCCACAGAATTTCCTTGATTTCATTCATTCCATGAAGTGAAATGAAATTCCTTCCTTCTTCATGAAATGAAATTTCATTTTATTTCATTGCATTGCACAAAAATTATTTCATATAATTCCATGAAATTTCATTTTAATTCATTTAATTCAATTCCATGATAATTTCTCTGTGACCTCCAACACTGTTCCTTGAACAACACCACCACAAATTTCAAGGAAAAGGAAAGGTGGAGGAATTCTTCAAAAGTTCTCTTCACCTAAAGCTAAACCAAAAGGTGACCAAATCCAGGAGTGACCAACCCCTCCAGCGCTTTCCAGCAGAAATTCAAAGATTATCTCTTTAAAATCAAAGGTGATTTTTGTGGTTTTTTTTTTCCATTATTTAGTTTTTAAACCAATGTGTTGCATGAACAGTTTGTGCTTCCTTGTCCTGGACTGCCAAACCTGTCCCCAACTCTTGAAGGGAGTCAGGTTTCAAGGATGTCTCATCTAGAGCATCAAGTTTAAAATCTTTATTTTAAAATCATCATTCAAAACGTCTGCAAGTGCCCAGGAACCTAAAATACTTCTGAATAAGACAGGGAAATACCTGGAAAATGAGGAATTTTTGGGCAAAACCATTGCTAACAACATTTCAAACCTTGAGCAGAGTCAGCTCTTGTGGAAGTTGTGAATTTCAGGTGCATTTTTTAGTAATTTTTTTTTACACTGCGTTTTAAAGAATCAGTTGCCAATGCCAATCATCTTCCTTCTCATAACTCATAAGTGGCTAATTTTAAAGCAAAAATATTACGAGTATGAGTAATTTCAGCCCGTGTGCTCACAGAGATCTTGTGATGCAGAGTGAAATTTAATTAATTCTTTATTTTTGTAAAACAAAACACTTTTCTCTCAGTGCCAGCCCTGTGTGCTCTTGTAGGACCTGAAAATCAGTTTTGGCTGTGGTCAATTTCAGCTCTTCTGACTGGATGGATTGGGATTAGGAAGCAGCAATTTGTTTTTCCAGAGTAACAGAGCTCAGAGTTCAGCTCGGAGATCAACGCAACAGGGAACATTTTCCAAACCATTTTTTCACAGAATGCTTTTGGACAATTACAAATAAACAATATTTAAATGTAAAGTTTAGCAAGTTTGCTGTGAGAACTTGTTACAGATGGGCCCAAAGTTGCTTTTTTCTGAAGTATAAAAAGAATTTTTTGCCCTTGCTGTGGTGCTCCTTAGATAGTTTCCATCAATGTGGACCTGACTGACAAAGACATGGTACAGGAGCAGAGCAGGAACTCAGGATATCACAGACGGATACCTCAGAGCACCAGGGAATGAAACAAAGGGGGGAAATTACCCCAAAATCTTCCAGTTATTTAATATTAAAGTTATAAGGTCATGAAATTGGTCATAAAACTAAGTTTTTTTTAAATATAATATATAAAATTAGATATAATATATAATATATTTTATATATAACACAATATTCATAGTATGATATAAAGATATAATATTTATATGATTGATATATAATGAATATATATTATAATAAGTATAATTTATTAGTCGAATATATATTATATATGTACATATTATATTACATATCTATGTATATATAGTATCATATATGTAATATATTACGATATATATTGCGTACATATTGTATATATAAAATAAAAATATATTATATTCTTATATATTATATATTATATATTATATATACTATGTGATATATACTACCTATCATTACATATATTAGTGAAATATAAATATAATATATATATAATATTAATATTAGGATGAAATATAATATAATATAATATAATATAATATAATATAATATAATATAATATAATATATATATAATATATATATTAATATAATATTTATTATTATATAATATATAATAATTAATATAATATCATAATATATATTAATATAATATATATAATATATAATATAATATTAATATATATATATATATATATATATATAATATATATATATATAAATATATAATATATATTATTATATATATAATATAATATTATATTATATTATATTATATTATATATTATATTATATTATATTATATATTATTATATGGAAAATATTTCTATAAGAAAAACATAAATAAATAAAACGTAATGTATGTATAAAAAAATGTTTAAATAAAATAAATAAAATAAAAATGAAAAAACTAAAAATTAATAAAAGATATATAGTTATAATATATGTAAATATATATAATTATTATATTTATTTTCATATAAACATATTATATATATATAAATATGACTAGAATATATAATATGACTATAATGATAAATATAAATATAAATGTAAATATATGTATGCGTATGTATATATTATATATTAAAAAAATCTAAAATAACCTTAGTTATAAAAACTAAGAAGTGCTGCGCTCCCCAGAGCCAGCAACACCTCCTGGATGCCCTCATGGCTGGGAGGTCTGTGCTGACCAGGAGTGACGCCGGCTGGAAAACCTGAAAATTGCAGAAATTTCCTTGCGCTCCGCCGGAGTGGGACCTGCAGGAGTCGAGGGCTCCAATTCCGAGAGATTATTCTGGTTTTTTCTAAAGCTTGTAGCAAAATATTTGGAATATCTAAGGTGTATTTTCAAGGCTAAAACATCACAGGGCTGTTCCATCCTGCCTCATTTCTGCATCGACTGAACCTTTCCTGTTGAATTTCTCCCCAAAAATCCCAAAAGCAGCTCAGGAATTTTGTCAGGCAGCAGAAACCACGAGCTCGAATATGTTCTGGAAGCACACTCCAGACAGAATTCCCTCTCCAAATTCCAGCTGTAACATCATAAATACTGACGTGAAATTATGGAAGGGAGGAGGAGAATGATGCTGCTTTACCTCAATCAGAGAAGCTGAAGGATATAAAAAATTATTCTGTGTACACCTGAGCAATTTCCTAATTACAGAACCAGGAATTGAAGTCACAATTTATCCTGACTTCCAGATTTTGCAGCCTTCTGTGGAGTGTTTTTCAGATGCTTGGTTTATATATATATTTAAAAATTAATATCAGCATATTTCTAGATTTCAATCTCTGTCTGAAATACCCTGCCTCCCTGACCAATTCACTGATGCCTGTCCCCTATACATTACCTCACATTTTAAAAACAAAATGTTTTGGTTTTAAACATTTTAAAACAAACATCTTTTTAAACACTTTAAAACTCTGTCCCCTTTAGTTTACCTCACATCCTCCCCACAAAAAAAGTTCATTCCATTCCTTACAGGTTTTATCCCTCAAACTTTCCTACTTATCCCCTAATTACAACCTCAATTTTACCCCTCAAATATCTCCTATTAATCTTCTCAATTTCACATCACATTTTTAATTTTCTCCAGCGCAGATAACTCAGATTTCTCCCTAGAATGTCTATTTTATCCAAATGTTCATTTTATCCCCTAAAATCCGCAATAAGCGGGAACAACGCCCACTTGCAGTACCGAGCATTCGCCACAGGGCGGCAGCACTCTGCAGGGAAGGCCATTGCGCATGCGCCGTTCGCTTTGTTCCATCCCACTTTTAATTACGGGTGGAACGGGAATTCGGCTTTTTTGGGGGATTTTGGTGGAATATATGATGTGATTTAGTTCGTTTTTTGTTCGGTTCGGAGGGTTTTGTGGGGTTTTCTGGTTTTTTTTTTGTTGTAGTACCACTGAGTCATGGTAGGCTGCAGTTCTTGATGTTCACCACGTGGTGGCAGCAGCGACTGAAGTCAAGACGCCGTCCCACACTCCTCTTTTCTCACTTCTTATTCTTTTAATTTATAAATACAGAAGTTATATTTGTCTTTCAAACCCTACGGTTTTATAGCAGAGCTTTCTCATGTGCTAAAATCCTGTATATCAGACAGCAGCACGGTTTTTTTTAAAACAATTTTTACCTATATTAATTTTGTCAATATGTAAAAATTATATATGTGTGGTGTCTATGTATATACATATTCATTGATTTTTATTATATTTATAAAAATATTTTTTATTTCTATGTATTTGTCAATATATTATATATATGAAATATTATATATCATTATCCATATCTATAAATATATATCATATCATATATATTATTTCTATTATATGTATTATTACATATATTCTATTATGTATATAATTATACTATAGATATATATAACAGATATAGATATAATTATATTTTTATATATTAATATAGATATATACCAACATATAATTTATATTATATATTTCTCAATACATAAAATATATATTTTATATATTTATTTTATAAATATTCTTTTTGTCAATACATAAAAATATATAAATGTATAAAGATGAGGAACTTTAAAAGTTTTAGTATTTACACACCACACCACTCCCAGTGAGTTTTCAGGCATTTTTGAGGCTGTAAACTCCCTTTTTGTGAGGTCCACCTGCCCCCCTTGATTCCCTACTCATACTTTCCTCATGCACAACGGAGCTGGAAGTCAAGAGTTAAAATATAAACAGGAAAACAACCCACACAATCTCAATAACTCAATTTACAGTTAAAATGCTCCCTCGTGTTAAATATCAGTAAAATATTCCCTCTAGAAAGATCCTGGTTTTCCTTTTGCAGTCACTAAACTTGCACAGCTGCAAACTGATGCATGAAATTTTTATCTCAAAATACGCAGTTACCCTTCAAGGAGGATTTTTAAGAAGAATTTTAAGAAATTACACTTAAATGATCTTTATTTTTTAGCTTAATAACTAATTACTTGTCCCTCACAATTTGAACGTTTTACTAATTACACAACACTACTTTAATTTATGAAGAAAAAAGGATTAGCTTCTGCCTTAAAATTTTATTTTATTATATATATATTATTACTATTATTTAAAATTTTAAACTTTAGGTTTCTGCTATGATATATTACACACTTTTATTTAAACTATACACTCATAATCTTTAGTGCTTATTTAATTTTGGAAACTTTCTGTACAGCTTTAAGTGTAAATGCAGTGTTCTCTCAGGGGTCAGTGCCGTCAGCACAGAAAAATTTTCAGTAACCAGGGTTCCACATAATATCTTTCTCTCTAAAAGAATTTCCCAACTTTCCATCCCTTAATCCTTCTGCATCTCCTGGTCCCTCCAGACTCCTTGAAGGGCCATAAATTTCCAATCCCAGATGTCCATATTCATCTCCTTTGGCTTTAATTGATGCTCGCCGGGCTTAATTTTGGCAAAATTAAATTTTGGGTGATCGGATGGTGAAAGTAAAAATTCACCAGTCTGGATGCGCCGCTGGAAGGTCTCAATGCAATTTTTGGGAAGGAGAGCGATTCCGGTTCCCGAGTACCCCAAATTGGGGATGGCGGGGAGCGCTCGCTGCGCATGCGCGGAGGCCCCGCCCGGCCGGGATCCCCGGGATTCACCCGGGATTTACCCGGGATTTGGGCCAGAACCGGGAAAACGGCCCCGCCCAGGTGGGTCGAGCCCGGATGGCGGCAATTCCACGGAACAGCCCTGGGAATGAGCCGATCGCGGAAGCGCGCGGCGCGGCACCGAGCAGGGCCCGGCCGGCCGCGGACACGGCAGCGGGAAAGGAGCCGCGGCCCCGAATCCCTCAGGGAAAATCAATCCAACATCCTCTCAGGGAAATCCATCCCAAATCCCTCAGGGAAATCCCATCCCAAATCTCCTCAGGGAAATTCGTGTCCCAAACTCAGGGAAATTCCGTCCATCCCTCAGGAAAATCTCATCCCAATCTCCTCGGGGAAAATTTGGTCCCAAATTCCTCAGGAAATTCCATCCCAAATCCCTCAGGGAAATTCTGTCCCAAATCTCTCAGGGGAATTCAGTCCTGAATTCCTCAGGGAAATTGTGTCCCAAAATCCTTTAGGGAAATTCTGTCCTAAATTTCTCACAGAAAATTCTGTCCCAGATTCTCAGGGAATTCGGTCCTGAATTCCTCAGGGAAATTGTGTCCAAATCCTCAGGAAATTCTGCCCTAAATTCCTCAGGGAAAATTCCATCCCAAATCCCTCAAGGAAAAATCCAGCCCCAATCTCTCAGGAAAATTTGGTCCCAAATCCCTTAGGGAAATTCTGCCCAAAATCCCTCGGGGAAACCTTTGTGAGGGGTATTTGGGAGCTGGGAAGTGAAAAACATCAACCTCCCGTGGGAGTTGCTCCCGTGGGAAGTTAAATAATTAGTCCTCATTTCCTCTGTAAACGCAATTAAGGCATCCAAGGGCAGCAGCCTCGGGCGCTGTCGGTGTGGAGCAAACTTGAAGGGAAATGTGGGAGAAAACCCAGTTCAGGGATGAAAGGTGCACCTTAAAAAAACAGAGATCAGGCAAAGGAGATTATTCCTGCTTTTGCTTTAATTGCAGCACCAAAATGCTCCATCAAGGCCCCAGGCTGGGGGAAAAGCTGGACCCGGTGCTTCCCTCCCTATCCATTCTTCCCACAGCGCCCAGTGCAGGGAAAATGGATGGCAGCAGGGAGAAATGTCTGGGAAATACAGGATGGGGTGTGAGGGAGCCCAGCAGAGCTGCTGGTTTGCCCTGACACCCTCTGGGGGCTTGGCCACCCTTCAGGCACACACAGCTGTCCCAATCCCAGTACAGACCAGTACAGGTGTCCTAATCACAGTGCAGCCCAGTACAGGTGTTCCAATCCCAGTACTGCTCAGTACAGGTGTCCTAATTCCAGTACAGGTGTCCCAATCCCAGTACAGGTGTCCTAATCCCAGTACAGACCAGTACAGGAGTTCCAACCCCAGTACAGCCCAGTACAGCTGTCCTGACCCCTGCAGAGTTGTTCCAACACCAGTACATCCCAATACAGGTGTCCCAATCCCAGTACAGCCCAGTACAGGTGTCCTAATCCCAYTACAGGTGTCCCAATCCCTGTCTAGTTTTCCCAATTTCTGTACAGCCCAATACAGGCGTCCCAACCCCAGTACAGTCCAGTGGAGCTGTCCTGACCCCTGTAGATGTTCAGTACATCCCAATACAGGTGTCCCAATCCCAGTACAGCCCAGTACAGCTGTCCTAACCCCTGTAGAGTTGACCCAACACCAGTACATCCCAGTACAACTGTCCCAATCCCAGTACAGGTGTCCTGATCCCTGTCCAGCTGTCCCTGTCCCTGTACAGCCCAGTAGAGGTGTCCCAACCCCAATACAGCCCAGTACAGGTGTCCCAATCCCTGTCCAGCTGTCCCAGTCCCAGTGCAGCCCAGTCCAGCTTTCCCAGTCCCTGTCAAGCTTTCCCAATCCCAGTACAGCCCAGTACAGGTGTTCCTATCCCTGTCCAGCTGTCCAGTCCCAGTACAGCCCAGTACAGCCCAGTCCAGCTGTCCCAGTCCCAGCCCATCCCAGCAGAGCTCTCCCAGTCCCTGCAGTGACCTCAAAAGCCAGAGCACACCTTGGCACATCCTGCTGTTCCAGGTGGGGCACGCCACAGGATTTCCTGTGGGACAAGTTCTGCCTTCCCTTGCTCCCAGGATCCAGCCACCACTGAGGGAGTGTTGCTGCCTAAAGCTTTAAAAAACAACCCCAAAACAGTACAGGAAATATGAAAATATCACAGTAAGTAAGYCTGAAACTTCAGACTCTGAGGTCACATCCAGGGTAGGAGAGTTGAGGTTGTAGGAGCCATGGAGGACAATTCCAGCAATGGGTGTATCCCAGGATTTTCCCTGCAGCCTCAGTGGTGATTCCCTGCCTGCAGCACGCCCTGCCCATGAATTATGCAGGTTTTTATCCTGCCCATGAATTATGCAGGTTTTTCTCGGGTTACAGTGTGTGTGTTGACAAGGTGTCAGCCCGGATTCCTAATCAAGATGCCAGGGAAGATGGAGCAGCTGCCCCGTGAGGCTTCGTTAGCCGTGCCCATAATCTGATCACTGAGTTATTACAATTCCTAGAAATTGAATTCTGGCAYTTCCAGCCTGTCACTCAAGCACCCTGATAGCCCAGCTCTCCTGGTGGGGTTTGAGGTGGCTGCTTTTCCACAAAATTCCACCTGGGAATTCTGCAGCAGTTTGTCCTTGTTCTGCTGCTCTCTTAAGGTTTTGTTACTTTTACTCATTTTTAGTGATTCAGGATTTAAAAATTACTTTTTTCTAAACTCCTACAGTGTTATAGTTCCTCTTCTTTTGAGAAAAAACCCAAGAACCTCTAAAGGTTATGATGAGTGATTTTAACACTAATATGAAGTGACAATTCTTGCTGAGGTTTGATGATTTTATGTCAATAAAAGCACAAGCCTAAAGCCATTTATTTATGATTGATTATAGCACTGATGAATAGAGTAACACATAATATCTTCTATTACATAGGGTCTGGAATAATTTTGTTTTCAGTTGATTGATTTTCTGAGAYCTCTTTATTCTTCTGTTCATCCTGACCTTTTAAAAGAAATACCTTCCTTTCTAGGCTAGGTGGAAAAAACTCTTCACACCAGAGGCCATCCACKCTGCACAGCCAGTTTATTCTTTAGTAAACCCTCATTTATGCAGCTTGATTTGTTTTCCACATGAGAATATTCCTGTTTCCCAAGGGTTTGAAGTTTACTCTGAAAATGGCACCTTTTAAAACCAATTCTCCTCAATCCTCTTTAACCAGTGGCTTTGGTGCTACATCTTTTTAGACCTGGATATTATTTAATAATTTTTTTTTTTATAACAAACTAAGCACATAGGATGATSTACAACTGCAGAATGTCCTCAGCAGTCACAAATCACTCACTACAAAGAAATTTCCTTTCTGCCCCTTTCTAGRTCTGCACAATTTGTGTCTCCTTGCATTGAGCAAAATGCACATCACCAGCCCTGACACCTGGAGAGTTCTGCTTTATTGAGCAATAACTTAATGTCAAATCAGCTGCCAGAACTCAGAGTTTACCCAATTCTCATGGAATTGTGGAGGATCCCTCGGGATGGGCTCTGTCAGTCCACCCAATACCTAAATGGAAATGTCATTTCACCACAGAATTTTTTTTACCACAGAATTCCTCCATTCTCCAGCCTCACTAAAGCTATAAAAGAGGTATCAAATATTGTCAAGTATTGTACAGAGAGATGCATATAAATCACATTAATATTGCTAAGTAGAGACACCACAATTATGAAGAAATGAAAGTCAGTTGGTAAGGAGCTGGTGAGAGATCTATTTTAACAAAACCACTTTAAAATAAGCATAGTCCTTAATAATTSACCACTTAAGCATGTTCCTCAGTGCCACATCCACACAGATTTTAAATACAGAACTCTAAGTCAGTAAGAACAAATATTGCRCTCATTTAGGGCTTTGCACAGGAATAAATGTAGATGGAGAATGAGCAGCAGCTCTGCAGTAATAGCTTGGAAATACAAATAAGTAGAGTGCCAAGAATGAGAGAATACATTCAAAATTAGGAAAACTCTCTCTGCTTCAGCATCAAAACTAATTTTCCTCTTGAAATCAATGCTAAGGCCCAGCTCTTGTGGATTTCTGACAGGATGGGTTTTGTTTCCTTGTTTGAGGAAGCTCTGGGGGCTTGCAGAGTTCAGTAGCACTGAAGCCTCATCAGAAAAAATTCAGACAAGTCCATTCCCAGATTCAGTGAAGTAATTGAGTAAACTCTGCTGAAAATTGAAAAATTCAGGAGAGACACTGATTAAAGTGATATCTGGCAGTTCTGCATTTGACAATCAAATTATGCCAGAGGACTAATCAAAGCAAGATACCTACATGATCTAAATCTGTATTTATAACATGATCTATATCTGTATTTYTAACATTTTCATCAGCTCTGAAATGTTAATCCCAGTTTTGAAATTCAGGCTGTGATCACTCTTGTTTTGCCTGCACTGACAGGCATCCTAAGGAATCCTAGAAATTTAGACTTTTATTTTTTTTCTGATGATTCTTCAGCCAGATAAAAACTCACTTCTTGCTCTTCCCAAGCCTTACAGAAATTCTTACTCCAAAGTGCTGGAGGCTGGAGGAAATGCAGTATCTTGTCTCCTTGGAGACCATAAAAGGGCTGTTTGTGTGAGCTGAACACACCCCACAAATGACAGGCCAGAGCCCAACTGTGTAAATCCTTCCAAAAACTTTTACTAATTCTGCTGGGAACAAAACTGTAGGGAGAAAAAAAAATATAAGTTTATAACAAGATGTGTGCAGTTATACCAACACTTTTCAGATTTCCTGTATCTTCACAAACAGCACTGAATGATTTGCATGGATTTAGTGAAGAGAGGATTTTTAGAAAAGCTTTTTGCTCATGAAGTAAAAAATACATTTTTGAACAGGAAAATGCTCTAGTGCTTAAGGTTGAAGGGAGATAGGGGTGGGGAACAAATGTCAAATTCAAGGTCTTTGGAGGAGCTCATCCCAGGTGTTTGACACTCTGAAGGACAAAAGTTGGTTCTTCACACCCACAAAGTAAAAATAGATAAAAAGTAAAAACACCCCCAAACAACAAAGTTAATTTTACCCACAAAGTAATCTTCATGGATGTGCAGGATTTTCTTGCTCCATCCTGCTGGCCTCTTTTGGCTTTTCCAGCTCCAACTGAGTTTTATACTATTTTATGTTAACAAATTTAAAATGGAGCTGTATTTTTTTTTCCATAAGGTTTTTTAAGGATAAACTGTTTAATTAAGAAATGACACTTAAAATATTTTTACTTTTAACTTAATAACTAGCTACTTGTGGTTTGTAATGTGGATTTTTTAAATCTAATTACACAATATTGTTTAAAATCATGAAGAAGAAGAGGAAGAAGAAGGTCAAGAAGAAGAAGTAGTTTTTCTTCTAAAACTTTTATATTGTTATATATATATAATTATATTTTTTAGATTTTAAACTTTAAGTTTTTTACTATATGAAATGGATTGAGAGGTTCACTGGAGGAACATCTACAGGTTTTGTGCTCTGTGCTTTGCACTTGTGATCACTGAGTCTCTGTAAGAAGGGACTTGCACATAAATTATAGTTCAAATAGACTAAACTTGGCCTTCTCCCTTGAAAGCTGAATGGGAATTTTATTTTTTTTTTTAATGTATCCAGTCTATCCTAAAGATATTTCCAAAGAGAGCAGCAGTAGGTGGGATTTCCACCACCCAGTTTTGGTCTGATACTGAGAAAAGGAAACAAAAATTCAACTAACACTGCATTTAAAAAAATGCTTGTGATGGAGGGGAGAGAAATTGCAATCACTTAAGTATCTGAAGTGATATTTTACACTTTTATTTGAATTACACACTTAAAATTTTAATTTTTAASTTAATAACTAACTACTTMTGGCTTGCAATGTGGACTTTTTTATCTAATTACACAATACTACTTAAATCTATGAAGAAGAAGGACCAGCTTCTGCCTTAAAATTTTTATTTTGTTATATATTCTAAAACTTTAAACTTTAGGTTTTCAACTATGTGGTAGGACACACTTTTATTTAAACTATACACTCATAATCTTAGTTCTAMAATTTAATTTTGGAAGTTTTCTCTATGGCTTCAGGTCAAATGCAGTGTTCTTTTGGGGGTCAGTGCTTGTTAGCAGAGAAAGTCTGAAATTCTCAGTAATTTTATCAGGGTTCTAAGAGAYAGCCTCACTCATTGCTGTTTTTTATTTATTTCTCCTGTTCAGATGCATCACCGTGCACGTTAACACCCACGTGCAGAAGCCATGAATTCCAGAAAATTCCCCTCAGAAGCACGGAGAGCTTTCCCTGCTGCCAAAGCCCCCAGCCAGCAGCCATCCCACATCCTGGTGGTGGATGCCACCTCCCCTGGCTGGGCCAGCACCTGCTCCGTGCTCTCCGAGGCTCTGGAGAACGTCCTGTGCCTGGCCTGTGGCCTGGCAGGGCCCTGCAGGGTGCCCCTGCTCAGCCTCTACGTGGTGCAGCCCCAGCAGGAYTGTCTGCTGCCCTTCACGGTATGCCCCAGGCTGTGCTGCTGCTCAGGGGGAAAAAAATGTTAATTATTTACATCTAAATTCATATCTAAAAATCTGTATATAAATTCACATCTTAAAAATCGGCCGTTCTCAGAAGGATCGTTTCGCCATGAGGTGAATTTAATGAAATTTTATAAATTTCATAAAGTTGAAAAGGAGGAGTGACATTTTTGATCTGTCAACCTGATCAATTKGGTTTTGTGCTCTTCCTTCCTAAAACATCTGTTTTGGAGCATCTGTTGCACCTTTCATGTGCTGCTTTGTGCTGTACTGCTTCTCTGTCAGAATTATCACACACAGCTCGAGCTGGACAAATGTTACCAATGTGTGAGAGGTTCTAGATATTGAAGGGGAAAGGTGCAGAATTAGAAAATAAATAAATTAAATATATATATATATTTTATATATATATAAAATATATATCTGTGCTGAATATATTACCAATATGTGAGAGATTCTACATATTGAAGGGGAAAGGGGCATAATATATATATATGCTGAATATATATATATATATATTATATAATATATAATATAATCTATATATATATTATATATATAATATATATTTTATATATATATACACATATTTAAATATATATATAAAATATATATCTGTGCTGAATTTGAGAAACATCCAGATGATTCTGTGATTTCAGGAAAAGTCCTCTAAGATTAAATCCAATTTTAAACCCAGCCCTGGCAAATCTACCACTTAACCATATTCCTAAGTGCCACATCCACACAGATTTTAAATACAGAGATCAAAGTCAGTAAGAACAAATATTGCTCTCACTTAGGGCTCTGCACAGGATTAACTGTAGATGGAGAGTGAGCAGCAGCTCTGCACTAATAGTTTGGGAATATAAATATGCATRTTAAAGTTCACAAGAATTTTTGAAYTCATCKTGTTAGAAATAATCACTCTGAGCACTCCCATTCACACAGCATCAGTGTAAACACACAGGATTAACCTTTCCACTTTATGGTGGAAACATTCTGAAGAGTTTTGTCAAGTCTTCAGATCTTGAGAAAAATAAAAAAACAGAGGTCAAGAGTAAATTAGCAAATGTGATCTGCAAGAAGACTCTGGCTAATGGTGGTGTTTGTTTGGTAGGAAAGGTTATAGATAATGTGACAAGGATAATATGACTGCTGCTCCTGATCAGCTGTCTTTTTTATTTAAACAACAATTCCTCATTTTGACAGTCGCTGTTTTTAAAGGCAGAGGAGCCCTTAGATCACTGTTTTGTGTGTTCARATCACAGGCTATTATATTTCACTAAAGTACCCCTATTTCAGTAAAACTTCCTTCCAGAAAGCCATCTAGTTTTGATCTGAAGACAAGATAGGTAATCAAGTACTTCTCTTGATAATTTKATCCAGTGGTTAATAACTGTCATTGTGAAACCTGTKCCTGGTTCCTAATTTGCATTTATTTGCTTTATCCTCCAGGGATTTCTTAATATTGAAGAACCTGCTTGTGTTTTATCCTTTCTTCCTCTAAARAGGAGTAGGTCCCTTCTCTGTTCTGGCGGGCAAATCAAGAACAAATGATAAGTTTAACTGCAAAACATTTTTACAATTATTTTAATAATTTCCAAGCCATTCTGTGTATTCACTCTGCTGATTTTTTGGGTGCTACATTCCAATAGCAGACATCAGCTGCTGTACTGAAGCTGTTTCACAGAGCTGTGTTAGACAAATCAGGAAAGCCCCAGAACTGAAAATAGAGATGGGGAGAGTACATGGGGAAGTGTCACACACACTTACCCTGGGTTTAACCTTTCCTCTCTGCTTGTTTATGGTCTCTGTTCCCACTGTAGGAGAGTCCATAAAGCCTCCCTGYAAAGGGCAGGGAGGGCAAAGAAAGAGAAGCCAGAATGAAAGTAGATAACTCTGGGGGAGAGTAAATGGTGYCAAGATAAGAAATCAGCATTGAAGCATGAAAAAATTTAATGTGGGACTGAGTAAGGACTGAGCAGAGCCTTTGCAGCTTCCCACTCAGTCTCACTGACAGCCCACCCTGCAAGCCATGGCTCAGGGGTGCTTCAGTGACCCAGAGCTCCACACACCTGAAGCAAAATGAGTCAYATATTCACCTGCTGCCTCTTCAGTGGGGAAGGTGACCTCTGGCAGCAGTGTCTTGTACTGCTTTAATAAATTTGGTAGAGGTCATTCAGTATCTTTCCTGTGGCCACAATGTACCAGTTTAGCTGCTGGGTTCTTGGTGAGGCTCAGGTGAGCTGACTTCTCTGTGACCACCAGCCTTCCTCCACATTATGGAGAGGCATTTTATGTTGTTTACAACAATAAAATTATGTTGTTACAACATTTTATGTTGTTTACCAGCTGTTTTGGTTTGAAAAGKCAGGTGTCTGCTAAGGAAGGCAGGAGCCTCCCTTGAAATGGGAKATGTAAACCCTCTCTGTCCAAATTATTATAATTTTGAAATTAAGGGGCTCTCYGGCAAAGATATGGGAGTAGGAATAATGGCTCTTTACTAAGAAAATTAAAAATACAAATGCAATAGTACAAAAAGAAAAACAAATCACTGACAGAGTCAGACCATGCCCTGGCCCCTGTGTGTCAGGGGGTGGCACAGCCCCATCCCATGGGGGCTCAGCCCTCCTGCAGTGCCAGCTGTGCTTCTGCTGCAGCAGGGATCCTGCACAAGGGGGGAGCTTTCCTCTGCAGCTCCAGGGCTGCTGGAGATGGGCCTGGGCTCCCTCTGGCAATGCAGGGCAGCAGAAAGCTGCTCCTCTGGGAATGCAGGGGGCAAAGGCTGCTGTGCTGTCCCAAACCTCAGATTGTATCCAGTCAGGAATGCTTGGCTCCTCCCCTGGGCGGAGCATCTCCCCATGGGATGATGGAATTTGATCAGCCATGCAGGGACACTCAGTGGCCCATGAACAGAAGATAATTAATAATTAATGGCCTATTAACAGAATCCTCCTGGAGGGAGGATTGGCTGTGGAATAGATAAAGTAAACTGCCCAATGAACAGAAGAMAACTGCCTCACCTCTGACAGATGGTGACCCCATCCTTTCCTGCTCCCTGAACCCTGTTTTGCAGCAAGTGAAAGAAAACTTTGCCCGAGTTCAAGCCTGCATTTCAGAGCTCCGCTCGCTCCCGGCTGAAGGCTGCTTCCCCCAGGGGGGGAATGGAGTGCTGCAAGCTGTGCAGGATGGATTGCAGCAGTTCAAGCAGTACAGCAGGCACACAGCAGCAGGAGGCTCCACAAATAGTTCTGTTGAGGTAAGAAAATGKTGGGAGGGGAGTGGGAGCTGTTCCACATCATGGTGATTTATAAATGTGTATTTTGTGTGCAATGAACATGCAGAAAAATTTAGATATTCAGCACTCTGGATGTTACAGAGATCCACTGTCCAGAAGTCCTGAAATCAAGTCCTCAAATCCCTTGGACAGATTCCTGTGGAAAAGGGAACACATCTAGGGAATGCTGTCCTGGTCTAGGATCTGATAGACTTTGGTGGACACACTTTTGGTGGATTTTGGTGGCTGTGTTTTCAGCTCTGAATGTGTGATTTTGCATAAAGGGGAGGGAAGCTGCCAATGACACATGAGAACAGACGTGTGAATGCAGAAAGCAGAGCAAGGTTCACAGAGAGGAAGTGTTTTTTTAAATAGTATCAACTGACATGAAAGGACAGYGAGTTATGGAGGGGAAAGGACTCACACAGGAATGGTGTTTTCCTCTGGYCAGCAGAAAATACCAGCMCCAAACAATCCTGCATTTCAGACTTCCCAGGCTCAGGGTCCACCTGCCAGTCATAAAAAACAAATTGAGATTCCCACAAGTGAAATTTGCCAAGTCTTTCTGCTTTGTTTAGGTGCTTAAACCCTTCCAGAGTCTRACAGAGTCACTCTGTGATCAGGCTGCGATTGAGACTCACTCCCAGTGTCTGCCCATGAAACTTTTCTYCTGATTTTCTGCCTTTCTTGGGGCTTTAAGGTATTTTTCCAGACCATTTGAAAGGTGATTTGTGCTTTAAAGCTGGGGGTTGGAACAAACAGAGCACGTTTTGGACACAAGACCTTTTTTTGACATACAACAAAATCTAGGATGTTTTCTAGTATACTTGAAGGAACAAGCTACATTAAAAATTAAGTTAATCCATGGATACAGGGAGTTTTTACTCCCCTAAGCTGTCCTTCTAGGCTAGTWCTTCTAGATTATGCAYTTATTCTTCTAGTTCTTCTAGATTATGCAATTTTATTGTACTTCTCTTTGCAAAGGGATGCAAGAAATGCTGCAGGGACAGGCTCTGGTCACTGACAGGCAGGAGGGACTTTTACCCTTACAAAAGGCCAAAAAAAAGTTTCAAAAAAGGCCTCTTTCTGCTCCAGATACTTAAGTGATTGCAATTTCCTCCCCTCCCCATCACAAGCATTTTTTAATGCAGAGTAAGTTGAATTTTTGTTTCCTTTTCTCAGTATCAGACCAAAACTGGGTGGTGGGAATCATACCTACTGCTGCTCTCTTTGGAAATATCTTTAGGARAGACTGGATACATTAAAAAAAATACAAAATTCCCATTCAGCTTTCAAGGGAGAAGGCCAAGTTTAGTCTATTTGAYCTARAATTAATGTACAAGTCCCTTCTTACACACAGAGACTCAGTGATCACAAGTGCAAAGCACAGAGCACAAAACCAGTGAACCTCTCAATCCATTTCATATTGGCTTAAATGTGAGCCAAAGCTCAAAAAAAAAAAAGCTTATAAATCTTCTTTTGATATTTCAGCAAGATTTTTCCTCTCTCAGAAATGAGACCAGCTACCCAACATCTTCACCTCCCAAGAGAGAATTGGGTTAGAGGCAACTTCTTCATGCTCTGATTTGTGTTTCAGATCACAATTCTGACCAGCCAGCCCAGCAGACACATGGTAAAGCAGCTGGAAAAGAAGTTACAAGACATAGACCTGGTGAGCCTGCGAAGAATACAGGTCATTGAGGTTCTGAAGAGAGATTTCCTGGAGCCTGAGGATGTGGAGCAGTGTGTGCCAACAGAGGAGCCCAGCAGTGGTGAGTGGAGGGCATTTTTAGGGAAGTTATGGCT
>NDFG01000429.1:51507-61279 GCA_002167245.1 Sporophila hypoxantha
TATAATAATACTATAATTATATTATATATTATATATTATATATTATATATTATATATGAATTCATCTCAATAATTATATTTTTATAATGATATAATACTTTTATACAATCAATATATTATTATTATCATCACCACTATTATCATTATTATTAATAATTTATTATATATATTACAATTTTATTATATTATAATTATATTGTAATTATATATTATCAATTACACTATTATCATGATTATATATTAATTTTATACAACCGATATATTATTATATTATTATAATAACTATTATTATTCATAATAATAAATAATTAGATATAATAATATATTGTAATTATAATTATATTGTATTATAAATTATGAATATAATAATACTATTATTCTATTATAATGATGATGATGATGATGATGATGATGATGATGATGATGATTATTATTATTATTATTATTATTGATGTTGTTGTTATTTCTCTTCCCCTGCCCCATTACACTCCCTGAAAGCAGCTGAGCCTTGCCAGACCTTTTGCTAACAAAGGTGAATATTTACATGTGCTGGAGATAACTGCTTACAGCTATTTCTCTTTGATAAAAACAAACAACAAGTCCTGCAGATAAAGGAGTAATGCCTTTTTTATGACCCCAGCCCATCTTCTGCAATCCCAGGGCTCCTTTCTCTACCTGGGCTCTGCTCTCCAGGAAATTTGAGACCCACTGTACAGGAGATATTGGCACACCAACCTGTTTTTGCTACAGAATGCAGTGAATTTTTTTTAAATTGTCATGTCTTGTGCCAGTTGCAGATGTGTAAGTGATTAAATATCTGTTACAGAGGAAAAAATTAAAAAAACAAAAACCAGGGAAATATTTACTGAGGGAGGAACTAAAGCATTTACCAGCCCCGAAACACAAATAATTCCCCTTGTCAGCTGTGTTTTGCTGTTTGTAAAAGTTAATTACATTGATTTCCTGGTMCTTTGTCTTTTGAGCTGTTAATGCCCTCTTCAGTGCACAGTCCTGAGAGAATCCCAAGTCTAAAATCTGTAGGGAATGCATCCAAAACAGGATCACCCTGCAACAGTGAATTCTGCAGGGAAATGGGAGCAACACCCAGGGCAAGGGGCTGGAGGTGGGAKCAGCTCAGTTCATGAAGAGCAGCTTCCAACTAAAAAAAAAAAAAATAAAGAAATAAAAGAAGTAGTAAAGAACTAAAAAAATAAAGGAATTAAATATCCTGGCAGCCAGGGACAGTCAGAGAGGACAAGGAAAGGTTTTTAGTAGCAAGGGCAGTGGGAAAGATCTCCTGTTGTGAGTGGGAGCTGAGTCTGCTTTGCTGCAGACAAACAACCAACACAATCTCTTCCTCAAGGCTGGGAGGTGGGGACAGTCAAAAAGTGTGTCCTGCAGAGCATCTGAAGAATTACAGTCATTACAGTAGTCCTGGATTYTTTGCCAGCTAGAAATTATTTCATTTCTGGAGATTTTTCTTTGGTTTTGGGTTGTTTTTTTAAATGCATAAGTGTCAATTTTCCCAAATGGCATGAGAAATGAAAAGATTTCTCAGTGTAGATGGATGCAGCACTTGGTTTTTAATCCCCTTGCTGGCCTGGTAAACACAAGGGGTGGAAAAATGTTATTTCTGCTATTTATTCCTCTTCTGAGAAAGCCTTTCCACATCCTGGCTGTATGGTAAAGCTATTAGTGCTACCACACTGCACCTTCTGGGTTTACCACTGGTTATACTGCATGTCTTATGCAATTTTAAAATGGTTTTTTTTTTCCTTACTTTTATTTTATTTTTCCCATTTAATTTTTTTTTTTAACTGATGGACTTCAAGTAGCTTCTCATGTGGATGCACCTTTGAGATATTATTTGTGGGTGGTTTGGGGGGATTTTTTAGGTTTATCTTGTTTACATCCTGGCTAACTCTGCTGTCCAGCCTACATTTCTCCACGCTTAAAAGTTGTTGCTACATCAAACTCCATTTGTCTGCACCTCCAACAAAGGAGTTTAACAATTGGAATTGAAATATTGGTGCTTTTTCACCTATTTTTTTCTTTTTTTCCTGCAGATATGGCAATCCTGGGAATGGACATCGAGGTGCAAACTGTAGAGGACAATGTCATCAGCCTGGAGATGCTGTTTAAAACCTGGCTCCATGACCATGGCACAGAGAGGGAACAGCTCCATCTCCTCCTTCCCTCAGGAGGTTTTGGCCACGCTGCTGCACCCAAGAARACCTTAAGTATTTCATTTTCTCTCCCCTCTGCTCCCTTTCAAGGAGCTCCTGAATCTCAGCCTTAAAAGTTACCCAGGATTGTCCTATGGGCACCTTCCCTCCCATTTAGAGACCCAGGTGAGGTCTGTGGATAACTTGGAAAATCATCAGGCTTACAAAGCTGCTTTMTGCTGCCACAGCTGCTGAGGCTGCWGTTGTTTCRATTCTGCAGCAAAAATGTGCCTGGAGGGGCATGTGAATTTACAGRCACGTGGCCAAGGTAAAAAGGAGCCTTGAGAGTTGAATAGCCCTAAAAATTGTGTTCAAAACAGAGTCTGTGCCAGAGCTGCACTTAAATAAAGGCTGTTTTACAGAGAGCTGCACTTAAATAAAGGCTGTCTTGCAGAGGGACTTGGGGACAGGTTGATGCCTTGTGCCAGGCTTTAGTATTTTCCTTCCCCCAATAGTTGCTAGAAAACATGAATTTTTAAGTGCTTTGAGCATGTCATGTGCTAAACATTGCCCATCTCAGTGACCTAAACCATTCTCCTTCTCCCAGTGTGCCTGAAGTGTGATTTGCAGGAGAGGCTGCTGGACCCAGCCCTGCTTTTGGGGACATCTGATGGCACTGGGAGAGCAGCAGATGCCAGCTCTCCCTGGCACATGACAGCCTGGCCCTCCCCAGCTCTGCACAAACTCCGGGTGCTGAAGTGAGTGGTGCTCCTTGTCTTCCACTGGGTAACTGGGGGAAAGCTTCACTTTCCTGGGGCCTGCTGACATCACCAGGAGGCTCTGGGGTGCTGGTGAGCCAAATTCTGGTGTGAAAAACCCTCAGTTCCATCACTCTTCCTCTCATGGAACAGCACAGCCCACGTGCAGACCACAGTCACACCTGGTGTCACCACAGCACTCAATGAGGGTGACACCACAGATGCCATTCCTGCTTAAGTTCTTTTGCCCCAGTGAAATGTTTAATAGTAATAATTCTGCTCTCTCATTACCTAACGAGGCCACAGCAATTAATTGGATGTCAGAGCCTAAGCAAAGCCTCACAGTGCTGTGATTTCACCAAGAATTCACTTTCCTGGCAGCAGTTCAGGGCAGAGCACAGAGATGCTCTCCAGTGTCTTTARAGGAAAAAACAGGATAATTTCTAAGATGTTCTTACAATGCTGAGCACTAACATGAGCTGTATCCTGGCAGGGCTCTGAAGTCTGAAGGGGTCTGTGAGTCTGTACTCTATGGGCTGCCCTTCATCATCAAGCCCACAAGCTGCTGGCAGCTGGACTGGGATGAACTGGAGACAAACCAGCACAGCTTCCATGCTTTGTGTCACAGCCTCCTGGTGAGTGTCTGAAAAGGGCAGTGTGATGGGGAGAGATGGCCAGGGAAGGGAGCAGTGAGTGAACACCTTGTAACATTTGTCTGGCTGCATTTTAAACATTTTAAAAGCTGCAACCTCATCTCATGGGCCAGAGTTGGCCTTGTAAATCCTTTCATCTGCTGGAAAGATGCTACAGCTCATCTGAGCTTAGGGAAGACCCTCAAACCTACCAGAAAWGAGTGTTTGGTGGTGTGAAGTGCAAATGCCAGGGTTGGAGTTACACTTGAGATTTTAACAGCGAAAATAATTTACCAATGCTTGGACTGTGGAGAAACTGGCTGTTACTGACAAGCTGCAAACCAAAATTGGGTGGTTTTTTTCAAGAATTGACTTGCTAAAAAACAAACCAAATGCCATACTGTCCTCAGCCCTGCTGCAGAAGAGTTTCCCTTCTGTGATGTGTGAGTGTTTCTGCCCTCAGCCCACAGTGGCAGTGCTGAAGGAAGTGGCTGTTGCTGTTGTTCACACCTGGATTTTGCCCTTTAGAAAAGGAAGTGGATGCTCTTGGCCAGGCAGGAGCCCCAGAACACYGGACCAAACTGGAACGTGGTGGTGCACCCCTATTATGTCATTGTCCCCTCTGACTCTGCCACTCTCCTGGTGAAAGCAGTGGCCATCAGAGAGCTCCTGCTGCCATCAGCCTTCCCAGCCCTCCTGGCTGAGCACCCTGAGCGAGTCAGGGGCCCCATCGAGGTGAGTCACACATTATCAGCTCCCCTTATCACCTCGGCAGATAACAAGGGAAGGAAATGGCTGTGACAATGTCTAGTGACAGCTGGAGTGTGATGCTGCACTCCAGAACTCCTTCCCAGCACACAGCTTTCTCCATGGACAGCAAATGCCTGTCCTTGGCAGCAATGTTGGTGTCTGCTGGGGGGAAGAGGCCTTGTGAGGCAGAGTTGGGGTGACAGTGCCCAGAAAGGGAGTTCCAGCTTGTTGGCTGATTCTGGGCATGGGAAAGGGTAGGACTGCATCCTGCAAAGGGTTGTTTAAATCCATTAAGATCTGTTTGGAGATGCCTCTTGTTCTATACACAGTTAAGAGTGCTCCTTATGGTTTGCAGCACAGCCAAAAATCCCTTCACCTTTCACTGCAGGGTGGGTGGTTTGGAGTGTCTATAACACTGTCCCTGAAAAAGAAACCAAAAAAACCACAAACATGCAAACCCCACAGCTTCCACCTGTCACATCCTGTAGCAAACTCAAGTTCTCTCTTCCAAGCAGAGTGCCCTCAACAACTTGGAAGTGGAAGTTGCTTACAACCCCTTGCACCTGAAGAGCAACCTRTACAAATACCTGAAGAGCTCCTTGTACAAACCTCCCCACCGGCAGCAGCCCCAGCCCCGGGAGCAGCGCCCGGAGCGCCACCAGCCCAGGCAGGTGAGTCCTGTGTMTGAGCAGCCTGCAAGGGCTCTGATGTCCCCTCCTGGCCAGATTCCAGCAGATTGTGCCCTCCTGGCCAGATTCCTGCAGGAATCACAGCAAGGTAAGGCACAGCCAGCACCTCCCCACACAAGGATTTGTGTTTTGTCCCTGTCTTGCAGCCTCAGAGCAGAGCCAAAGCTGCAGTGGCTCCCCTGCTGATGGCTCCCTCTCCCCTCCAAACGTTCAGACCAGCAGCAGCAGCAGCCAGGAGAGGCTCCTCTGAGGGCTCCCTGCTCCCCAAGGAGTATGAGGAGTTCCTGCAGTGAGCAGCAGGAGCTGCCRCTGGGCAGCCACAGCTCCTGGCTCAGCAGCTGGCCGGATGTGGTCAGGCAAGACACRGAGCTTGGCCTTGGGCAGGCAGGCACTTCCCATCGTTTGTTCCTCCTTGTTGTTGTTTCACGTTGTGTTCGTCACCCAGCCAGTTCTGCAGGAAGTTTGCTGCTCAGGGACCCTCTGGCCAGAGCTCCAGCTGTCCCCTGCAGCAGCAGCAGCACCACGTATTTCCTGTTCTTGCCAGCACACGTCACCCGCCTCCCTCAAATTTGGGTTRGTGAGACTGGGCCAGCACAGGCCACAAATCACAGATTGCTGTCAGTGGGAGCAGAAGAGCTGCAGGCAGGGCAGGGAGGAAATCAGACAAGGCAGGCAGTCGTGCTGAGCTGCCCTCATTCCACAGCAGCAGGTTCAGTGGGGTGGTTGAACAGGAATGAAACAGGGCTCTTGGATTTAATCTTAAAGCCTGGAGTTCTGCTCTCCACATGATTTGGTTGTTTCCAAGACTGGCCTCACTGTCCAACCCCCCAGCTCGTGAAGGGGGTTGGAYCAAATGCCAAGCCAGAGCAATTCCAGAGAATTGCTGCCCAGATGCCAGCCTGTTTTTCAGTGCAGGTGTAGGGTAGGTGTGAGCCAGGGGCAGATTGACCAAGCCAAGGTGGGGTGGTCTCACTGAGCCCCTGATGCCAAGCACCAGCAGAGTTTGTGTTCTACTTACTTGGTTCTGAAAAGCTGTTCCAAAATAAAGTTATCCTCCATGGACCCCACTCCCTGCCTGTGGTTTCTGACACGTCCAGCACTCCTTTCCCACCACTGACCTATGTTTCCTGGGAAACAGCTGCAGGAGAACAAGGGCATGAGGCAAGCACCACAATCCCATCTCTTCTCCCTGGGATCCCAGCTCTGACAGGCRCAAAGGCATGGGCTGGCTCTTCCCKTGCCTTGGCATCTCATCAGGCAGCTGCTAGGGCAAGACATCGAGGGCAGGTACCATGGAAGAGAGGGCAMACACCCCTGCAGGCACAGGGATGGTTTGGAGCAGGAATGAACACAAAATGGCCCAGCCTGGGGCCTGCAAACCAGTCAACAACATAAAAACTATAAAATCAGGTTTAGGGAGGAGGCAACAAAGTTTTTGGAACCACCTCAGATTTCCCAAAGCCRATTAGGCTTTTCCCCTTCTCCTGCAGCAAAACCCCAGTGGAGAAGAGGACCCAGCAGAGGGGAACAGCCACAAATTGGTCCTGGCCACAGCTGAGCTGTGTTTTTACTGGACTGAGGCATCCCCCTGCAACCTGGGCACCAGATAAATGCCCAGAGTTCATCACCTCATCACCAGCCTGGGGACCTGAACCTGCAGATTTCCCCAGCAGTTTGGCTGAGCTGGGGCTGCAGAAGTTGAGCTTAGCCCTCACACAGGTGCAGCACAGTGCTGCCTGTCACCTGCCTGTTCTTTAGGTGCCAACAGGCTGCCAAACCTGCAGAAGTCACCAGCAGATGTGGGGACAGCCAARGCCAGCATGGCTGGTGTGGTCCCACACAGAAAGCACAACCTGTATTGACCCTGGGTTGGCTTCTGGCCAAGGCTGGCCACACAGCAATGCCACAAACCACACAGCAGGCATCACAGATCTGGCCATCAAACTCAATGGGATCCAGACTGGGCCCTTCCAGGCCTCCCAAAGCAGCTGGGAGTGGGGGGATCAGCAGTGGGATCAGGCTGGAGAAGGAGAGATCCTGTGACTCACCAACAGCCACTGAGCTGCAGCAGAGCTGGTGCCTGTCCCTGCCCAGCCCMGTGCCTGGAGGCCATCACATATCTGAGCCTGACTCTCATTTCCCTTAATCCCCTGCCATCAGGGCATCCAGCCACAGCTCAACCTGGCAGGCACTTWTCTTTGAGCTCAGGAGCTCTGGCACAGACACAAACYTGCACCTGCACCTCCCCATCCATGCCACAGGCAAACGTGTCCTTCTGAGACATAAAGACTTTAATATTAAAATAACTTTGTATAAAAATACTTTTGGAGACTGATGGCAAGCAGCCTTCCACACACCACAAAAGGCACCAGAGCCCTGCAGCCTGGTCAGACAGGAAGCCAGAGCAGAGCCAGAGCAGCAGGTTCAGGATAACACCAGCCCTCCTGCAGATCAGAAGGCACAATGGAGCCAGATCCAGAGCTGGAGAAACACACTGGGGCTTGCTCCAGCCACAGCTCTCTTGCTCATTCCCTCCAGGAAAACACAGCCCCTCAGCACTGGTGAGAAAAGAGGCACTGACTGAGCCCAAAAGCCCCAGGTCATCCTGGGGAGGAGAAGCCCAGCTGGCACTGGGATGCCCAGCCCCTGCTGGGATACAGACAGAGCAGCAGCAGCTTAGATCTCCCCTAAATCCTCATAGAGAGGTGACAAGCTGTACTCATCCACACACTGCTCCTTCTTCTGCAGCTGCTGGGGCTTCACCACCTGGCTGTAGAGCACCTCCACGTTGTTGTTGTTGCTGCTGTTGAGGCTGGGTTTGGTCAGCACCTTCTCAGGGGCAGCGCTGCCCCATCGCCTGCCAGGCTCCTCCACCCTTTCTGCCCCTCTGGGGATAAAGGCTGCCTGGGGCTTGGGGGCTGGCACTGGCTTGGGGTTCTTGGCCTTGGCAGGGAAGTTGGGTACCGAGTAATCGTCAGTGCTGGGGTTGTAGGGGTACTCATAGCCCCCCCTGCCATCGTGGCCCTGCGTGCGCCAGGCCTCGCTCGTGGGCCGCGCCTCGTCGTAGATGTAGGTGAAGGGATGCAGCGAGCGGGGGGCACGGCCTTCAGGCTCATCATAGATGTGCTCCTTGTGCCCAGGGGCAGCCTGGCCACGACCCTCAGCCCTGCCCTGGCCCTCAGCCCTGCCCTGGCCCTGCCCCTCGGCCCGGACCTGCTCGTACGGGCCCGAGTACGGCAGCACCGGCAGCCGCGGCTTCGGCTCCTCCACGGCCCCGCCGGGTGCCTTGGCCACGCCCAGGGCCTTGCTGTCCACAGGGTCCGAGTACAGAGGGTCAGGCCACGGCTGCAGGCCCTTCACCGAGTCCAGGGGCTCTGAGTACACGCTGGAAGGGTCCTCAGAGGGTGGCACAGCARGGAGCACCTTGGGCAGAGGGGAGCGTGGAGGGGTGCTGGACACCGTGGGCTTGGCCGGTGGCACGGGCAGCTCTGGCAAAGTCCGGCTCTTCAGCAGAGATGTGGCATCTCTCTCCTCTGCTGCTGCTGCTGCTGCTGCACCAGCCCTGGGTGCCAGCCCTGCTTTGGGTGCTGGGGTGTCGTCCCCCTCAGCAGGCAGCTCCAGGTTGAGGCTGTCAGCCAGGGCCTGGCGGATCTGCACCACGCCGGGGCTGTCGGCTTCCAGCGAGTCACAGCTCTGCCMGTTCTCCTCCACCTGAGCCTTCTGCTCCTGGATGGAGGCTTCCACCAGGCGGAAGATCTCGTTYCCCTGCTTGGTCTCAAAGGTGAAGTTGCCAGGTCCTGAGTCACAGCGCCTGCCWGCCTCGAAGGAGAACATCACCTGAAGGGGAAGCAGAAGGGTCACGTCCTGCTCAGCACCCAAGGCTGTGCTCCCCACCAAAGGGCGTGTGGCTGCAGCACTGATCCTGCACACCCTGAAATCCTGCCCTGAAATCCTGCCCTGAAATCCTGCTCCTTCCACTCCCACAGCAAGGGCCACCCTGAGCCCAGCAGCTAGGCAGGGACAGGCCACACTACAAGCTGTAGAGATGGAGCACACCTGAGGGGACATCACTGTGAGTGCCCCAGAGAACTGCAGCTCCTGCTGGAGCCCTGCTGCCTTACCTGAGCAATTCCAGCAGTTTCTACCACTGGCACCAGATAGTCTAGGAAACAACACTGAGGAAGGAGTGAGAAGGTGACAGTTCAGCAGGGGAAACTAGTATGGAATCTAAGAAAAAAAGGGAGAGATCTGGAAGCAAGAGAAACAAGAGGAAGAACACAGCTTTCCACAGGAGAAAGCTCAGCAGCAGCAGCTCAGTTACCAAGAGTAAGCAAAGCATTGACCTACCAGCATTAATCTGTTCATGGTAAAAGGTCCTTTAAAGAGAAGTCTTGCACCAGGGCTGTGCTTCCTCTGGCCTGAACACTCTCTGGTGAGCAGGTTCCCACCAGCTGACACCCACACCCTTCCTGAGCCTCAGGATTTTCTGCCTCTCTCACAGGCAGCAGCAGCCCCTGTGGTTGCTACAAAGGTCTCGGGGGACAAACTCCTTTTTATGGGTCAGTGCTGCTGAACAGAAGCACAATCAGACCCTCTCTGCTCAGGTGACTGTGGGTGCAGCTCCCCACGCCCTGCAACTCTCCTCCTTCCCCCAGCACAGACTCTGCAGATGAGCTGGACACCCCAAAAGGGCAGCTCAGTTTCCACCTGTGCTTTGGGAATGTGCTGCAGAAAGCACCATAAGTGTGTGGCCAACATGGGCCCTGCTATAAACCGCC
>NDFG01000429.1:85675-152277 GCA_002167245.1 Sporophila hypoxantha
CACTCTTTTATACCACTGTTCTTATTGGCTACAGGTGTGGCCTGTTAAGATCAGGCCTGCCCCTGATCTTTAGTAATTGGTTCAGCTGCAACTCTTTAGGGGATAAGATTACATTCTACACCACCTTCATTTGCCCATACTGTATCCCCCTACACGGGTGGCCCTGCTGTGTCCCTGTGAGCCCCCGTGCGTGTCTGTGTGTCACCTGTGTCCCTGTGACAAAGGGATGTGCTCAGGGAGTTTTCTGTGCAGCTCCTCTCCGAGGGGCTGCTGCCCATGCAGGGGACAGCAGTGGGGCGAGCTGCACTGGCAGGGCCTGCCACCAGTGACCTGGGGCTCTGCAGTGGTGACAGAGGGCAGTGACAAGTGGAATTAAGGAGCAGAGTGCAGGGACAGAATTCAAGAATTCCCAGAATGACCAGGTTGGAAGAGACCTTCAAGATCATTGAGTCCAACCTGGCCCCAACACCTCAACTCAACCCTGGCATCCAGTGCCACATCCAGGCTTTGTTAAACACACCCAGGGATGGGGACTCCACCACCTCCCCAGGCAGAAAATTCCAGAACTTTATCACTGTTTCCATGAAAAACTTTTTCCTGCTATCCAACCTGTATTTCCCTTGGCACAGCTTGAGGCTGTGTGCTCTGGTTCTGCCAGTGCTGCCTGGAGAAAGAGCCCAYCCCCAGCTGAGCACAGGCACCTTTCAGGGAGTTTTAGAGTGATGAGGGCAGCCCTGAGTGTCCCTTTCTCCAGGCTGAGCATCCCCAGCTCCCTGAGATACAGGTACAGAAAATGGAAGGAAAACAAGCTGGGATGTTCTAAAGTAGCTCAGGAATGAGAAGGTCTTGCCTGGTGCTGCACTGGGTTGTGTTCACATGTGGCACATGAGGGTGATGTCCATCGGTATTTTTCTTATCTGGAAAGAAACAAAATAAGGAACTTTTATCATGAGATACCTGAAGTGCTTTCTACTCTGTTCACCATGGGAAAATYTWAAYTATTTTCTGCTGAGGAGGATYAWTAAACKWAATGAATATATCAGATGGCTTCCATGCAGAYGTGCCAAAAGAGGGAGGGGTCTGCCCTGCCAGGGGGCACATCCTGCTGGTGTTTGACACAAACCTGAGAGTCTCAGGACTTCTGCTGCTCACAGTGACCCCGAGGTGTTAGAAAGTCTCTTTTCCCAGCCTGGCTGTTGAAGAAGGAGTCAGAACTCTTCATTTCTTGATCTCAAGGTTGTTTATTGTATCTTATCTATAAAATTCTTTCTCTTGYCCTGTCGAGGTCCTCTCAGCAGGACAGACAGAGGCACTCTGCCTGCCCGTGGGGCGGTGTTATCTTTTTATACTAAAAACTACGTGTACAATATTTACAATTACTTCCCAATACCTATCACTTATGMTACACAGTAAGGTTCTACTCTAAACTAATCTAAAATTGCCAACATCACAGCAGAAGATGGAGGCCAAGAAGAAGGAGAAAGGCTGAACATGCCCAGATTCCTCCATCTTGCCCCCTGAACCTCCATTCTAAAAACCCCAAAAAATCTATTTTTCACCCCGTGATAAATTCACTATCATTCTACTTAAACTTTGATGCCTTGTAATTCTTCATATAAGGTTGGTAATTGTTTTTTTTTTTAAGGGCTAAATCAAAGGCACAGGGATCCTGGACTCTGTGCCAAGGTCTCTGAGCCCCCTGGGCAGGGGCTGGAGCCCTCCAGGGCAGCCAGAGGAATTTCCAGGGTTCCCACCTTAGAGCTCAGCACTGGGAGCACTGGCTGAGCTCTCTGCCTCCCTGTGGCTGTGCCAAGAGCCCGTGGGGAGCCTGGCTGACTCCTTTCTCTCCCTGCCCAGGCTGCAGCACCGGGGGCTGAACTGCTACATGTACGCACCCAAGGATGAGCTGAAGCACCGGCTGCTCTGGAGAGAGCCCTACACAGAGCATGAGGCAGGTAGCGGCTCTGCTGGGCCCCTGGGGGGCTGCAGGCATCCCAGGTGCCTCAGGGGGAAGCATGGGCTGTGTCCCAGCTYTTTCCACCCTGCCAGGACCATGCCCATTGCAGGGAAGCCCCCGGACCTTGCCAAGGGCAAGAAGATTCCCAGAGCGTGSCCATCATGGGGAATTGCCTAAGGGAGCAGGCAGCGTCCCATGTGGGTCTCAGGCAATGTGCTTGAGTATAGCCAGGCCCACAGACCCTCGTCAGAAGTCCTCTGTGCCTTAAGAGAGTGGGAGTGGTCCTCCTGGAGCCTCTCTCCTCCCAATGACCTCAGCTCCTTCCTTTCACAATCCTGGGGTTCACTCTCCCTCCACCCCTTGTCCTGCTCCAACCCCTGTCCCCCTTCATCCCTTGTCCTGCTTCAACTGCTGGGTTAGCTCCTGGCATGCTTTGGATCTGCTCGGCGCATCAGCAGTCCTCCTTATCCGGGTGCGCACCACTATCATCCACGAATAAATAGAGATATTCCCGCCAACCATTCATAGGCTTGTCCTAATTCCAATCCTGATGGCCTACAGTTCAGAGACAGACGTGCCGGAGATTTCCTTGGCGCACCTAGGGCTGTCATCTCCCACTATGCTCGCACCTATTTACTTGTAGTTCTCACAGGCCACCAATTGTGTCCATTTCCCAAGTCCGCTGCCTTCCTACGTTTCAGTCTCCCTCCCTTGGAAGCTGAGGGCTTGCCTCCAGCGCTTGATCTGCTTGCAAGCTCAGGTAGTCGGTAGGCGCCAGCATCCCTTGTTTGAGAGCGCTGGTCCCCACCGTCTCACGCGCCTGCAGCAGAGGGGAGCTCCCTGGGCACCTCTCTTGTCCCTGCCGTGCTCGGGATGGTGCCCACCCGTAACCTGCCATGAGCACCTGGCCAGTTATGAATCATTTCGTCGCCATGCACCACTCTCCCACTAGTGTTTCTCCAGCAACATTCATCATACTCCATCAGTGCCAACATCTGGCCTCATCAGGGGGATCCCAGGAGGCTCAATCCCTACCATGGACTGGCAGTGTCCACCCCCCTAGGTCAGAGAGGATCTGGCCCATTGCCAGTCCATACTGGTCCCCCACAACTCTCTCCAAACCTCTCCTGCATATACATACATCTTCGTCACCTTTGAATCCACACTCGGCGCAGGGCATACACCCGTCCTGGGGCGACACTCTGGTCTTGTTATTCTGGAAAGTTGCAACAAAACCACACGAGTCGACATGCAACATGGTGGCAGAGACACCGTTTTCCCCTTGGTTGGTTTTCAATTCCCTTGGTTCTGCTACCTCCTTGGGTCCTCAGCTCCAATCCCCTCTGGTCCCCGTTCATTCCCTTGACCTGTTCGAGCCTTTTTCTCTCTTCCATCCTGTATTTCCCTCCATCCCTTGTCCCCTCCCTCCCTTTACCCTCGCCTTCCTGGTCCTATTCCATCCTTGTCCTGCTCCATCCTTATTCCCTTTCATCCCTTGTCCCCTCCACCTTATTTCCCCCTCCATTCCTTGTTCCATTCCATCCTTGTCCCCTCGCATCCTTGTAACCTCCATTCCTTGTTTGCCATTCCATCCCTTGTCCCCCCTCCATCCCTTGTACCCTCCATTCCTGGTCCTATTCCATTCCTTATCTCCTTCATTCATTGTCTGCCGCCCTCCACCCCTTATTTCCTCCCATTCCTTGTTACATCTCGCATCCCTTGGTCCTGCTCGCAATCCTTTATTCCATTCCATCCCTTTTTCCTCTCCAACCCTTACTCTCCTCCATCCCTCATCCCCCTCCATCCCTRYTRCCCCCACCCTGTCCCTCTCSCCGGTGCCTCCCAGCTCTCACATGTCCCCTGTGCTCTGTCCCCAGCCCGCATGCGGTCTCTCATCGGGGCTGCCCAGGAACAGGGGGTGGAGTTTATTTTCGCCKTTTCTGCCGGCCAGGACATGGTGTTTTCCAGCGCTGGGGATCGCCTCCTGCTGCAGCAAAAACTCAGGCAGGTACCGTGGGCCATTCCTTCATCCCACTGCTCCCAGGCCAGGGGCACATGTGCCCATGTGTGCCCCCTGTGCCCACCCCATGGGCTGGTATGAGGTGTGAACCCCTCCTGCTCCTCTGGGCTGCCCAGTGGCCAATGTGCTGTCCCTGTCACGGTGACAGGGATCTGAGGGCTCCATGGGTGCCTGACTGGGGGCAGGAGAAGGAGCAGCCGAGCCCCAGAAGTCGCTGGGCAGTGCTGAGGGTGGCACAGGCTGGAGCAGAGCCCCAGGGAGGGCACAGAGCTGCTGGCACGGTGGGGTGGCTCCGTGGGCAGCTGCCACTCCCTTGGCAGGAGCTGCCCCGTGCTGTGCTGTGCCCAGATGCCCCTCTGGAGCTCCTTGAGGGTCTGTGCTGCCCGGGGGTCCCAGCAGCCCCTGTCTGTGCCCACAGGTGGCTGCCATGGGGTGCCGCTCCTTCGCGCTTCTCTTCGACGACATCGACCCCTGCATGTGCCAAGCTGACAGAGATGTCTTCCCTTCCCTGGCCCAGGCTCAGGCCTCTGTGGCCAACCAGGTGTACCAGGAGCTGGGCCAACCCTCAGTCTTCCTCTTCTGCCCTACAGGTACTGCCTGCAGCCCTGCAGCCCCAGTGCCCAAAGCAGGGAGCCCCCTCAGACTGGGGTGCCCTTGGGCTTGCACCCTTCTTCTGCTGAGAGTGAGTGCCCTGGCACCCCACAGACTCTCCCTGGGCTCCTCACCCTCCCAGGGAGCCATCTGGCCATCTCGGACTAGCCCATGATCCTGGCAGCCCCTCCCAGCCTTCCACCCTCTCCAGAGGAGCTCTGGCTCACCTCAGGACTAGACTAGAACTAGGCCATGATCCCAGCAGCCCTTCCCAGCCTTTCACCCTCCCAGAGGAGCTCTGGCTACCTCAGGAACTAGACTAGGACAGCACATGATCCTGGCAGCTCCACAGCTCTCCTGGCTCCTCAACCCTCAGGGAGCTCTGGCCAGTCTCAGGACCTAGCCCATGATCCTGGCAGCCCTTCCCATGCCTTTTCACCCTTCACAGAGGAGCTCTGGCTACCTCAGGACCAGACTAGGACTGGAGCCCATGATCCTGGCAGCCCTTCCAGCCTTGTTCACCTCTCAGAGGCAGCTCTGGACATCTCAGAACTAAGCCCATGATCCTGGCAGCCCGTCCCAGCTTTACACCCTCCCAGGAAGGAGCTCTGGCTACCATCTCAGACTAGCCCATGATCCTGGCAGTCTCTCTCTCCTGGCCCAGCCTCAGTGGATGCTCTGTCTCTCTCTCCAGAATAGCGCAAGCATCACTCTGCTCTCCCAGCCCCAGCCAGTCCTGCTACCTGCAGACCATTGGCCAGGAGCTGCTCCCAGGGATCGCTGTCATCTGGACAGGTGAGCCAGGGCCACCTCTGGGGCTGTGGCTACCAAAACAGGCTGACCCCCGTGGCAGGGAGGAAGGATGAGGAGGAGGAGTCCACCTTATCAGAAGGCTAATTAATTACTTTATTATACTATAGATATATAATATATATTCTATAATACTATATACTATTAGTAATATATATTATTAGTAATATATAATTTTATATAGTATTTAATTAATATAATAATGATAATCATAATTATAATAATTATTATAATTAATAATTACAAATCATAGCTATAATAAATTAATAATAATTATATAAATATAATCTATAATAATATTAATTTTCTATATTATATATTTATATAAATGTATATATAAAATATATTTATATTAAATATATATTAAATATATATTAAATATATTAATATATTTTTATATATTTAAATCTATTTTCTATATTTATAAATATAAATATAAAATCATAAATTATATCATTATATTATATATTATATAAATATAATTATAGAAATGAATAATGATTAATATAATGATAATTATAATAATTATAATACTATTAGTAGTAATATATAATACTATATATTACTTTATTATCTATTTTATAGTATATTTTATAATATTATTTTATAATATATTTTTAGACTGTGTTACATTAAATCTAAACTGAATCTGCCAAGCACTCAACTGCATTCCACTGCACAGAATCTCAGCCTTCAGTCCTGACACACACACACACACACACACACACCTGGCCCTGACAGGCCAAGGAAACAAAACCCCATCACTCTGGGTAAACAATCTCCATATTGCATTCTACTTTTGCACAAACACAGGCACAGCAAATAAGATAAGAATTGTTTTTCCTTTCTCTGAGGTTCAGAAAATTTCTGTGAATCTCAGAAATATTCTTGGGAAGAATTGTGCCTTGCTTTTCCCTGTGAGGAGAAATGTGGCTCCATGTGGCCAGTGTCTGCAAACCCTGTGGCCACAGGCTGTGCTGGCAGAGCCAGCAGCAGTGACAGTGACCCCACTGTGGTGCCTCACACTGGGGTGTGCAGGCCTTTGAGCTGGGGCCCTGCTCCCCTCACTGTGGCTGTGGTGACCACAACCTCATCTCCGTGTCCTTGTCCCTGCTGTGTGTCTGTGCTGGACGCCAGGCCCCAAGGTGGTGTCCCAGGAGCTGTCAGCAGAGCTGCTGGAGGAGGTGGAYGCCGTCCTGAGGCGCCCTCCCGTCATCTGGGACAACCTCTACGCCAACGACTACGACTGCAGACGAGTTTTCCTGGGCCCCTACATGGGCCGAGCTGCTGGCCTCACGTCCAGGCTCCAAGGGCTGCTCCTCAACCCCAACTGTGAGCTCCAGGCCAACTTCATCCCCATCCACACGCTGGGCACCTGGTTTGGCAGCGAGCTGGGGAGCTGTGCCCACCCTGAGCGTGCAGGTACCTGGCACCATGCCTAACTCAGCTCTGTGCCTGCCCAGCCCTGCAGGGCTGCCCAGGCTGATGAGCTGTAGTTCCTCAGGAATGGAGGGAGCCCTGGGGGACAGCCAAGGAGCTCAGGATGGAAGCTACAGCCCGCAGGAAGCCTTGGAGCTGGCACTGCGTGACTGGGTGGCTGAGATAAACCAGCAGGCCTTGGAGCCAGGTAAATGGATTTGCATGAGCAGCAGCATCCCTCAGTCCCTGGAGMGCTGGAGTGGGGGGTGAGGAGCCCCACCCTGCCCATCTGGAGGGTCTGGGGCTGGTGTGGCAGCAGGGCCACACCATGTGCTGCCCCATCTGTGCTTCTGCCATGGCCACAGCCTGGAGAGGGTTTCCTTGGCTGGCAGAAGCAGAGCCTGGGCCAGCCCTGGAGGAAGAGGTCAGCCAGGGGTGAGCTTGGTGTTTTGCAATGRTTGCCTCTGCAAAGCCACAGCCTCACCCCAGCCCAGGGTCCTGGCAGCTCAGGGGTGGAGGTCCCTGGCACTGCTTCCCTCTTGTTCCTTTCTGGCAGGAGGAAGGACCCCAGGACACGCCAGTGTCAGCCTCAAGGGAGGACCAAAGCTGCAGCCTGGCACAGCAGGAGGACAGGAGSTCACTCCTGACCCTCAGCCCCACAGCTCTGCTCCTGGTGGGGCAGAGCAGCACAGCCCTGAGCCCTGTGGAGAGGCATCAGAGGAGGGGTGCAGGGAGGTGACCTCAGAGGACAGGACACCCCCTGGCCACCYGCAGAGCCCTGCAAGGGCTGGGGAGCAGCTGACCACAGGGAGCTGTGAGCCCCCCTCTGCTCTGCCCAGCGTGGCTGGGAGTGCCCAGTCTGCAGGAACCCCCGTGGCCACCAAGACCCTCCCCAGCCCCAGCCCCACCACAAGCTCCAGCAGTGGAGCCAACACCAGTCAGAACATTTCCCTGCCCACCAGGGATGCCAGGACAGGGGATGGCAGCCCCATCCACTCTCCCAGCAGCACCCAGCCTGAGGCAATCAGGACTGATGTGCCCCAGACACCCCCAGGACCTGGGGATGGTGCCAGCCCTGGTGCCCCAGCCCCACTGACTGAGGTTGGTGCTGGCCCTGGTACTGGCCCTGGTGCTGGCCCTGGTGCTGGCCCTGGTGCCATGGCACCAGTGACCCCAGAGGAGGCTGGGCCTGGCCCCCTGGCACCACTGCCCCCCAAGGAAGCCACAACCAGCCCCACAGCACAGGAGGAGCCCAGGACCAGCCCCATGGCACCAGTGACCCCAGAGAAGGCTGAGTCTGGCCCCAAGACCCTCAAGGAGGCCAAGACCAGCCCCACATCCCAGGTGACCCCAGAGGAGCCCAGGACCAGCCCCACATCCCAGGTGATCTCCAAGGAGGCTGAGTCTGACCCCATGACCCCCAAGGAGGCTGGGTCTGGCCCCACATCCCAGGTGACCTCCAAGGAGGCCAGGACCAGCCCCACATCCCAGGTGACCCCAGAGGAGGCCAGGACCAGCCCCACATCCCAGGTGACCCCAGAGAAGGCCAGGACCAGCCCCACATCCCAGGGGACCCCAGAGGAGGCCAGGACCACCCTCACAGCACCGATGACCCCAGAAGAGGCCAGGACCACCCTCACAGCACCGATGACCCCAGAAGAGGCCGAGCCTGACCCTATGGCACCGATGACCCCAAAGGAAGCCAGACCCCACCCCACAGCAGCACTGACCCCAGAGGAGGCCGTGCCCAGCCCCACAGCACCCCTGAGCCTGGAGGAGGTGCGGATGCTGGTGGAGCTCTTCTACCTGCCCTACCAGCACGGGGCTCTGGCTCAGCAGCTCCTGGAGAACTTTCGGTGGCTGCGAGCAAACAGCCTCAGCGTGGGGGTCCCGGCCACAGCTCCTGATGCCTGTGGGGTAAGGCTGCTCTGGAAGGTGTCTGCGGTAGCTGGGGTGTTGTCTTGGTTTGGAAAGACAGGAGTCTGCTAAGGAAGGCAGGAGCTTCCCCTGAAATGGAGAATGTAAACCCTCCCCACCCCTCTGAATTGCTATCAATTTGAAATTAAGGGGCTCTCAGGCAAAAATATGGGAGCAGGAAATAACAGTTCTTTAATAGGGAAAGGAAAAAAAAAGGATAAAATAAACACTGCAGTACACTAGAACAACACTGACAGAGTCAGAACCCAACCTGACACCCTGTGGGGTGTTGGTAGCAGTCCCATTGGAAATGTGGCTGCAGCCCTCCTGGAGTGTCAGGTGTGGTTCTGTTGGAGCAAGGGGATCTGTAGAGAAGGATGTATTCTTCCTCTGAAGATCCAGTGGAAGAAGAGGCAGCTGCTGCTCCTCTGGGGAATCCCGTGGAGAAAGCCATGCTGGTGTCTCAAAACCTCTGGATTATATCTGGGTAGCAATGCTTGGCTCCTCCCTCTGGGCTCACATCTCCCAATGGGATGCTGTAGTTCTTATCAGCCATGCAGTGACATTCAATAGCTGTTATCAGCAGATGTCCCCTCCTGAGGGAGGAGTGATTGTGGTCACTGAAAGAGACAGAGAAGGCAAACTGCCCGCTTGACAAAAGATAATCTGCCATACAGACGGTAATAGAAAACATGTTGCATTGCAGTCTGGCTCAGGTGTCCGACGGGCTGTGTGTGTCCCCAGGGCACGCGGTGGCGGGGCCGGGCTCGCTCCTTCCAGCGGCTCTGCGCGCGGACGTGCCGCCTGCACAGCCGCCTGGTCAGCACGGCCAGCAGGGCGCTGCTCTACGACCTGCACCCCTACCTGTGGGACATCCGAAACCTGCTGCTGGCTGCCAGTGCCTTCGTCCTCTGGCTGGGTACGTGGCTGATGCCAGCTCCTGCCATCCCTGCCATTGCTGCCATCACTGCCATTCCTGCCATTGCTGCCAGCCCCATCACACCTATCCAAACCCAGCCCTGTCAAAGTAGAGTATTTGTAGGCAAACCCCAACAAATGATAAGAAGGACTCCACCTTATCAGAAGGCTAATTAATTACTTTATTATACTATATTATTTTATAGCATATTACATTATATCACATTACATCCAAACTGAATCTGCCCAGCGCTCAACCCTGCACAGAATCTCGTGACTGTCGCCCAACAAAAATTTCACACCTTCTTGGTGTTTCTCATGGGTAGCTCCTCAGAGCACTGACTCTCCTTCACAAAATCACCAGCTGACCCCAGTTCCTTCTCAACCAGCCACCCCACTCTTTTATAGCACTCTTCTTCTCACTGGTTACAGCTGTGGCCTGTTAAAGTCAGGCCTGTTCCTAATCTTTGATAATTGGCCCAGCTGCAACTCCTTAGGGGTAAGATTACTTTCTACACTATCTTTATTTTCTTATATTTTTATCCCCCTACAGGCTGATGCCAGCCCTGCAATTCCTGCCAGCCCCACCCACCTATCCAAACCAGCCCTTGTTCGAGAGTAGAGTATTGCAGGCAACCCCCAATGCATCTTATCAGAAGGCCCTGTCAGAGTAGAGTATTTGCAGGCAACCCCCAAAGAGGGAGAGAAATGATGCATCTGACTCCATCTTATCAGAAGGCTAATTAATTACTTTATTATACTATATTGTTCTATGCTATATTACATTGCATCTAAACTGAATCTGCCCAGCACTCAACCCTGCACAGAATCTTGTGGCTGTCACCCGACAGTACCAACACACACTTCCCTGATAGGCCAAGGAAACAAAACACCATCACTTTGGCTAAACAATCTCCATATTTCCTTCTACTTTTGCACAAACACAGGCACAGCAAATGAGATAAGAATATTCTTGGGAAGAATTGTGCCTTGRTTTTCTCWGTGAAGAGAAATGTGGGGCTCCATRGGGGRGCCAGGACCCTGCAGCACWMGGGGCACACCTMGAGCTTGCTCTCTTCCCCAAGAAGGAGGTGGAGGTGTCTGGGACCCAACACAGAGATTTGGGGTTCTGYTGTGCAGCTGGTAGTGCCAGGGTGCCAGCTCACCTCCCCTTGACATTTTCTGCTGCTGACCCTTGTCCTGTGCTTGCCTCCTTTGCAGATGGTCACCTCCTCTGCGAGCCTGACCCCAAGGGCACCTGGGGGAGCTGCTTTGGCTGTAAGTATGGGCACTGCCCTGGCTCACCCACCTGCCTGGGGGTCTGGCTGCTGCCCCCCATCACCTCCAGCCCCACAGCAGCCCTCACCATCTGTGGCATRCACATTCTCTGAACAGAGAGAGTGAGAGATCATTCTCTCTCAGTTTTTTTTTCCTAGAGAGGCACAGAGGGAAGAAGAGAAAATTCTTAGCTCTACTTGCTGCTCCTGTTGTTTTTCCACATGTGGAATGTGTTAGGGAGATTATTTACCTGAAAGGATTTGGTAATTGGATTCTGCTAGGAATAGTTTTCTCTTCTTCTCTCTGTGCTTCTCCAGGAAAAAACCTGTGAGAGAGAATGATCTCTCTCTCTCTCTGTTCAGAGAATGTGGATGCCACAGCCATCAGGCTGCCCTTCGCCACACTCTGCCTGCAGGAATGGCCCTGGGAATGCTGCCAGGGAGGGAGCAGATCACCATATCTCACAGCCATTTCTAGAATATGGTTCCTCAGCCCTTTTATCCCAAAGACCCCTTAGCCTGTGTGGAAAAAAGGGTTCTGGAAGCAGCAATGCCCTGGGTGAGAGGTGGGGTTGTTTTTTGAATGCCTGTGCATCACTTTGCACAATTTTCCTCTGGGTTGGGGCTCCCTGGTTGCTCTGGGGGCCTTGTGACCTCTTACAAAATAAGAACTGTTACCAGGTGATGACCTGAGCAGGTCCCCAAGTTCAGTGTGAGAGGGATCRGTGTGCCTTGAGCCCCTTCCTTAGGGAAGCAGCATGCAGGGCACATTCTCACCATCCTGGGCTGCACAGCTGGGGAGAACAGAGGCTGATCTCCCCCTGCCCAGCAGCTTTTTGTTCACCTCAGGTGTGTCTGTGTCCTGCTGCTTCCAGGGTGCCAGAGCATCAGTGCCCCGATGCTGCTGGGGAGGGACGCCGAGCCCTGGGCGCGCCGTGGGGGCCTCTTTGGAGAGCTGCAGGTGAGAGTGYGGGCCTCTTTGGAGAGCTGCAGGTGAGAGTGGGTCCCTCCCTCTCTCTGGGGCTGAGGAGCCATTGGGAAGTCACCATCCCAACCCTGCTGTTGAGCTGCTGCAAACAGAGCTGCCTCTGCACCTCAGCCGTGGTTCCTGGGGTTTCAAGAGTCTCAGAGCCATTCTGCTGCTGCCTCCAGGATGGAATTTGGAGCCAGGATGAACTGATGGGCTGTATCTCTTCCAGGCATTGCTGCCRGTGGGGAACAGCTGTGACCTCTTCTACCATCCTCCCCCGCTCTTCCCGTCCAGCCAGCTGTACCTGCTGCGCCCGCTGCTGCCCCTGGACAAGGTGGGAGCTGTGGCATGGAAGGGGGTCCTGCCAGAGCCTTTGTGTGGCTTGTTCTGCCCATAAAATGATGAGTTACATGTTTATCTGCTGCTGAACTCCCAGGCTGAGCTCCCAGTGTGGGGGAGAGTCCCTCTGTCCAGCTCTGCTCAGAGCCAGCTGGTCCAGGGCAGATTTTGGGGCTGTGGTCAGCAGCGTGTCAGACACTGGCTTGGAGAATGTGCTGTGGCCTCAGCAAACCCACCTCTCTGTGACAGGGGCCTGGGCAGAGCAGGAGAGGGAGCCCCCTCAGCCATGGATAAACCAGCACAGGGCAGGGTTGCCGGGTTGTGGATGATCTGCAGAGCAGCCCCAGTGCTGATCTCCAGCACTGGCTGTGAGCAGATGTCYGGAAAAATCCAGAACAGGACAAGTCTGGATGGAAACTTCCTGCAGCCTTCACCAATCTGCAGCTCTGGGCACTGCCAGAGCCTGTGGGGATCCATCTCCAAATCCCTTCTTCAAACACTCATCCAATTTATGGGGTGATTCTCTGGTGGAGAGCAGCAGTTTCTGTCAGCTGTGACCTGCTTGGTGCCAGTTCTGCTCTGACATCCCTTGATGGGACGGGGAGGGAAAGGGAGAATCTGGATATGGAGYGACAAAATGTTCAAGGTTTCCCTGCAGTGAGCACCCCTGTCCCTCACCCTGCTCCTGTCCAGCTCAAGGAAAGGCTAACACCACAAATGCAGCCAGCACAGACACGAGTGCAGCTCGCCTGCTCAGGCTGAACCTTGACAACAACAATGCTGAGAGGAAGAGCCAGCTGAGCCCATCAGCCCGTGGCAGGAACAGGCACAGCAGGGCATGGTCCTGCCTCTGTTTTTGGGTGATCAGGGCAGCCTCCCCTTTCAGGAGCAAGGCTTTTATCAGAATGTTTGCAGCAGCAAACTCAACTGTGACCAGGACAGGACATTTGGGGATGTCCTGCTGTGCTCAGGCTCTCTGGAGACCTGAGCTTCAGGGTTGTTTTTGGTGCTCCAGCAGCTGCTCTTGGGATGCCTGACTYGAATGGCAATTTCTGGATTGAAGGCTGCCTGTGCTGTGGCCACGAGCCCAAGGCCAGCAGAAGGTGGTGGCACTGTGGCATGGCAGGTACAGCCAGAGCTGACATGGATCTGGCTCTTCCAGGGAGAGCTTTACCGCATGTGCCGGGAGAGTCTGGACTGTGATCCCAAAGTGGCAGAGATCCTCGTGGCCCACCCGGATCTCCTCGGTGACAGGTGAGATGTGGCCCCTCTGAGGCTCCCTCCTGGACATGGTGCAGGGCTAGGGAGTGAGGAATGGCCTCTCTTGGTGTCCCTGTGGGGACCAGCYCTGCCCCATGGCTGGCAGTGGCCTCACTGGGAGGGACAGGGAGGGACATSCCCATGCTGATGTCCACCAGGGTCATGGCAGCCACCACTGTGGATGTCCAGCCTGGATGCTGCAGGCTGCCATGGCTCCCCTTGGTGAGGGGTCTCAGAGGGGTGGTCAGTGGGTGCTGGGTGTGCTGTCCAGCTGGGAAATGAAGAGGGATGCTGCAATGGCTCCCCTTGGTGAAGGGATCTCAAAGGGGTAGTCACTGGATGCTGGGTGTGCTGTCCAGGTGGGGATTGAAGAGGGAGGCTGCTCTGAGGTGTTGGAGGCTGCCATGGCTCCCCTTGGTAAGGGATCTCCAAGGGTTGGTCACTGGGTGCTGGGTGTGCTGTCCAGCTGGGAAATGAAGAGGGATGCTGCAATGGCTCCCCTTGGCTGAGGGGTCTCAGAGGGGTGATCAGTGGGTGCTGGGTGTGCTGTCCAGCTGGGGAATGAAGAGAGAGGCTGCTCTGAAGCTTCCCAGGGGCTCCAGGCTCAGCTCAGCCATGCTCCCCCTCTCCCTGTTAGGCTCCTGGGCAGCTTCCTCAGCCTGAGCCCTGAGTACACCTTTGTGCTGGAGGATGAGGATGGCCCCTGTGGCTACGCAGCTGGAGCACTCCACGCCGAAGGCTTCCTGCAGCAGCGAGACAGCAGCTGGCTGCCAGCCATAAGGCACAAGTACCCCCCAGAGCTGGGCACAGGGGGGGCAGCTCTGGGACAGGTGAGGGGACACCTGGAGCGGGCATAGGAGAGGTGGAGGGGGTTCCCTCATTGTGCTTGTCTCCCACAGGATGCCCTGGAGGAAGCAGTGCTCTTCTTCCACGCAGAGCCCCTGGCAGTGCCCCAGCCCGTGCTGAGGCGTTTCCCCTCCCTGGTACAGCTGGGCACAGCCCCCCGTGTGCTGGATGTGGGGGCCAGTCGCAGCCTGGCCCTCTGCCTGCTGAGTGCACTCAGGGCCAATGGTGAGCATGACCTCCGAGTGCTGCCCTTCATCCGAGTGCTGGGAGCTGTCCCCTGCCAGTGCTCCCAGGCACTGTCCCCTCCCCTTGCACTGGGGACACGCAGGCCTGTGTCTCAGGGCATCACTCTGTGACAAAGGGGCAGGGGAGAGACTGCTTCCCTTATGGAGGGGGTCACTGTCACTGTGTCCCCKGTCCCAGTGCCCTGACTCTCACCTCCCTTCCAGGCTCACGGGGAGTGTTCTGCCAGGTCAGTGACACCGACAGGCAGCAGCTGAGCTTCTACAGCAAGCTGGGCTTTGTTGCCCTGCCGGTGGCCTGGGGCAGCTCTCCCGGCTCTCAGCTCCTGGGACGACTCCTCTGACGGGGCACAGGGAGGCAGTGCCCCAGGCCAGGCCGAGCCCCCCCATCCCACGCAGCATCGGCCTGAGCAAGCGGGAGCAGAGGGGCACCTGGAGCAGGCCAGGTACACATGAGAGGGGACATGGGGGCGAGCAGGATGTCACTGGGATGCGTGCAGGGCTGTGAGGTACCTGGGTAGCAGAGAGCTATTTCTGCTGCTCACGGGATTTAGTCACSTCTGTGCCACCCCAAATGTTTGCTGGGTACCCTGCACTTTTGCTGGGGARCCTCAGGCCTGCAGGAGCTCGTGAGCAGTGTTTGGATTTGTGGTCCTGGGGCACAGCACGGTGCCTTAGTGCCACGGGAGTGTCCCTGTCYTGCAGGCTGGGCTGCCCAGCTCTCTCCATGCCCCGTGTGGCCTGAGACTGGGCAGCCGGTGCTGGGGCTGGCTCTCGGCACTGAGGACCTGCTTGTCTGCATGGACTGATCTGGTATGGGATGCGGCGGGGCAGCCTCTCTTTTTGTGCCTGGGGCCTGAGGGAAGCGCTGTCCTTGGCAATAAAGCGTTTGCTGGGCTCTCACCATGGCTCGTTTCTTGGGGGAAAGTGTTGGGGTGCCAGCACATCCCTGTCACACCCTCACTCTCACACARCTCACACTGGCTGTTGCTTTGTCCCCTCAAACAAAGCAGCTCCCCACAAATCCCAGCTGCTCCTCAGCCTCCAGCCGCTGGCAGTGTGAGCTCACAGCCCCAACTCTGTAGGGCTTTCCTGCAGGATGGGACCCCCGGCCTCGGAGGCGTCTGGGGGCCACAGCCTGCCCAGGACAGGCACGATGACCAAGGGGGYGATCTGTCCATCCWCCCSACTGCAGCCTCTGCAAAAGGGCACRCAGGGCGAACCATTCCTGGCTGCTTCRCTCTCTTGCCCGGGGTGAGCAGAGGGCTGGATGGGGTCGGGACGGTCAAACCCCCGGCAGCGGGGGCTCGGCTGGCGGTTCCAGGAGCGGCCGAGCAGCTCCGTCCCCGGGGGCCGGGGCCGGGCCTGGAGCCGAGCCCGGCCGGGGCGGGGGCTGGAGCCGGCCCCATGGCGGGGCGGCGGGGCCGGGCCCGTGCGGGCCGTGCCGGCGGCGGGGCCGGGGCTGCTCGGCGCGGGCCGGGGCGGCCCCGGACACGGCCACGGGCACGGCGCGGGGCGGGCCGGGGCGGAGCGCGGCGGCACCGACCGAAATTGCTCGGCGCGGCACGGCAGGACACGTACGGCTCAGTTCGGTACGGCACTGCAGGACTTGGTACGGCTCGGTTGTGCTCGGTTCGGCACGGCACGGTTCGGCAGCCCGGAGGTACCGAGCGGGACCCGGCTGTCCCGGTAGAGGCGGGGGCTGCGCCTTGCGGGGCCGGGGCGCCGTCGGGTGTTCCCGGGAGCGGGGCTGGGGGTGGCGATGCCGTGCCGTGCCGTGCCGTGCCGGAGCTGCCGTGAGCAGCGCGGGTGTCCCACGGCAAGCGGAGCCCGGCGGGTTTGGGGGCTGTACCGCACCCCAAAGTGTGCGGGCTGCTGGCCGAGCAGCGGGTTARACATGGAAATCCTGAGTGTCAGGATTTCCATGAGGAGCGGACATGCTGTAGCTCATGGAAGGAGAGGATGGATGGAGGGATGTGGGGCGGGAGGGCTGGAAGGGATGATTCTTCTCGGCTGGCTTTTCGCCCTCCCTGCTGCTCTCAGGAGCCCGCAGCTGAGCCGGTCCCGTCCCCAGCAGGTCCGGGAAGGCTGGTTCCCTGCTCCAGGGTGTCTGGGACACCAACCCCACTGCCCCCGGCCCCCCTCTGCCCCTGGGGATGGCCGATGTTTACGCATTCCTCCCAGGGCTTTCCCTCCTGCCAGCAGCCGGTTCCTCCCCGGGCTGCCTATCCCGAGCCCAGGCAGCTCAGAGCAGAGCGGGCAGAGCTCTGCTGAGGGCCCTGCTGTGTCCTGGGCGGGCTGGGAGGGGGTACSAGCTGTGCTGGGACCTGTCCTGGCTTAGGGGGTGACAGCAGGACATGGGGACATCAGGCAGCCCAAAGGAGCTGGACCTGGAGCTGTCAGAGGAGGGGGAGTGCAGCCCCAGCCCCACACAGTGTTTTGTCCCTTTCTGCAGCAGGGTCCCTGTCCTTGCTTGGGATGGGGACACACAGTGGGTGTCAGGGGTGGGCAGAGAGGGGCAGTGAGCTSCCAGCCACAGGACGTTGTATTTTTGGGAGTGACACCAATCCTGCCAGGGAATCCAMATTCCTATGGTGACACCCTGGGCTGCTTCTGTGACCAGTTTGTGGCACCATGTGCCCTTCCAGACCCCGGAGCTCTGACCCATGTCAGGGCCCCTCCTGAGCAGGGTGGGGATGTCGGGGCTCCCTTGCTTTGTGCACATTTGCTCCGGGCTCTCCAGGGCTGCCGGGAAGCGGGAAAAGGGGAAAAGCGGGATTGCGAAAGGGCCCTGTGTGTGTGTGTATGTGTGTGTGTGTGTGTCTGTGTCTGTGTGTGTGTGTGTGTGAGGGGCCCTGGGGAGAACGGGAGGGATGGAGCCCTGAAGCCATGGGACTCACCAGACCTTCTCCTGACCCCGTGCTCTCAGGGATGTCCCGGCATGGGACATCAACAGAGAGTGGCTGTGTCACCCCTTAACCTTCTCAAGGAAGGATAAACAGAGCGAGCTTCCTCTCCCTTGTGCTGGCAGCTTTCCCAGTGCTGCTCTTCTCTGAGTCCTCCCAGTTGTCAGTGCCTGGGATGCTCCATGTCCCCCSTGGGTGTGTCCAAGGCTGCTGTTGGGCCAGCACATCCCTGAGGGGCCTCCARGGCCTGGCCTTTCCCTGCTGCTGTGGTTTGGGATGTCATCCCTGTGTGCAGGGATGCCCTGTGCTGATCAAACTSATGGATCTGCCTCAGCAGGAGCTGCCCCTTCCCGAGCTCTGCTGGCTGTTCACCGGGGTTTTGGTGGGGCAGACTGATTGTCTGGCTGTGTGCTGAAGGACACACATGATTTGGACAGTCCTGGAAGGGGCAGCCCCTGTGCAGGATGCAGGGCACTGATGGGGACAGTGCCTGGCTGTAAGTCACCTGTCAGGGTGACTCTGTCCTCTGATCCATCACCCACTGGGACAAGCAGAGCCAGTGGGCAGGATGGGAGCAGTTTSAGCAGCGTCATGAAGGGTCCTCTCACCCATGCCAACCTCAGCAGAGCAGGGCTGAGGCTGAGGACTGGAGAGAACCCCAGGATTTTGACTCCTCAGTACTCTCAGACACCCCACCAGCTGTGCTGCAGGCTGGGATGTGGCTCAGGGCCTCGTGCACACCCAGCTGGGACATTCCTGAGGTTTCCTGGGCAGTGGCAAGGACCTGGGCTGCTTCCCAGCTCCCACGCCCAGCCAGCCCATCCTCCAGGGCCCTTCACCCTCCCACTGGAGTTCTGCTGAGCATCTGTGCCTGGGGCAGCACATCCAGAGTGCCACAAGCACATCCAGAGTGCCACAAGCACATCCAGAGTGGCACAAGCACATCCAGAGTGGTCCAAGGGGACACTGTCCCAGGCTGGAGCTGACAGCAGGGTGGTTGGTTGGGATGCTGGGCTGGGCTGCCCATTCAGAGCAAAGCCTGTGAGCAGAACGAGCAGCAGAGCAGCAGGAGAGGAGCAAACTCACAGCTTGTGCCTCAGAGGTGGAAAAAGTGCTGTGGACAATGAGAGCCCTGTTAGCCTGGCTGCCCAGGACATGGACAAGGGCACGGAGCGTGTTCAGAGAGGGAGGGAGGTGCTGCAGGAACGGGCACGGAGCCGTGCTGGGCTGCAGGGAGCTCACATGGCAGGGCTGGGCTGGCCATGGAAAAGGCTTTGGACCCACAGAGCACAGCTGGAATGTCACTGGGAAACTCTGAGGTGAGTGGCAGAGCTGGGGAGCCAGGGCAGAGGAAGCACAGTGGGGATGAGAGATGCTGGAGCAGGACCCAGGAGCAGGGATTACAGACCCTGAGGTCACACTGCTGAGGTTCAGAGAGGAATCAATGATTTGCTGCACAAAGCCCAAAGCATTTTTCAGGTGCCATGTTCTGGTCCTCTGTGTTTTGTTTCTCAATGCACAGATTTAAATTTTCCATGTAGGCTGCACCATGCTGATTTACCAGGCTGTCCCTATTCCCATCTCTGATTCCCTCCATTTCTGTCTCTGCAGTCTGTACCAGGAAGGTGCTTTTTTCCTCCTCCTGGCACAGTTTTGCTTTGAAAAGCATGTGATCCTCACCAGAAAGCCCACAGAGTGGTGACTTCCCCATGTAACCACATTTTAGTTCCAGCAGGTGACCAGTTTTAATCCACTTAGCAGAAGGTGCACTGGTTTTGTTGAGTGCTAATTATCCATTAAAAGGTGGTGCAAGATGAATCGAATGCCTTCCAGTCTCAGCCTGTTCTATCAACACAGTTACTCCAATTAACAGGACCTGTGATCTCATAAAAGGCCATTCCCACTTCCTGACARGGGCTATTTCTGCCAGACRGTGGAGATTGGCATTAATTGTGTCCTTCAGGGTTGTCCTGACCCCGTTGTGAAGGTGCCCAGTTCCACAGCAGAGCATCCTGCTTGCTCAGGAGCGCTGGGGAAGCTCCAATCCCTAAGGAAACTCACCCCAAGGTGTGCTGCACTTAGCACTGAGGGGGCTCATATCGGGTGTCAGGACAGCTCTGAGGGTTTACAGCCCTTCCTCTGGGCAGGGCAATGTCCCCTTGGTGACCCAAGGGTGGAATAAGGAGTTTTGCTCCTGCTGTGAGATGGCAAACTCATCCTTTCTCTGCTTCCCAGGCAGTGTGGAGATGAGGATGGACAATTCCCATTCCAAGCCCAGAAATCCCCTTTCCTGAGCCACTGYCAGGGCTGGGGTGGCCCTTTGCACCCTCCATCCCTTCCTGCTGGCTGGGTAAAAGGTTCAGCAGAGCGTTTCCCTGCTGTCTGCCCACAAACACACGTCCTGCTGAGCTCTGGCAGTGCCAGAGCAGGCAGCTGAGGCACCAGGAGCCCAGAGCTGGCTCCCAGCTGCATGGACCGTGTCCCCAGCAGCTCTTTGGTGTCCCCTGTGCCCCAGTTGTGACAGAGGAGAGAGCCAGACCCACGCTGATGTGGTTGCTGCGAGGGAGGTGATGTGCTTTATCACATTTATCACAGAATMACAGGGTTGGAAAAGACCTCCAGGGTCACCYAGTCCAACCTGTGACCAATCCCCACCTTGTCAGCCAGACTAGAGTGCTGAATGCCACATCCAGTCATTGCCACCACTGTGTCTGGAACTGGACCAGCAGTGCTGCTCCTTGTCACTCCTCACTCTTCCTGAGCATCTCTGCAGGCTCATCCRGAGGCTCTCACTGCTCCTGGTGGCACCTCCAATGTCACACGTGCCCAAAGGGGCAGGCAGGCAGCAGGGCTGGGCCCTCTGGAGGCTTGTGTTGGTGTTTTGGGTGTGGCAGAGGGGCTGGCACTGGGCACCATCCTGGTCCATCCCTGCCTTGGCCCAGGAGGTGTTCTCAAAGAGGTTGGAGTGTGGAGCAGGTCCTCATCATCTGGAAAAGTGAACCAAGCAGGAATGGGGCTGATTCCTCTGAGAAAACCCTGCCCTGGAGGCTGGTGGGGAGGTGGAGCAGCTGTGCCAGCCCCCAGCTCTGTGTGGAGTTTGAATTTGTTTCCCTTTCTCTGTGACACTGCAGCTAAATACAGGAATTTTAAATCACCCCAGGAAAGCCCAGACTTGGTTTTTTTTAATGTTTTTTTAATGGCAAGCACAGTCTGTGTGAGTGCAGCAGGCAGGATCTGTGCTCAGGGGAGACTTGGAGACAGAAATATCCTTCTTGGGGGGCTTCCCTGGGGGTGTTTTGGGGAAATGCTTTCCCATCATGGAAGGGACTGGCAGGGATGGTGGCACGGTCAGAGRTTGTCGACACCCCCCGTGCAGAAATGCTGCTCCTGAGCTACAGGATCCATGGGAATAGCACACTGGGAAGGGAGGGCAGCTCACAGAGYAGGGTTTTCACTATTGTTTGCCGTGGGACTGGTACAGGAATACCACATCTCCCTCAGGTATTCGGGGAGCCACAAATATTGTCAGAGGAATGCGAATGCTCCGGCTGCCTCGCTCGTCATGGAAGGGAGGGCAGGAGCGTGGGCTGGAATCCCCTCAGSCAGCAGCCATTCCCTGCTCCTGCTGGACTGAGCTCCTGGCCCATCCAGCTGGGCTTTCCCTGTGCCCTGAGGCTGTTCCAGCTCCCTCAGCTCTGGCAGCTCATCCCCCTCCTTCCATTCACCTCTKCTGGGCACACCCCTGTGCCCATCTGCCCTCGCTGCCCTTCAGATGTGACCAGACAGCACGGTGGGGGCTGTTGGCAGAGGGGGACAGGGGCACTGGGCAGGTCCCTGACAGCCCCAGGGGTGCAGGGGCTGTGTGTTAGGGGCACTCTGGCCAGGCACATGTGTTGGGGAAGATGAAACAGGAAAGCCTTATAAATATGATGGCCTGGCAAAAGATTTTGAGAATATAGAGACTATAAGGGAGATTGAAATGAYAGCAAGCTTTGAGATKCCTSAGTTACTGAACAACTGGAAAACAATGGTATYGCCAGACTGAAGGTAATCCCCTTRTGATGAAACAACACCCTCTGCTTGCAGGCAGCTCCAAGGGGCAGAGCAGACCCTACTAGCTTGGCAGAAGGGGTCCAAAGAGGAGTTTTTAGGGTTTAAAATGTAACACAGTATAGTAATGTAATGATTTTTATGAGCTGTATATAAATGCTATACGATTTGTATCTTGGACTGGATTGGTTTGTGAGAATTAGAATATTCAYCACAGAAGATTTATTGTATTGTAACAGGAAGCTCACTCTCTGACCCTTTTACTCTCTTACCCTTTTTACTCTCTTACCTTTTTTACTCCCTTACGCTCTTACCCTCTTACTCTCTTACCCTCTCATTGCCTCTTCTTACTCTCTCTTCTCTCAGGCCTCTGCTCTGAGCTGTGGCTGGCAGCTCCCAGCAGGCCCCTGCACCCAGGCCCCTGAAATAAACCTCAAGTTCCAAAAGGCGCTGCACCCCAGGCCCTCTGAATAAACCCCAAGTTCCAAAAGGCCCCTGCACCCAGGCCCTGTGCCGCAATAAAACCCTCAAGTTCCAAAAGGCCCCTGCACCCAGGCCCTCTGAATAAACCCAAGGTCCAAAAGCCTGCACCCCAGGCCTTCAATAAACCCAAGTTCCAAAAGTCGGCTGCACCCAGGCCCTCTGAAATAAACCTCAAGTTCCAAAAGGCCCTGCACCCAGGCCCTGTGCAATAAACCCCAAGTTCCAAAGACCCCTTGCCCCCCAGGCCCTGTGCAATAAACCCAAGTTCCAAAAGGCCGGCTGCACCCCAGGCCCTGTGCAATAAACCTCCAAGTTCCACACCTGGCTGCCAAGATCTCTTGTCTCCGTCCATCCCGACCATCCTCAACCCCTGACCCTCCTACACACGTGGCTGGCTGGTGCTGGGAGGGGTTTAACCAGCACAGAGCTGGGCAGGGGGGCTGGATGGAGGGATGGATGGTGGGGCTGCGGTTAGTGTTCCAGCACATCCCTGACCCTCGTCTGCTCCTGCAGGGCCTCACTGCCATGGAAGCTGTGGCACATGGGCATGGCCGGAGCTGCTGGTGCTGCTGGTGCTGCTGGGCAGCGCGTGGCTGTGGGTGGGCAGTGCCCAGCCCACCCCCCCGGGCCCCACGCACCCCCCCGGGCCCAGCTGAGGTTCCGCCTGGCCGGGTACCCCCGCAAGCACAACGAGGGCCGCGTGGAGGTCTTCTACAACGACGAGTGGGGCACCATCTGCGACGACGACTTCACGCTGGGCAACGCGCACGTGCTGTGCCGCCACCTCGGCTTCGTGGCCGCCACCGCTGGGCCACAGCGCCAAGTACGGCAAAGGAGTGCGTAAGAGGGGGTGGTGGGCACAGGCACCCCCTGATCTCTGCAAGGCAGGGTCTGTTTGCAGAGTGCCCGGCAGTGATTGTGTGCTCAGGGCATGGTGAGAGGGGTGGTGGCCAGTCACACCCTGGCCACAGGCCCTGCATCTCTGCAAGGGGCAGGTTCTGTGTTGCAGGTGCCCAGCAGTGATTGTGTGCTCAGGTGGGCATGGTGAGAGGGTGGTGGGCACAGCAACACCCTGGCACAGCCCCCACGGTCTGCAAAGGAGTCGGTTAAAGAGAGGGTCTTGTGGGACAGCACCCCCTGGCACCACCCTAAGAGGTCTGCAAAGGACTCAGTAAGAAGGGGTTGTGGCACAGCAACCCCCTCGCACAGCCCTAAAAGTGTCTGGCAAAGAGTCAGTAAGAGAGGGGTGGGGGCAAGCGCCCCCCTGGGACAGCCCTGGCATCCTTCCTGCAAGGGGGTTCTGTGTTTGCAGGGTGCCCAGCGTGATTGGTGCTCAGGTGGCACGGTAAGAAGAGGGGTGGTGGGCACAGCACCCCCCCTGGCACAGCCCTGCGCTGCTCAAAGGGCCAGTCTGGTGTTTGCAGAGGTACCTCGGCGATGCTGGAATCTGTGCCGTTCTCTCAGGGTGGGCATGGATAGAGGGAGTAGTGGGCCACAGCACCCCCTGGCACAATCCCCCATCGGCGTCTGCGCAGAAAGGACTCGTGTATATGCAGACGGGTGGTGTTTGTGGCACAGCAACCCCGGCCTGCACACCTCTAGGCATCATCTCATGGCTAATAAGCAGACCAGTATCGGTCTGTGTTTGCAGGGTGCCCAGCAGTGATGTGTGCTGAGGTGTGCATGTGAGGAGAGCGGTGGTGGGTCACAAGCACCCCCCTAGCACAGTCCCACGAGTCGTGCAAGGGCAGGTCCGTGTCTTTGCAGAGTGCTGGCAGTGACTGTGTGCTCAGGTGTGGGAGCTTTCTGTGTGGCAGAGCAGCCCCTTGGGGAGGTGGAGGCTCCACATCCGCAGACCCCTACCCAGAACTATTGTTTCAGGCAAATTCAGGCAACCCTGGCAAAGAGAGAGATGATGCATCTGACTCCATCTTATCAGAAGGCTAATGTATTACTTTATTATACTATATTATATTAAAGAATACTCTACTTTACTAAAGAATACAGAAAGGATACTTACTGAATGCTAAAAAGATAATAATTGAAAACTTGTGACTCTCTCCAGAGTCCCAGCACAGCTTGGCCCTGATTGGCCAATGAGTGAAAACAACTCCCAGCAGAATCCAATGAAACAATCACCTGTGGGGAAACAATCTCCAAACACATTCCACATGAGCACAACACAGGAGAAGCAAATGAGATAAAAATTGTTTCCTTTTCTCTGAGGCCTCTTGCTGCCCTTCAGCTTCCCAGGAGAAAAGCCCTAGGTGAAGAAATCACGTTCAGGGAATGTGAATGCCGCCCCGAACTTCACTCCTGGCATTTCACTGGCCTCAGCTTTGTGCTACAGCTCCTGCTGTAACCTGTGTGATCCCTGCCCATGCTCTAGGGCACATTCCCTGCTCCCAGGGGATGCTTGGCTCCCCCTCACCCCCAGGCTGTGTCTGGCAGGGCGGATCTGGCTGGACAATGTGAATTGTGTTGGAAATGAGAAGAGCATCGGGGACTGCAAACACCGGGGCTGGGGGAACAGCGACTGCAGCCACGAGGAGGATGCAGGTGTGGTCTGCAAGGATGAACGKATCCCAGGCTTCAAGGACTCCAATGTCATCGAGGTGAGGGGGCTGCTGAGCTGGCCAGAGCAGCTGGTGACATCCAGGATGCCACAAGAGCACCCTGGTGTGGCGGGCAGTCTGGGATCTTCCCTGGATCCACAGAGCACTCTGGTGTGGGGCAGGTGTGGGAATCTCTCCCTGGGATCGCCACAGGGCACCTGGGTGTGGGCAGTGTGGATCTGTCCTCGGGATGCCACAGGGCACCCTGGGTGTGAGGCAGTGTGGGATCTCTCCCTGGGATGCCACAGGGCATCCTGGGTGTGGGATCTCTCCCTGGGATGCCACAGGGCACCCTGGGTGTGGGATCTCTCCCTGGGTGTGTCACAGGGACCCTGGCTGTGGGGCAGTGTGGGATCTCTCCCTGGGTGTGCCACAGAGCACCCTGGGTGGTGGGGCAGTGTGGGATCTGTCCCTGGGTGTGCCAAGGGCACCCTGGGTGTGGGGCAGTGTGGGAATCTGTCCTGTGGTGTGCCACAGAGCACCCTGGGTGTGGGGCAGTGTTGGATCTCTCCCTGGCATGCCACAGGCACCCTGGCTGTGGGGCAGTGTGGGATCTCTCCCTGGGATGCCAACAGGGCACCCTGGGTGTGGGGAGTGGATATCTCTCCCTGGATGTCCACAGGGCACCTGGGTGTGGGGCAGTGTGGGATCTCTCCCTGGATGCCACAGGCACCCTGGTGTGGGCAGTGTGGATCTCTCCCTGGATGGCCACAGGGCACCTGGGTGTGGGCAGTGTGGGATCTCTCCCTGGGTGTGCCACAGGGCACCCTGGCTGTGGGGCAGTGTGGGATCTCTCCCTGGGATGCCACAGAGCACCCTGGCTGTGTGGCAGTGGGGATCTCTCCCTGGGTGTGCACAGGGCACCCTGGGTGCTGGGCAGTGTGGGATCCTCCCTGGGATGCCACAGAGCACCCTGGCTGTGGGGCAGTGTGGGATCTCTCCCTGGGTGTGCCACAGGGCACCCTGGTGTGGGGCAGTGTGGGATTCTCCCTGGGATGCCACAGGCACCCCTGGGGTGGGGCAGTCTGGGATCTCTCCCTGGCATCACAGGGCACCCTGAGTGGGCAGTGTGGAACTCTCCCTGAGATGCCACAGGCACCCTGGGTGTGGGCAGTGTGGGATCTCTCCCTGGATGCCACAGGGACCCTGGGTGTGGGGCGTGTGGGATCTCTCCCTGGGATGCCACAGGGCACCCTGGGTGTGGGGCAGTGTGGGATCTCTCCCTGGGATGCACAGGCATCCTGGTGTGGATCTCTCCTGGGATGCCACAGGGCACCCTGGTTGTGGGATCTCTCCCTGGGTGTGCCACAGGGCACCCTGGTGTGGGCAGTGTGGGAATCTCTCCCTGGATGCCACAGAGCACCCTGGGTGGGCAGTGTGGGAATCTCTCCCTGGGTGTGCCACAGGGCACCCTGAGTGTGGGGCAGTGTGGGATCCTCCCTGGGTGTGCCACAGGCACCCTGGCTGTGGGGCAGTCTGGATCTCTCCTGGGATGCCACAGAGCACCCTGGGTGTGGGCCGTGTGGATCTCTCCCTGGGATGCCACAGGGCACCCTGGGTGGTGGGCAGTGGGATCTCTCCCTGGGATGCCACAGGGCACCCTGGTGTGGCGGGAGTGTGGGATCTCTCCCTGGGATGCCACAGGGCACCCTGGGTGTGGGGCAGTGTGGGATCTTCCCTGGATCCACAGGGCACCTGGCGTGGGCTAGTGTGGGATCTCTCCCAAGGAGTGCAGGAAAGCAGCGCTGCTTTCCTGGTTGTGCTCCCAGAGATGCACCTGGGGACCCAACGGGGACAAGAGGCACTGAGCTCCTCTCTGCGTGAGGTTCCCCTCTTCATCCCTTAAGCTGCCCAGGGCCAGCAAAGGAATGGCAGGACTGGCTGTCCCTGTGTCCCATCTAWGCTTGGGGACCTCTCTCCTTCATCCCTGGAGATTCCCTGGGAGGGGGCTGGCAGGAGGAGGGGCGATGGGATGGGAGGTGACCTGGGGCTGATGTGATCGCTGCAGACCGAGCAGAGCCACCTGGAGGAGGTGCGGCTGCGGCCGGTGGTGTCCGGGGGGCGYCGGCAGCTGCCGGTGACAGAGGGCATCGTGGAGGTGCGCTACAAGGACAGCTGGGCACAGATCTGCGACCAGGGCTGGGACAGCCACAACAGCCGCGTGGTCTGCGGCATGATGGGCTTCCCGGCAGAGAAAAAAGTCAACAGGAACTTCTACAGGTGAGTGAGGCCGGCAGGGAGCACACAGGGGTGGGGTGTCCGAGCAGGGATGGGGATGGTGCCAAGGGCACGGGGTGGTGCTGGGGGCACAGCACAGGCTGTGCTGTTGGGTGTTGTGGCTCCTAAAATCCCTCCCACCCTGCTGCTCGCCAGTCCAAGCCCCAGCTGGACATCTGGACYCTTGCTAACCAAGCTGGGGGGCCATGGGGTGGCCACCACACACCCTACAGCAAAGGGGAGTGCTTTTGCTCCCTGGCAGTGCTGTCCCCAGCCCAAGGGGAGGTTTGCAGCCATCAGGGGATGCTCCAGCCACACCGTGGGTTGAGCAAGGGGCAGGGACACGCCGTGCCTGGCACTGTGTGTGCCCTGAGCTGGTGTTGCTCCACAGGAGGCTGAGGCGAGCAGCCAGGACCAAGGGCCCCAGGCTGGGCAGCAGGTAAGGGGCCAGGGCCCCATCTGCTGAGCCATGGCAGAGCTGGGCTGTCCAGCCCCACCAGTCTCTGCCATCAGAATGGATCTGGGCACAAACAGATCCAGATGGAGCAGACTGAAGGCTTGGGCTGTGCTGGCCCAGTGGGACAAACCCCACCCCAGGGGACCTGCCTGGGCGTGCTGGGGTTCCCCATTCCCCACAAGAGACGATCTCTCTCCCAGGCTGGTCATGCTCCAGGCAGAGCAGCCCTGTCCTGCACACCAGGCAGGAGTCCTGGCACCCTGGGAGGGCAGCAGGAGGCCTCGGAGCAGAGCTGTCTCTCCTGGTGGATGGGGAGGAAGGGCTGTGGAAATGGGCTGCTTTRTGCAGAAAGCAGCACTGGGGATGCTGGAAAGGCTGTGCACCCCTCCATTCCCTGCAGGATGGGCTGGTGTGGGCACCAGAGCCTGTGCTCAGCAGTGCTGATGGGCACAGTGTGGCAGGTCCTGCCCTGAGTGCCACATCTGCTTGGGGTCTACCACTCATCCTCTGCCTACTCATCCTTYCTGCCTTTCTGCCAGGCCCAGGGGATGGTCTGGCTGCCTTTTCCCTCCATCCCTGAACCCTGCTGCTGGATCTGTTGGTGGATACAGTGAGCCAGAGCCCATCCTCTCTGGGCWGGGYCATGYCACCTCTTTCCTGAGCCCCWGTCCCACCACCTTCCCTGGTGCTGAATGTGCCCTACACCCACTGTGAGCTCCTTGTGACACTCCCAGGTCTGTGTCCCCAGCAGTCATCCTTGCCAGCTCCTGCAGCTGGTGGTGAGAATTCAGACAGGGTCATCCCATGGGTTTCCTCAACTCCCACCTGAAGGTCCTGGTTGCTCCAGTGTGTTTTTTCTTGGCTGGTTTGGTGCTGACTGCCCCTTTCCCTGCAGCTCTGGGAGAAATGTTTTGTGTCTCCATGAGGRTGCAGTCCTGTCCCTCTGCCCRGAGCAGGAACTGGCTCCTGGGAGCCTCACTGTTCTGTAGGGGCTGATCAATTTGGGGCTGCACAGCCACAGTCAAATGAAAGCACAGGCTAATCCAGGCTGGAAGGGACCTCTGGGAGTCCTGGTCCAACTCCCTGTGTGGAGCAGAGCCAGCTGTGGGTTAAACCCAGGATTTCATCCAGCTGGCTTTGAAACCTTCCAAGGATGGAAATTCTGCAGCCCTGCGGTCTCTGCTCCAATGTGGAACCACCCTCATGGGCAAYAGGTTTTCCTTACCCTGAGCCTGAACCTTTTGTTGTCAGTCATGCCTCTTTCCTCTTGTGCTRTTCCCTCCCTGCTGGAAGAGCCAGGATCCTCACAGCTCCCAGCTCAGCCCTGGCTGGAGCAGTCCCACACCCCCATCTCCTCCCAGGCCTCTGTGTGGCTGCTCTCCCTGGGGCTCACACCACACACATGGCATCTTCTTGTCCTGGGAGCCCAGATCCAGATGTGGTTTCCTGAGTGTGATTGGGCACTGATGCCCTCTGGCTGTGTGAATCCCAGCCCTGTGCTGTGTCCTGGGCTCGCTGGGCTGTGCAGCTAACACCGACCTGTGCTGGCCTGTGGGGACAGTGGCCAGGCTTGGCTTTGCCTGGTCCCTGGGGCTGGCAGTCCCCTGCCCTCCTTTGGGCCACTCTGCCCTCCACTCCTTGTGGGCTCTGGGGTTTTGGCTCTGCTCAGCATCTTCCTCCCTGAGGGAAACAAGCATTTGAGGATGTTGGGATTGCACCMACACCTTGTGTGTGCTGAGCAGCTTCCCCTCATGGCTCAGCCTGTGCCAGGGCTGCTTCCCTCGCTGGCAGCAGCCCTTGCCAGCCTGCAGCAAGTCCCACCATGTCCCATGATCCCAGGGCAAGCACCCTGGGGCTGCCTGTGCTGCTTGCTGGGTGTCCTGRACCTTGGGGACATGGCACAGTGGTGGCATGGTGTCTGGATGAGGACACGGACACAACCACACCTGACTGATCAAATGGTGGCTGCTGGTGTTTGATCTTTTGGTCTGTGACAAGGCAGAGCAGGATGTGGCTGCATCCAGCAGTTTCCTGGTGGGATGCATGCAGGAAACTGCATCATTGCTGTGGAGTGTGGCTGTGTCACACTGCTGGCAGCAGATGATGCTGTTGCACCCCTGTGTGACACAAAGGGGATGCACATGGGTGCCAYGGTGCCCAGTTCAGCCTCCAGTGAAGCCAGGGCAGGCTGTGCTCCCTGTGTCACTGCTGAGGGCAGAYGTGACAGCCTGAAACCCCAGGCTTCGTGATGGTTGTTTTCTATTTTCCAGGCTGGCCTCCAAATCTCAGCCTAAACAAAAGCGCAGGGAGGACGTAGGGCCCAAGAAGAGGTAAATGGCTCTGTGGAGAGCCAGAGGCAGGAGCTCCAGAGCTGTGTGTGTCCCCACCTGCGTCCCTGTGCTGCTGGGGGTGTGGCACAGGCACCTGGCAAGGGGTGGCAGGCACTGTGTGGCACCCTGGGGACAGGGCAAGGGGCACAGCCAGCGCATACAGCTGCAGGCAGGGTGGCTGGTGACACCTCCACTGCCACTGGTCACTCTGGCCGTGGCTCAGGGCTCRTCTCCCCCTCACAGGCTCTTCACAGAGCGGCAGCAGCTCAACTACCGCCTGCACTCGGTGTCCTGCACGGGGACAGAGGTGCACCTGTCCATGTGCTCCTTCGAGTTCTACCGGGGCAACTCCTCAGGAGCCTGCAGCTCCGGCATGCCCGCCGTGGTCAGCTGCGTGCCAGGGCCCCTCTTCGCCACTGGCAGTGCCCACAAGAAGAAACAGCGGCAGCAGCAGCAGCAGCAGGGCCAGGTGAGCCCTGCAGGGAGGGGGATGAGTTCTGTGGTGGCCCACAGCAGGACAGTGCCACACTCTGGGCCAGGCTGTGTCCCCTGGGCTCTGCAGGTGTGCGGGTTGCTGGGTGACTCTCGGGATCTCCAGCTGGTCAGAGTGACCCCGAGAAAAGTCAAGAAAAGTTAGAAAGTCTCTTTTCCCAGCCTGGCTCCTGAAGAAGGAGTCAGGGCTCTTCATTTCTAGGTCTCAAGGTTGTTTATTGTTTCTTATCTATAAAATTCTTTCTCCTGTCTTGCCGAGGTCCGCTCAGCAAGACAGTCCAAGGCATTCTGCCCCCGGGGCAGTGTTATGTCTTTATACTAAAAACTACCTATACAATGTTTACAATTACATTCCAATACCTATCACCTATGTTAGACAAGGAGCTTCTACTCTAAACCAATCTGTAAGTGCCAACATCACAGCAGAAGATGGAGGCCAAGAAGAAGAAGGAGAAAGGCTGGACACGCCCAGATCCCTCCATCTTGCCCCCCTGAATCCCCATTCTAAAAACCTCAAAATCTACTTTTTCACCTTGTGATAAATTCACTATCATTCTACTTAATTAGTCATGGTTTGCAGATCTTCATCTAAGGTTGGTAACTTGCTCATAGTCAAAACCACAGTGTCTGAGCCCCCTGGCAGGGGTCTTGGCTGCTCAGGACAGCCAGAGGGATGTCCTGGGTCCTGACAGGTGACCAGTTCCGGAGCGGGAGGTGGGGACGGTGTTCTGTCCCTGCACATCCCAGCGCTGTGTGTGCCACCCCACACTGTCCCACCRCTGTCCCTGCTCCCACAGCCCCGGATCCGGCTGAAGGGCGGCGCCAGGGTGGGCGAGGGCCGCGTGGAGGTGCTCAGGAGCAGCGAGTGGGGCACCATCTGCGACGACCGCTGGAACCTGCAGTCMGCCAGCGTGGTGTGCCGCGAGCTGGGCTTCGGCAGCGCCAAGGAGGCCCTCACCGGGGCACGCATGGGACAAGGTGAGGCTGCAGGGCAGAGGGGTTGATTTATTACAGCWGGGGGTTCTTGGGGTCTCTCCAACCCCAGCTGCCGTAGGTGTCTGGYTAGCAAAGTCTTGCTTGTCAGYATCTCTAGCTGGTCAGAGTGACCCCGAGAAAAGTTGGGAAGTCTCTTTTCCCAGCCCYGRYCMTGAAGAAGGAGTCAGGGCTCTTCATTTCTCGGTCTCAASGTTGTTTATTGTATCTTATCTATAAAAAATTTTCTCCTGCCCTGCTGAGGTCAGCTCAGCAAGACAGTTCCAGGCACTCTGCCTGCCCCCAGGGCAYTGTTATCTTTTTATACTAAAAACTACGTGTYCAATGTTTARAATTWCTTCCCAATACCTATCACCTATGTTAGACAGTGASCTTCTACTCTAAACCYATCTGTAAGTGCCAARATCACAGCAGAAMATGGAGGCCAAGAAGAYGAAGGAGAAAGGCTGGACACACCCAGTTCTCTCCATCTRGCCTCCTGYARCCCCATACCAAAAKCCCTAAAATCTACTTTTCCACCCRGTGATAAATTCACTAATATTCTACTTAAACTGTTGTGGCTTGCTGATCTTCATACAAGGTTGGTAATTTGCTCCACAGGTCATAATCAAAKCCACAGGTGTTRTGGGCTCTGTGCCAGGGTCCCTGAGACCTCTGGCAGGGGTCTTGGGTGCTCAGGACAGCCAGAGGGATGTCCTGGGTCCTGACACTTGCTAAGCTCCACTATTGGAATAATTACCAATGAGCCCGGAACGGACATGCCTGAGCTTGTCTGGCCTTGCTGCTTGACCAAAAGGCAGAAAAACTGTGGTGATTTCACCCCAGATACACTTTTGGCTGCTGGATGCTGCAGCTGGGTGCATGGAGACAAGTCCAGGCATGCAGGAGCTCAGGTTGTCCTCGGTTTCCCTCTGGTGGAGAAGCTTTAAGGATGGTGAAGGAAAGGGTCGTTTCTGATGGAGGGTTTATCCAGAGCTTTTATTCTGGCCCACAGGCCTCTGAATTAGTAACAGTTCAACAGAACTCCCTGACCTGTGGTTGCGTTCCTTTTAACCCCGGGGAGAGGGGGAGGAAGGGTAGGGAGCCACCAACCAGGTAGGGGAGTCTTAAGGACAAAGGACACCTGGATGGCCAATTTCCCAGGGGTGGAGGCATCTTTTGAATTCTGCCAATCACTCCACACCCTTCTGGAATGCCAGGATTGACAGACAGTGCTGGGCAGGGGGCAAGGGAGGGGGAGGGAGAGGAGACTGACACACCTGGGGAAGAAATCTTCAGGGAGAAACCRYSGGTATCTGAGGCAAACCATGACATCATGCCAGCAACACTCCACTTGTGCGGGTCCCTCAGGCAGGCTCCCAGCTCCAGGCAATCTTAGCAAGCAGCTCAGCTCTTYAYTGAGATCAGCTCTTTGAATTCAGCTCTCAGTAATTTCAGCTCTTTGCTTGTTAAGGAGAGAGAGGAGAAGAGTTGTATGAGGTTCTGTTGTATTTGCTGGGACCCTCGTGGCAGGGAGGTGTCACTATAGGACATGAAATAACACGACGTGCACACACTGTTGTTTTTAAAGTAAAAAAGGGAAGTTTATTTTCTGACTCTAATATTTATAGATTTCTAAAAGTGACAGTGGATTGGAGGGTGAAAGGGCCACCTCTCCAATGGCACTGGACAAACTAACAGTTTATTAWATTTCTTTTCTTCTAAAAAGGAATYRAAAACAATAAGTTATTTACAGAAAGTGTGTAAGAAAGTTAGTTACAAGAATGTAAACATCAGAAGGCTTAGAAAATCTTAAAAAATCAAGGTAACAGGGAGGAATTATGAATCTGACTCCATGTTCTCAGAAGGCTAATTTGTTATTTTAAAATACTATATGAAAGAATACTATACTAAACTATACTAAAGAATACAGAAAGGAGACTTACTGAAGGCTAAAAAGATAATAATGAAAAGTCATGACTCTTTCCAGAGTCCCAACACAGCTTGGCACTGATTGGCCAAAGAGTGAAAACAACTCACAGCAGAATCCAATGAAACAATGACCTGTGGGTAAACAATCTCCAAACACATTCCACAGGAGCACAACACAGGAGAAGCAAATGAGATAAGAATTGTTTTCCTTTTCTCCGAGGCTTCTCAGCTTCCCAGGAGAAAAATCCTGGGTGAAGGGATTTTTCAGAGAATGTCAATGTGACACAGTTCCACAGAGGTGTCTTTATTAGCAGCTTCTGCAAAGGGTGACAGTGACAGCTCTTCTGCTGAACAGTGCAGAAATGGGGGTTTATATAGGGTAGAGGGGTTTGGGGAATAGTCCCATAGTAAGGGTTGAGGCAAAAGTGACCTATTGTCATACAGAGAGTCTGYAGGTGGAAGAGGGGCTTCTTTTGGTCCAGTCATCATGACTAGGCATTTCTTATCTTAGGCAACTGACCACCAGGGAGGCCTTGCAGGCCCTGTGGCTGCTACAGCACCAAGCATCTCCTCCTGGAGCTGAGGATGAGGCACTTATCCAGGCTTTGCTTGGCTGGGGTGTCCTGTGAGCACTGGGATGCATATGGAGCATCCCAGTGGGACCACAGCCACTCAACCACACTGCCTCAGGCAGCAGCTGTGGAGGCTGGAGTGTCCAACTCCCTCAGACCTGCCAAAAAGAGAGGGAAGAGTTGGGGACATGGGTGGCCCTGTATTGCAAATCAAAGGCAGGAGAGAGAATGAGGCATTGGACTCCATGGATATCAGAAGGCTAATGAATTACTTTATTATACTATATTATATACATTTCATCTAAACTGAATCTGCCAAGCACTCACTCTGCACACACCTGCTCACACTGCACTGAATCCCGTGGCTGTCACCCAAAAGTCCTGACACACACACACACACACCTGGCCCTGATAGGCCAAGGAAACAAAACATCCTCACTTTGGATAAACAATCTCCATATTGCATTCTACTTTGGCACAACACGGGCACAGCAAGTGCTAAGAATTGTGTTTTCCATTTCTCTGAGGTTCAGAGAGGATGATGAGGATGGATAAAGCGAATGATCCTTAGTAAGCTTTGATTGGGCCAGAGTGGAGGGTGGTGGCAGCTTTGGTTGCTATTAGTTGCAGGTTGGCTAGTCCTTCTGGGCCTAGTATTTTGTATCAGGAGAGGTCAATTAGGTCCTGATAGGCCAAGGAAACAAAACATCTTCACTTTGGATAAACAATCTCCATATTGCATTCTACTTTGGCACAAACACAGGCACAGCAAGTGCTAAGAATTGTATTTTCCCTTTCTCTGAGGTTCAGAGAATGTGAATCTCAGAAATCCTTGGGAAGAGAAACGTGCCAACAGCCCTGAGCATGCCTGTGTCACAGGGCCCTGATTTCTGCTGTCCTCCTGCAGGGACGGGCCCCATCCACCTGAACGAGGTGCAGTGCCGGGGCACCGAGAAGTCCCTGTGGAACTGTCCCTTCAGGAACATCACCCAGGAGGACTGCAAGCACACAGAGGARGCTGCTGTTCGCTGCAACATCCCCTACATGGGCTACGAGAACCTGGTGCGCACCACGGGGATCTGCTGGCTCCAGGGGGCTCCCAGCAGTGGGATCTCAGAGTTGGGGGGCTGGGAAAGGCCCACAGAACCCATGGGAACCTCATCTCTCCTCCTTTGCACCCCACACATTTCCCCCTGTCCTGGSAGATCAGGGATTTTGTGGGTGGGAGCCCCTGTGAGGAAGAGGGTGGAGGGYAGGCTGTGGGGGCTCTGGGTGTTCTGTGGGTGCTGCTCCCTGCTGCTTTTCCTGCTGCCAGCCTGTGCCCACTCCCCAGCAGAAACACCAGAAAAAAAAATCACTGTGGGATAACCAAGAAAGATTTTTTTTTTAACCTGTGATGAAACAAGCAAATTGAGCCACTTGTTCCTGCTTGCCCTGGCCCATCGTTTCATCCACTTTGAGCTTTTTTAAATGATCTTTAACTCTCTCACACCTGTCATTTCTGAAATGATGCCATTTCAAAATGAACTGTTTTCCCTGAGCTGGTGAGACAATTCCCAAACTCACAAGCGTTTTGTTGCCCCCAAATCCACCAGTTTTGGCAAGTTCCCTGCCAASTAAAGCTGTGCTTGGCTCTGCTCAGTTCCTGGCTCCCTCATCCCCGTGTGCAGGCACCGCAGCAGAGCCTGGGACAGGGGRTGGGGACAGCCCTGCATGCAGGGGGAGCATCGCCTGTGACGGTGATGACGCTGCCACCGCCTTTCTCTGCAGATTCGGCTGAGCGGGGGCCGGAGCCGCTTCGAGGGGCGGGTCGAGGTGGCGGTGGGGGCTGGCGACGGGGACCAGCCCCGCTGGGGTCTGGTGTGCGGCGAAGGCTGGGGCACCCTCGAGGCSATGGTGGCCTGTCGCCAGCTGGGGCTGGGATTCGCTAACCACGGCTTACAAGTAGGTGCCYGCACCAGCTTGGCCAGGGCAGCAGCAGCCACCACCACAGCTCACGGGGCTGGGAACAGGGATGGACGGGGGGATGGAGTGGGACAGGAGGTGGCACAGCGTGGGGTGCCCGCTCACGGCCCCAGGGTTTCCCCGCAGATCCGCCTGGCCGGCGGGAGGACAGAGTTTGAGGGCCGCGTGGAGGTGAAGCGAGGCAGTAAGTGGGGCACGGTCTGCAGCGATGGCTGGACCACCAAGGAGGCCATGGTGGCCTGTCGTCAGCTCGGCCTGGGCTACTCCCTGCATGCTGTGACGGTAGGTGCCAGCAAGGAGGGCCCCGGTGACGCCCTGGGGAGCACAGGCACCGGCCAGCACTTCCCAAACGACCGTGGGGCTGCARGGGGACAGATGGGGACAGAGGGACGTGCACCCCTGTGGGCAGCTGTGGTGGGGGGCTTGGCTGCAGCCGGGGTATAAGTGATCCTGGGCAATCCAGCTACCGGCTCTGCCACCCACCCTGCCTCACCCCCTCGCCAGGAGACGTGGTACTGGGATGCCAGCAACGTGACAGAGATGGTCATGAGCGGGGTGAAGTGRGCCGGCCACGAGATGTCCCTGAGCCACTGCCAGCACCACGGCGCCAGCCTGAGCTGCAGGAACACGGGCACGCGCTTCGCTGCGGGCGTCATCTGCTCCGAGAGTGAGTGGCACAGGGGGCAATGGGGGGCCTGTGTGTGGTGGGGGTTCTGCAGAGAGGGGCTGTGGGCTCTATGGGCAGTGGGGTCTGCAGGTATGAATTCTGAGCACTGGGGTCTGTGGGTATGCGACTCTGAACACTGGGGTATGCGGCTATGGGGTCTGAGCACTGGAGGTCTGCAGGCCAGTGGGATCTGTGGCAGTGGGGTCTTGCGCGTTGTGGACTTCGACACTGGGGTCTGCAGGCAGTGGCTGGTGCGGGCAGTGGGGTCTGCGGGATGGTGGGGTCTGCAGGTATGGACTCTGAACACTGGGTTCTGTGGGCTCAGTGGGGTTTGTGGGCAGTGGGGCTCTGTGGACAGTGGGGTCTTCAGTTATGGATTCTGAGTCTGTGGGTCGCGCAGGCAGTGGGGTCTGAGCACTAGGGGTCTGTGGGATGGACTCTGAACAACGGGATCTGTGAGATGGGCTCTGCAGGTATGGATTCTGACTGTGGGCTCTGCAGGCAGTGGGATCTGAACACTGGGGTCTGTGGGTGGTGGGCTCTGTAGACACCAGTGTTGTGGGGCCAGGAGCTGGTGCTCAGTGAAGTTTGCAGCTGGAGGTCAGGAGTCAGCCAGCACGCAGCCATTGCAGAGGGCACATATCTCCCCTGGCTGGCTCAGCCCTGCCAGCCCTGGGCACTGCCCATCCCTGCGAGAGCAGGGCCGTCCCTGAGCAGCCGCCTGTCTCCAGCCGCCTCGGCACCTGCTGCTGCACGCGCGCTGGTGCAGGAGACGGCGTACATCGAGGACAGGCCACTGCCATGCTGTACTGTGCTGCTGAGGAGAACTTGCCTGGCCAGCTCGGCCCCGCCTGGCCAACTGGCCCTACGGCCACCGCCGCCTGCTCCGCTTCTCCTCGCAGATCCACAACCGCGGCCGCGCCGACTTCGCCCCAAGGCCGGCCGCCACTCCTGGGTCTGGCAGAGTGCCACCGGTGCGTGTGGGGCAAGGGGACACACAGGTGCTGGGGGTCAGGGAGGGGAGAGGTGTGTGCTGCTGCAATGGACTGGGTGAGGAGGGGTGCTGAGCAGCGGTGACGCTGAAGGAAGTGACACTGTACAAGTATGACACTGAGAGAGGGTGATCCTGGATGAGGGTGACACACCGGGTTGTGTCATTCTTATTGCAAAAGTCCCATACCTTTCTCGGTGATTTCTCATGGGCAGCTCCTTCAGCAGCACTCTGACTCCTTCCTCACAGCACAACCAAACACCAACTCAGCAAGCTTCTCCTCACCAGCACAGCCAACAAAACTCCATCTCTCCTCACAGCACACCCAACAAACTCCAGCTCTCCTCACAGCACACCCAACAAACTTCCACTCTCTCTCCTCACCCAGCTAACCCACTCTTTGCAGCACTCGTCTTCTTATTGGGACACAGCTGTGGCCTATTAAGGGCAGGCCTGTTCCTAATCTTTGGTGATTAGTACAGCTGCAACTCCTCAGATGTGAGATTACCTTCTGCACTATTCTCTTACATTCTATCCCTCCACACTGGGTGAGGGTGACACTGCATAGRCCAAATCTGGTGCTCAGCYTCCAGTTTTGTCTGGTTTGGTTTAGGGGCTGTTTATGGATGAGGAGTGCTGGGGCAGGGGTCTCCGGAGGGCAGGGACAGGACTGCAGGCTGTGCCCTGCAGCTGAGCCCTCTGCTGGCATGGGCCAGCTGGCTGGGGACAGCTGTGTCCCCTTCTAGGGCKGGACACAGCTCTGCCCAACTTCACAGTGCTGCCACCTCAGAGCAGGTGCTGTGGGGACATTCCTGACAGCAGGGGGCTGATGCAGGGCAGGGCAGTCTGCAGCAGGCGCTGGCTCCCTCCCACAGGCACTACCACAGCATGGACATCTTCACCCACTACGACATCCTGACCCCCAACGGCACCAAGGTGGCCGAGGGACACAAGGCCAGCTTCTGCCTGGAGGACACCGAGTGCGAGGAAGGTGGGTGACYTGGGACCCTGCAGCACCATCCCTGCTGTGTCCTCATGGTGGGGCCAGGCTMGGGGTCTCAGCAGGCACCAGCTGTGTCTCCTCCTGCCTGCAGACGTYGCCAAGAGGTACGAGTGTGCCAACTTTGGGGAGCAGGGCATCACCGTGGGCTGCTGGGATCTGTACCGGCACGACATCGACTGCCAGTGGATCGACATCACTGATGTCAAGCCWGGCAACTACATCCTGCAGGTGCTGCACCTGACCCTCCCTCCCCTGCCACCCTCCCAGCCTCTGTCCCTGCACCTCAGCCCRCCACACACTTCAGCCACCCATCCCTCTCTCCCACTGGAGCTCAGTGGGTGTGCTGGCACAGGACACTGCCTGTCCTTGTGCCCACAGYCTCAGACATGCTGCCACATGGGTTTTCCAGCCCCGAGCAGCACTGCTCATGGTGCACAGGGGCAGGACCACCCCACCACATCAGCAGCCACAGGCTCCTTGGAGCTCTTCAGCACACCCACCACGGCTGGGGAGACACATCCTGTGGGGCTGGGGTAGGGCTCTCACTGTCAGTGCCCCACAGGTCGTGATCAACCCCAACTTCGAGGTGGCAGAAAGTGACTTCACCAACAATGCCATGAAATGCAACTGCAAGTACGACGGGCACCGCATCTGGGTGCACAGCTGCCACATCGGTAACGGCCCGGGGCACGGCACGGGGGTGAGGGTGGAGGGCAGAGACAGGGCTGCAGGAAGCCATGAGGATGAGGATGGTGCAGCTGGGGACACCTACAGTGGAAGGTGCTGGCAGGGGATGCACTGCACCAGAGCTGACACCCTCTGCCTTCTGCCCACAGGAGATGCGCTCAGCGAGGAGGCCAACAAGCGGTTTGAGCAGTACCCAGGTCAGCTCAACAACCAGATTTCATAGGGCCCCGGCCCTGGGGAGACAGGCATCTCCCTCCCTCACCCCATACTGGTGGGAGGAAGCTGCTGGAAGACCGGCAGGGAGGCCTGATGCCCAGTGCTGCTGCCACTGTGTCCTGCCGGGGACTGCCCAGGACTCGCCACCGGCTGCCCTTGCCCACCTCGMGGGGGGCTGGTGCTGGAGGCACCGACACCTGCACCTCCCAGCCTGGGGCTGCCACCCCAACCACTGGCCAGAAGAGCGTGCCCACATCCCCTGGGCTGCGGCACACGGGTACAGTCCGGGAGGTCCTGCACCCCCCATCCCTCCCATCCCACTGCCCCCTTCGGCCCTGGTTCCTCCCACCCCCTCAGCTGGCCCCAGGGCCCACCACCCACACAGGGCCCCAGGAGCCCCTGGTCCCCCCGGGGATGGTGCAGGTGTCTCTGCCCACAGCGCTGCCCAGGGGTGGCTCCTACCCGTTTCTCAGTTGTAATTTTATTTCCTCTATAAAGTTGTAAGTTCTATTTCCCAARGGTTGCTGGCACGTCTCTGGGCTGGGATTAGGAGCAGGTGGCTGGGTTCATTCTACAGGGCTGGTCACCAGTGTGGGAGCATCCCCTGGTGTCTGCCATGCCTCATCCACACAACCCTGGCCCCACAGCAGCCCCCAGCAGAGTCCTCAGCCTGGGCTGGTCCTCTGGGGGAAGCCCAGGCGGGTGAGAGGAAGGGACCAGCAGCAGCCCCACAGCACCCRGTGAGGGGGAACTGAGGAGCAGGGATGTGGGGAAGATCTGGTTCCACCTCACCAGATCCAAGGTGAATGTTACCAAGCAGAAATCCCATCCTGGGGCTGTGACCCTTGAGGACTGGGGACCACAGGAAATCCCTGAGGCTGTGACCCTTGAGGATTGGGGTCCACAGGAAATCCCTGGGACTGTGACCCTTGAGGATTGGGGTCCACAGGAAATCCCTGGGCTGCTGACCCTTGAGGATTGGGGTCCACAGGAAATCCCTGGGACTGTGACCCTTGGGGATTGAGGACCACAAGAAATCCCTGGGGCTGTGACCCTTTGAGGATTGGGGTCCACAGGACTGTGACCCACAAGAACCGAGGTCCCACAGCAGAGGGGCTGCTCGTGTGGGAGCACAGCCCAGCCAGGCCTTTGGAGACACTGGGCAGGAACACTGGGATGTGACACGAGGGCCCAGGGAGCTCCAGCCCAGCTCTCACCCCTCAGCTGGCTGCTCTGACCCCAGCAGCCCTTCCCCACTGCCCTCAGCGGGGAGGAGGAGGGGGCAGGCCTTGGCTCGGCCCCGGAACGCTGCGGTCAGCGCAGCCGAGCAGCTATGCCAGACACGCCGCCATTTCCCCCGGGCCGGCGGCGCTGGCCGGGGCAGCGAATTCCTCCGGCGGGGCCGGGGCTGCTGAAAGGAGCGCTGTTCTCGGGATTGAGCCGCCCCTTGCCGCAGCACCCCCGAGGAACTGTGCTTCTTTCATGTCCCAAAACCAGCGGGCCGGGGCTCGGGAGCGCCGTCACGGGCAGGGCCTGGCCCCGCAGCCGCATTCCTCCGCTGCTCCGGGCTGCCCTCGCCGCTGCTCTTCCAGGAAGGCGAGGAACAGCCGGGGCTGCTCCTTCCCCGATGGCCGCCAGCTGTCCCCAGGGGCCGGGTGTGTGTGGGAGCAGAGCTCCAGCACTGACAGCGAGCTGGGGGCYGGACAGACAGAGCCCCGGCCCCGGCTGTGGCTCCCAAACGCAGCCCTCATGGACATCAGGGCCATCCTCAACCTTCCTGGACATCAGGGCCGTCCTCAGACCTCCTGGATGGACATCAGGGCCATCCTCAGTTCTCCTGGGCATCAGGGCCGTCCTCAGACCTCCTGGATGGACATCAGTGCCGTCCTCAGCTCTCCTGGGCATCAGCGCCATCCTCAGTCCTCCTGGACATCAGGGCCAGGAGATGGCACCTCAGCCATCAGAGTCCAGCATTGACACAAATTTACCACAGCCTGAAAAGCTGCTGCACAGATGTGAGAGGATATGGACACAGGGCTTAGAGCAGTCACAGATCTCCCAGCAGAAGGGATGTGACCAGATGGTTGTGGCACACCAGCACTGCTGCACTCCAGGGAAGTAATGCCAGTCCCAGACCTGCTCTCACCCACAGAGGGGCCACACAATCCATGGCTCAACAGCTGCCTGCCAGGTACACAGAGGAATCAGATCCCAGCCCAGGTGGGTTCCAAGCAGGTGGCAGAACACCACGAACACTGATAAGGTCCCTGKAGGCACAGCAAGCTCCTTCCCAGCTGCCTCGAGGGGACTGACAGGAGGAGCAAGGTCCCACACAGCCCAGCCTCCACCAGGGAAGGAGATGACACGGCCCTGGGGGCCGCTAGAAAAGTGCTTTATTTGAGTACAGAGGGGAACGACTGCACCACAAGTCACCCGAGCACAGGCCCCTCTCCTGGCCCCTTCCAGCCCTGCACAAGCTCTGTCTCTGCCTGGCCAGCACAGACACATCTCAGTCCTGCCCTCAGCTCCGGCTGGTGGTCTCTGCTACTCGGTGACCTCGGGGACGACGCTCACCAGCAGGGTGTCATAGCCACGCCGCACCAGCAGGGCCAGGCTCTGCTGCGTCCTCACCGCCTCGTACACATCCTCAGCACGCCGTGACACTGTCCCATTGATCTCCAGCACCACGTCCCCAGCCTTCAGCCCTGCCCTGAGGGGACAACAGGATAAAGCACACACGCGGTGAGGCAGACACTGAGGCAGACACTTGGTGTCATCGTCCTCCGAGTGCAGCAGGAGCTGTGGCACCAGAGGTTCTGCATCAAGACACCCAGCCTGGGGAAAGGTCCCCCTCTCAGCTGTAGAGCCCAAGSTGCTCTGGAGCAAAACCCATCCCACAGCTGCTCCCCCAGGCAGCCCTAAGGCACAGGGCAGCACTTACTGGTGTGCCGGGGAGCCGATGATCACCTTGTGGATCAGCACGCCGTAGGAGATGTCAGGGAAGGTGGGGTCACGCAGCTTCAGCTCTGTCAGGATGCTGCAGAGAGAACAGCAGCACCAGGGATGYAGCTGGAGGCAGAGCAGGGCTCCCACCCCACTCCCTGCAGCTGRACAGGGTTAGAGACAGGCACAGAACCTCCCCTCCTGTGTCCCTGCATCCTGCTGAGCAACAGCTGCCAGCCCCAAGCATCACCYTCCTCCTGTCKAAATGAGAGGATGAGAATCCAAATYGCACCAGGGAGAGCTGGAAACCRCTGGAGCAGCTGCCAGCTGGATCAGAGCTGTGGTGATGCACATCCCCAAGTCACATCACCCTCCCCAGGGTCAGACCTGCCCCTCCTCTGCTGCAGTTTCACTTCTCTGCCCTCCTGTCTCTTATACACATCTAGATGTGTATAGTCACATCACCCTCCCCAGGGTCAGACCTGCCCCTCCTCTGCTGCAGTTTCACTTCTCTGCCCTAGCTGGGCAGGATACACAACCCAAGCTGTGCCCCTCTTCCTGCCAGACATGTCAGCAGAGCCCTCCTCCTGAGTCTAGAGACTAAACAATCACAGTTTCTCACGCTTTCCCACAGATTTTAGGATTTCTAAACCAAATTTAGACTCTTAATCTCTCACAGCTCCTCTTTGGACTCTCCCCAACTGCTCCTCACCCYTCTTGAATGAAATCCAGAAGTGGATGCAACACTCCAGCTGGATCTCTCCAGTGACAGCATTCTTCCCTCAAACYCTGCATCAGCTCCAATCCCTGCAGACCCACASACTCAGTCTCTGCCCAGCTCTGCTCCTCTCAGGTCCCTGCTCAGCCACTCAGGGCTCCCCACYTGGCTGTGGTCTGTGCTGAACTCAACTGTGCTGTCCCACAGCCCAGGGCAAGCTGCCATCCCGTCCCAATTTCACACAGCAAAGGTGGGAAGAGGCCTCTCAAGTTCATCTCACCCAACCCCAGCAGGCTCAGTCAGGGCAGGCTGCTCTGGACTGTGTCCAGCTGGGATTTGAGGATCTCCAAGGACCCTCCAGGCAATGTGTGCCAGGCTCTGAGCACTCTCCTCACAATAAAAAAAGATTTCTTAGGGACTCTCACACATCTCTGTGCCCACTGCCTCTGATCTGGCCTGGGCACCACAAACAGAAAAACAGGGTTTGAGCCTYAGCCTAACACAGAGCTTCTCCTTCCTGTGCCAGGGAAAGGTTTCCAGATGGAAAGGTTCAGGGCAGTCACACGATTCCAAGGCCAGCAGTCCCTTGTTGGGAGCCCTTCCTGCTGGGCACAAACAAGGCTGGCAGTCAGGTGCTTTCCCTGGATCGGCTCGGGGGCTCTGTGGAAGCTGGAGCTGCGTGCCCAGAGCCGTGTCCGAGGAATTTCACGCTMCTTCCTGACAGAGCKGGTCCTGCAAGCGTGGCCAGGGAAYCAGGAGGAGGCTGGGCTGGCCTCCCACATCCCTCGGGTTCTGCCGACTACCAGCACCATCTGCTGGGCAACGGGGAACTCACCAGAGCTTTAGGAGGGCAGAGCACAGCCCCAAAAGGTGTTTGCCCAGCATGGCACAGCACCAGCCCCACGAGGCAGCTGAAGATCCCTTAAATCTGGCTGCAAGAGCCAAAGAACCAGAGCAGGTGTTGACCTTCTCCCATAGGTGAGAGCACAGTCCTGCTTGCTGGCATGGGCACTTCACAGAATTGTTGGGTTGGAAAAGACTTTTAAGATCAAGWCCAACCARTCTCCCAGCTCTGCCAAGGCCAGCASTGGCCATGTCCCCAAATGCCACATCCACACAGCTGTTAAATCCCCCCAGGGATGGAGATACCACCATTGCTCGAGGCCATATGCCAGTGCTGGACAGCCCTTTCAAGGAGGAATTTTCCCAATATCCAACCTCAACCTCCCCTGGCACAACCTGAGGCAGTTTCCTCTAGTCCTGTCCCTTGTTCTCTGGGAGCACAGCCTGACCCCCACCTGGTTCCACCCTCCTGTGGAAGGGGAGAGCACTTTTTATCTGCTCAGAGTCTGCTACCAGTGTACAAACTTGCAAGTTTCCAATTTACCCATGAGCCAGCCAGCATTGTAACCACAACACAAGTACAAAGAGATCTGAGAGTGAAAGCTTAAGCTGTGGAGACAATCCTCCCAAAACCAGGCGCCCTCAGTTAGTTGGGAAGATCCCATCCCATCCCATCCCTGCCCCAACAGGACTGGCCTGCTGGCCCCTGAGCTCAGGACAGGTACCTGGGAGTGAGGGTCAGCATCATCACCCCGATGTACCGGCGCTTGGAGTCTGCATTGCCAAACCAAGAGCCTGTGGAGGGAAAGGACATGGGATGGCATGGCTGGAAAACAGAGATCTGCTCACAACAGTGCTGGGCTGAGCCCTCACAGCCCTCAGGGCAAGCAGCATCCAGAGCCATTCCAAACCCCTGCAACAGCTCAGTCCAGCTCCCAGCACCAGCAGGAGCATTCCAYGTGTTGCATTTTGCACTGTGGTTTGTCAGATTTTTGACAGAGAATGTCCCTCCCCAGTGTCACAGAAGAACCAGGCAAGGCAGCAGCAGCACAGCTTTCCTGTGACACCAGATGAYACCCCAAAGACTTCTCCTGCACTCCTGAATTTCTCAGGAAGAAGGGTGCAGAGCCCAAAGTTTCCCTCTCTCACCCTCCTCCCCCAGAGCCCCAGCAGGGAGGTCCCCACTCACTCTTGCGCTGCTCTTCCTTCTGCAGGAACTTCCGCAGCCGGTCCGAGGGGATGGCAAAGGAGATGCCCGACGTCACCTTCATGGTGTTCACACCAATCACCTCGCCATCCTGCAGGGAAAGGGCATTGGGATCCCAGGGATCCCAGCAGTGACCCAGCCTGGATCACTGRGGAGAGCAGGGGAACTACTGCACCAGCCTGGGGTCCTGCCTCTGTGCCCACCCCTGCCCAAGGCTGGGCAGGACCCAGGGGCTGAGTCTACAGGATGAGTCCATGCAGTCCCTGGCTCTGCCCTGCCAGCACCAGCCAGMTCTCCACCAAAGCCCCATCAGCTCCAGCTGCCTCAGATACTGCACAAGGCTCTCATGCTCTCCCTCCTCCCTCCAGGAAGCCTCCCAGCACCCACAGAGAGGCACAGAGCYAGGGGCACACAGCACATCCCTGCCCCAGCCAGCAAGGGGACAAGCAGCAGCACTCACCAGGTTGACGAGGGGGCCCCCAGAGTTCCCAAACTGCAGCAGAGGAGAGAGAGAGAGAGTGTGAGCAGACCACGAAAGCCCCATCCTGAGGCCGATCCCAGGGTGACCAGCCAGACCCCCCATGCTCCGTGTGAGCCCCTCCCACGTCCCCATGATGTCCCCGTGTCCCTTACGTCGATGGCAGCGTCGGTCTGGATGTACTCCATGTCGGAGGCGGCCAGGCCCAGCTCGCGGCTGCCGCGCTGCGCCGAGCTGACGATGCCCGAGGTGATGGTGTTCTGCAGGGCAAAGGGGCTGCCCATGGCCACCACGAACTCGCCCTGCCTCACCTCGGCCGAGCGGCCCAGGGGCAGCGTGGGCAGCGGGTGCTGTGGGCAGTGAGATGGTCAGAGGGACAGAGCGGTGTTGCAGTGTGATTTCATGGTTTGCCCCAGAACCTTGGGTTTATCCCCCAAAGATTCCCTCCCAGTTGTGTCAATCATCTCTCCTTCCCCCACCGTGACCCCTGCCAAGCACTGTCTGTCAATCCTGGAATTCCAGAAGGGTGTTGAGTGATTGGGCCGATTCAAAAGATGCCCTGTACCCCTGAGGGGACATGGGCCATCCAGGTGTCCTTTGTCTCTTGAGACCTCCCCTCCTGCACCTGGTTGGTGTCTCCCTACCCCTTCCCTCCTCCCCTCCCCTGGGTAAAAGAGCAACCACGGGGTCAGGGAGTTCTGTTGGAGCAGTTGCTGGATTCAGAGGCCTGAGGGCCAGAATAAAGCTCTGGATTTAAACCCTCCATCAGAACCGACTCCTTTTCCTTCACCATCACCTTAAAGCTTCTCCAGCAGAGGGAAACCTGAGGAGCACCTGAGCTCCTGCATGCCTGGACTTGTCTCCACATGCCCAGCTGCAACACCCAGTTAGCCAAAAGTGTCTCTGGGGTGAAACACCACAGTGCCACTATTTGGTTCAGCCTCAGGGACCAAACAAGCCAAGGCATGTCCCTGTCAGAACCCAGAAAATTCCTCTGAATCCCTGGAGGGCTCCAGCCCCTGCCCAGGGGGCTCAGAGACCTTGGCACAGAGCCCAAGACCCCTGTGCCTTTGATTTTGACCCATGGAGCAAATMACCAACCTTATATGAAGAATTACAAATCAAGAAAGTCTAAGRAGAATGATAGTTTGTCATGGGGTGCAAAATAGATTGTTGGGGTTTTTAGAATGGGGGTTCAGGAAGCAGGATGGAGGAATCTGGGCATGTCCAGCCTTTCTCCTTCTTCTTCTTGGCCTCCATCTTCTGCTGTGATGGTGGCACTTTTGGARTGGTTTAGAGTAGAGACAAACTGTCTAACATAGGTGATAGGTATTGGGAAGTTATGGTAAATATTGTACACGTAGTTTTTAGTATAAAAAGATAACACTGCCCTGGGGGTGGGCAGTGTGCCTCAACTGCTGGACAGACCTATGGCAGGTTGGAGAAAGAATATTATAGATAAGAAATAATAAACAACRTGAGAACAAGAACAGAAGAATTCTGACTCCTTCAACTGCCAGGCTGGGAAAAGGGACTTGTACATATCTCAGAGTTACTGTGACCAACAGAAATTCTGAGACACAATATTGGTACTACCAACAAAGCAGGACAGACAGACAGAACATCCCCTCTTCCCGGCGTCCCCACAGCCACCAGGACGTGCACTCACCTTGGGCTTGATCTTGATGGTGGCAATGTCGGCCACCTGGTCCACGTCCTGCACCACGGCGTCGTACATGTCACCGCTGGCCAGCTTCACCCGCACGCGCCGCCGGTTGGCCACCACGTGGGCATTGGTGACAATCAGCCCATCCGGGGACACCACGAAGCCTGAACCGTTGGAGATGGGCACCTCCCGGCCCAGGAAGGGGTGCCTGAAAGGAGGGCACGGTCAGGAGTGGCAGGGACACAGCTAAGGGAGGCAGCAGCAAAATGGGGAATTCTTCCCTGTCCCAACAGTCTGCAGAAAGAGGGGAATGTGCATGAATGTAGCAGGAATGCAGCGCTCCAGCACAGCCACAGAGGTACAATCCCACTAGGAACAGAACATGGGAGCAGGACAGGCTGTGACCTGTGCAGGGAGCCCAGCCTTGGAGCAGGRAACAAACACCTGAGAGGCAACACAAACATTTCCTGATAGCAGGAATGGACTCACAACTCAGAGCCCTGGTCAAGCAGCCCAACCTCTGCTGGCAGTCAGGTGAAGTTGAAATAAGAGATTTTTGGAGTTCACTTGAGTTAGCAATATGAATTAAGCATTTAAAGTTTAGAATTATGTGTTGAATTTTAAACCTTTTTACTTAAGAAACCTCTGCCACGGTACAAAGGGCATAGCAAAATGCAAATTTCTGAAATGAATGGAAAATGGGATGGAGCAGCAAGGCCAAAGCCCAGCWGGTGGTGAATTATTGCCAGTGTGGGTCAGGAACCCAGAGAAGGAGCAGCACAAGCTGATGCAGTGAGGGTGACACTGCACACAGGTGACACCAAGCTGGAAGCAGCAGCCACCCAGCTGGAGGGCAGAGCTGCTGCAGAGCTGCTCCGAGAGACCTGAGGCATTGGACAATGAGAACATTAGAGAGCACAAAGGGAAATAAACACCGAGCGCTGCTCCCAGGCAGAACAACGGGGCAGCCTGGAACGCAGCTCCGCCACACGGCCCCGCAGGACATGGAAGCGGCAGCGGCGTGTGGCAGCCGCGCGTCGCACTTGTGGGAGCCCTCCGGGACGGTTCAGGAGCGGCCGGGGCCACACTGCGACGGGAGGAGGGAAATCCCTCCCGGGAATCCCCCGGTGCCGGTACCTGCCCACGATRTCCACGTAGACCAGCGCGGGCGCCGTTTTCTCCACCACGTCAGCGATGAAGTTGAAGGCGGCGCGGGGCGAGGTAGGCGGAGGGGCGGGCGGCGGGGCGGGCACGGCGGCGCTCAGCGGGGACCGGCGGCGCTCCCGGGCCCACAGCAGCACCAGCGCCGCCGCCCCGGCGCCCACCGCCGCCGCCAGAGACCGGCCCCAGGCGGACGGTGGCGGGGGATGGGAAGGAGGAGGAGGAGGGGGCGGTGGTGGCTCAGCAGTCCCGGTCAGCGCTCGGCACCAGCGCTGTACACCCGGTGGCACCGGGATGCACCGGATCCGCACCCTCCGCGCCGCTGCCGCCATGCTGCCGAGCGGAAACCGCGCCCCACCGGGGCGGGGCCGAGCCGCGGGGCATCACGGGAGTTGTAGTCCAGAGGCGGGGTCTGCCCGTAGCTGTCCTCCACCGCGGAGCACGCCGGGAGCRGTAGTTCCGAGGCGGAGCCTGCCGGAAGCGCGTTCTGCCGCGGGGCACGCCGGGAGTTGTAGTCCCGCTGGGAGCTACCGTCCCGCCGTCAGCGAGATGCACCGACAACCGGCGCGACAGCGAAGCAGGGCAGCCCCATTGTCAGAGCTGCTCACCGAGTCCACCGGAGCTGCCGAGGGCCGCGATCGGGACTAGAGTGCTGCGGCGGCGCGGTGCGGACCAGGAAGGCGGCGCGTTCCCAGCGTGCCCCGCGCGGGCCAGGCGCGCGGCCGCGGGCAAGATGGCGGCGGGTGCGGGGCGGCCGTGAGGCGCCGGCACGGCGGGGATGGAACCGCCCGCGGCGCCGGGCCCCGAGCGGCTCTTCGACTCGCACCGGTGAGCGCCCGCCCGGGGCCCGCGCGGCGGGGACTCCCGGGAGAGCCGCGCGAGAACCGCGGGAACCCTGGGCGGGGGTGGCGGGGCCAGCGGAGGGCGGGGGTGTCTCAGCAAAGCCCCGTGAGGAAGGTCGGGGTGACCCGTGGGGGGACCGGGGAGGCTCCGGGGTGGTCCCGGAGTGGGTTGGGAGATTTGCCGGGGGGAGCACGGCGGAACGGCGGCCGCAGGGCGGGTCCTGGGGATCGTCCCGGCCACGCTCAGGCGGCCCCGGCCGCTCTCTGCCCTGCAGCCTCCCGACCGATGGGTTCCTGCTCCTGGCCCTGCTGCTCTACGCCCCCGTGGGGCTCTGCCTGCTCGTCCTGCGCGTCTTCATCGGCGTCCACGTGTTCCTGGTCAGCTGTGCCCTGCCCGACAGCGTCGTGCGCCGGTGGGTGACCTCGGGGGGCTCTGGYGTGCTGCTGCTGCCCGGGCTSGGTGTGGGGTGATGGCAGGGCCGCRCCGGGGGGCTGGGCTCAGGGGAGGATCTGTGCCTTCGGGAGCCTTGGAGGTGCTTCCTCTGSCAAGCCTGGAGCTGGCAGACACCCCTGGAGTGCTCAGGGACTGGTGTGGATCAGCGTGCTGTGGTGCTCAGGAGTTCTATGAGCACTTGCTGCCCTCATCCCAGTCCCAGCCCCYCACCAATTCCTGCACCGGACATGTCATTTCCATTTGGTGCCACCGTGGTTTATCCAGCCGCCAGAATTCCCGGGTCTTTGCCTGTTGGACACGTCACCTAGCGGTGTTTTGGAGGGCAGGATTTGAGGAAGATCCGTGTTCCCCTGGCAGGTTCATRGTCCGTGTGATGTGCTCCGTGCTGGGGCTGCTGGTGCGTCAGAGCGACCCTCGGCTGCGCGGGGCCGGCGCCAGGGTCTTCATTGCCAATCATGTCACCCCCTTCGACCACAACGTCGTCAGCCTGCTCACCTCCTGCAACACGGTGAGGGCACGGCCGGGCTCCTCCCCGAGGGCGGGGCACGGGCAGCTCGGCCCCTTTTGGRGCTGCAGTGGCATCAGTGGAAGGCAGCTTAAAGCCCACTCAGTGCCATCCCTTACCATGGGCAGGGTCACCTTCTGCCAGCCCAAGTGGCTCCAAGCCCCATCCAGCCTGGCCTTGGACAGTTTAAGGGATCCACAGCTTCTCTGGGCAACCTCACCACRCTCACACCCTTAAATTTCCTCCTAAGATCCAGCCTAAATTGCTCCTCTTTCAGTTGTGCTCATTAATCCTTGTCCTGTTGCTCCAGTTTCTGGCACAGATTCCCTGTAGGCTCTTTCAGATCCTGGAAAGTTTCATCTCCAGATCTGATTTATTAACTCAGGGTGTTKATCTTGAGGTGTTCTCTGTGGCTCAGTGTCACTCTTGGGCTCTGCATGAAAAAGTGGAACAGGGWGAGGAGCAGCAGGAGTTGTTCCAGTGGGGGTTGATTTTGGTGGAAGAGGGGACAGATCCCAGCAGRTGCTTCCTTCTCTGGCCTTTTGGATAAGGGAGCAGGGCTGGTTGTGGGGRTTCCCCCAGCACTGTGTGGGCAGTTTAGGGGGTGCATGGAGGGAGCTGTGTGTCAGTGGTGCTTGGGTGGTTCTGGGCTGTCCCTGCTCCCCTGTAAAATCCTTTGTGTGTGGAGCTCCTGAGTCAGCAGGCTCTGTGTGGCTCCTGTGTCCTGCACAGCCACTGATTTACCCCTGGCCTGGACAGGGGGGACTCTGGGAGCAGAGTGTGTCCTGCCAAGTGTGTCAGGGACTGCTGCAGAGAACACTGGGGACARGGGCAGCTGGGATTGCAGGGCTCAGTCTGAACTGATGATTTGGAATCCATTTCRTGTGGAGCAGGGGCTGAGGCCTGGCAGGAACATCTCAGCCACTGTCAACACAGGTTACTCTCAGTCCCAGAGGGGGTTTTGCTAATGAGCAGCAACTTTGTCACCTCTGTCACCTGGGAGGGTTGGAAGGGTGGGCAGGGCMGGGTTTCCTCCTCATTGCTGTTCTCCCTGCAGCCTGCCCTGAGCGGTGCCCCAGGGTTCATCTGCTGGTCCCGGGGCTTCATGGAGCTGGGAGTGACGGGCAGCCGGGCAGAGCTGGTGGATTCCCTGAAGGAATACTCGGCCCAGCAAGGGAATCCCCCCCTGCTGCTGTTCCCAGAGGAGGCTGCCACCAACGGCAGGGCCGGGCTGCTCCGCTTCAGGTGACTTCCCCCAGCAGGGAAATGGGAATTCCTGCAGCAGGGTGGTGTAACTACTTTTATCTTCACAGAGAAAAGCAATGCACAGTTCTTCCCAAGAATATTCTTATCATTGGCTGTGCCTGTGTTTGTGCAAAAATAGAATGCAATATGGAGATTGTTCACTCAAAGTGATGGTGTTTTATTTCCTTGGCTTATCAGGACCAAGTGTGTGTGTGTGCGTTGTGACTGTCAGCTGACAGTCACAAAATTCAGTGTAGTTGTGTGCAGGGTTGAGTGATTAGCAGATTCAGTCTAGATATACTGTAATATAGTATAGAATAATATAGTATAATAAAGTAATTAATTAACCTTCTGATAAGATGGAGTCAYATCATTCTCTCTACCCCTGCAAATTCGATAGGGTGGCTGGGAATGGCTCTGCTGTATGGTGACAAAATGGCTTCAGGTGGCTCCTGGGTCACTCACTGCAGAATTCCTCCCTTCCAGCTCCTGGCCCTTCTCCATCCTGGATGAGGTCCAGCCCGTTGCCCTGCAGGTCCGGAGGCCKTTGGTGGCTGTGGTGAGTGCTGGGCACAGGGACAGGGTGTGGGAACAGCTTTTCTTGCACCTTTGGAGCCTGTGGTGTGACCTGGCCTCGTGTCCTGGCAGCCTGGAACCAGCTGCTCTGTTCCAATGCCTTTCCCAGGAGCCCTGGTTCCACTGGCCAGTGTGACAGATGTTTGGTGGCCCAGCTGGCTGTCACTGTGCCTCTGGCTTCCATGGCCAGTCTGCTTTGCTCTTGCAGAGTTCCCTGCTGTGAAAGAGCAGCTGCAGGCAGCCCTTGTGCCAAAGGTCATCAGGGCTCTGGAGGCTCCTGAGCTGGAGCCCCTGGCACAGACACAGGACATGGAGCAGGAGCAGCCCCACACGAGGGATAAAGTCCATGAGGGCAATGGCAGCACTGCCAAAGGCATTGCAGGGAAACTGCTCTCAGCAAGACTTCATTGAATTTCTTATTTTTGGTATTTATTATTTATGATCTGGTGACCACAGAGAGCTGCCYGTCATGGGTCTGGTGTTTCTGTGGCACAGGAACCCCTGACAGGGTGAGGAGTCACCTGCATGTGTGCAGGGATGGGAACTGCAGGAATATTTGGCAGAYTTGAGGCAGGCCACAAGGTGGGTGAAGATGCAGTTTTCTAGCAATAAGTTACATTTTGAATGAGTTCTCCAGAGAAGTGGGAGAGTTTTTCTGTCCTGGACAGTTTATAAGGAATATCTTAGGCTTTTATGGGTTTGGTTCCTTTGAGAAATTCTGAGGAATTTCTCAAAGATGTGACAAGCTGTGTGTCTGTCTGTGCATGTCAGGGAGAACAGCAGGTCTGTGTGGAGGTGCTGGTTACAGTCACTTCTTGGCTCAAATTTTACCTTCAGAGTCTGAGCAGGACTTTGTGCTTCCTGCACATTGGCTGAGTAAATCCTGGTGGATCTCTGGGGTGATTTTAAACCATCAGAAACTGGAAGGGTTGGAGATGTTAAATTTTGAATGGATTGATTGGTGTTTTATAGGAAAGTTTTCTTATATAATTGTGTAATGTATATMAGGCACTGGGTTGGGCCAAACACCGAATTTGGGGTTAAAAAATAAATTTCTCCAGCTCCGGTTYCATGGAATGTTGCAGGAGGYTGTTGTGGGTGTTGTTCTGTGGCACAGGCAGTGTAACTGAAATCTGGCTGTGGGCATCACTCCAGGCATTTGGGTTTAGGGTTCTGAGGTTCTGTTTATCCAGATGAGGCTTCTCTGTTCATCTTGTGCCTGGGCTTTCAGGGCTTTTCTCGTTTACAGCTCCTCTTCCCACGCACAAGCTTGTCTGAGAATCACAGAATTGTTTGYAAAATCCCTCTGGAAAATCAAGTCAAACCATTCCACAGCAATGCCAAGGCCACCACTGYCCATGTCCCCAAGTGCCACATCCACAGGGCTGTTAAATCCCCCCAGAGATGGGGACWTCCCCCTGCCCTGYGCAGCTYTGCCAGGGCTGGGCAGCCCTTTCAAGYAGGAATTTTCCCAATATSCAAYCTCAGCCTCRCCTGAGGCTGTTTCCTCTTGTGCTGTTCCCTGGGAGAGCTTACAGCAGTTGGGACATCACAGAGAGGATGTTGAGGGAGGATTGTTCATGGTTCTGAGGAAGCATTTGTAGTTTTTCTGACATTTTTGTAGCTTTCTGAAGGGATAGACTGATAGGGAATGCGGGGATACTGAGGGAAAATCTTGCTGCTGTCTTAGTGAGAGGAAAGTGAAAAATGGTGACCAATGAGGGTGAAGCTGCCCTGGGGCTTGCACTGGCTTTGCTGTTGCCCCTTTCCCAGTCCTCCAGCCAGGTGTGCTGTGCCCACCTCCCTGCCCACAGCTCCTGTCCCATGGGTGGGATCTCACTGTGCTCTCTTCTTCCCCAGAGCGTGGCTGACTCCTCCTGGATCACGGAGCTGCTCTGGACCTTCTTTGTTCCCTTCACAGTTTATCAAGTAAGGTACTACGTCTCTCTCTTCTGTTTGGGGCTGGGTTGGGGGTGGGCAGGGCTGTGGTGTCACCGTGGCACTGAGATCTCCCTCCCTGGGTGCCTCAGCAGGGCTGGGCTTGGCACCATCTGYGCCTGGCCGTGTCCAGCTTCTGATGTGGAGAGGGCTCCTGGTTCCTCTTGGGGAAMGAGAGGAGTCTCAGTCTCTCCAGATGTTCAGTTCAAGTTTCCAGGGGTATTTTTGAAGCTGCTGAGCCCAGCAGTGTCTGTCTGTCCCTACAATCCCTTGGCAGTGGGGTGGCCCAGAGCCCTGCCCAGGCCCTGAGTAGCTTTGCTGTAATGAGGGCAGTGGAAAGGACTGGYAATCAAATGTAGGGCTTGGTGTATTTCAGCAAAGGAAAGCCTTTCCCTGGTTCTAGCTGCCTGAATTCTGGGTGACCTGTTTCCTACTTCCATGTAAATGGCCCCAGATCCTCATTAAGGCCTTTCTCTCATTAAGGCCTTTCTCTCATTAAGGCCTTTCTCTCATTAAGGCCAATGAACCACTTCCATCTTCTACCATGTCCTGCATTCGGGAGTGGCTGTTGGGTTTCGCTGCTCCTCTGGGGAAAGCTGTGGGCTGAGCAGGGAGCCTGGAGGTGGGGATGGCATGGCTGGGTGTCCCCAGGGGCTGCTCCCAGCAGGGTGGTGGCTCCATGTGCTGTCTGTCTGTCCCCACTCAGGTGGATGCCGTCTGTCCCCAGACGAGCGGACGAGCGGAGTGAGGACTTTGCGCTCCGAGTTCAGGAGGTAGGAAGGTGGGATGGGACAGGGATCTGTGGGARTGCTGCACTTTGGGGTGGGCACAGGCTGCAGGCAGAGGTGCAGAGGGCATTTCTGGATGTGTGTGTGTGATGGGAGCTCTGCTACATTGTTGGTTTTTGGGGTTTTTTTTTGGTTAAGGTTGGGATTGAAAGTATTCCCTCTAGGCTCTTTCAGATCCTGGAAAGTTTCATCTCCAGATCTGATTTATTAACTCAGGYTGTTCATCTTGGGCTCAGTGTCACTCTTGGGCTCTGCATGAAAAAGTGGAACAGGGTGAGGAGCAGCAGGAGTTGTTCCAGTGGGGATTTTGGGCAGATCCCAGRAGCTGCTTCCTTCTCTGGCCTTTTGGATAAGGGAGCAGGGCTGSTTGTGGGGCTTCCCTCAGCACTGGGTGGGCAGTTTTGGGGGTACATGGAGGGTGCTGAGGGACCTGTAGATGGTATTTTGTGTTTAGACTTAGATGGGCTTTTTTTTTCATTTATGTTATACTTTTATAAGTAGTGAGTTRGTAGTATTTTATTAATAAGTTATAAAAAGGTTATGTATTTATTTTTAAGGTTTTTAACTAAAAACTATTTCATAAAGTAATTATACTTAAAATTATTTTTATTTTTAACTTAATATTTAACTACTTGTGTTTTGAAATGTGGATTTTTTGTTTAGTTATAAAATACTACTTAAACTTATGAAGAAGGACTAGTTTTTSTTTTAAAACTTATTTTGTTATAATTATATTCTAAAACTTTAAACTCTAAGATTTTTATTATGTGATATTACACACTTCTAATCAAACTACACACCCTTAATCTTAGTTCTATTATTTAATATTAGAAGCTTTCTCTACGGCCTCAGGTCAAGTGCAGTGTTCTCTTGYGGGCTGGAGTCTGTCAGCAGTGAAAGTCTAAAATTCTCAGCATCCAGGACTCCAACAGAACATGGTTATTGCCCCTTGCAAGAGCTCAGTTATTTCATGGCCTGTTTGCCACCCCACACTGAGCCTTTCTGCAGTTGTCAGGGCTTTTCCCATCAAGTTCAAACCTTTCACCCCCTTTTTATAACACCACAAATCATACAAATCAGTTGTTTCTTCACCCTGCCTGTATGTGCTGGGTATTTGACAGCTCCAGACATCTCCTACCTCCTTGTCAGCCTCTTTTGGCAGGATGATATTGCAATTCCTGATCCTTCTTGTGCCCTCTGCAACACTGCAATGCATCCCTGAGGCCCTGGAGAAATCAGTTCTGAGCCCTCTTGCCCTCAGCATGGCTCCATGTGGCCCTGGCGTGCTCCCCAGCCTGGAGGGGCTGCCTGGGCTGCTGGTGCTGTGTGATTTTGGTGTGACTGCTCTGTGTTCACAGCTCTTGGCCATGGAGCTGGGTGTGGTATCCACACGGATCACCGCTGCCGACAGGACCGAGCACATGAAGAGGCTGAGGCACACGGCACAGAGGCTGCCCTTTGCCCCAGGTGGGGATCCTGCCTGTGGAACCTCTGCTTTTGGGGGGTTCTCTGTGTGCTTTCAGTGACAGACTCACCCTGTGCCCGCTGTCCTTCCTCCTGCAGCCTCSAGCCAGCGCCCGGCAGCCCGGCCCAGGGTGCCCCCCAGCCTGCCCAGGGGTGCTCCTGAGGACGTGAGGGTGGTGGCCATGGCACAGCAGGTCAAGGAGGTGCTGCCTCACGTGCCCTTGGAGGTCATCAGGACAGACCTGGGTGAGCTGGGATGCCAGRAGGGATGTGGGTCCAAAAGAAGAAACCTTGTCCTTGCTGCAGGCTGAAGTGTCCTGATCTCTAATGGTTCCCTTTGTCCCCACAGTCCAAACCAACTGTGTGGACACCACCATTGCCAACTTGCTGGAGGGGAGAGTTCCTTTCTTCCCTGAAAGTAAAGAGSCTGGAGACCTGCCTGCCCCATCTACCTCCCAGGCTGCAGCTGRTTCTGGCATCCAGGGCTCTGTGCCTGCGCCTTCTTCCAAGGTACTTTGGGGTTGTGTCTCCCTGCTCTGCTGGCCAGGGGCATGGAGCACCAGCCAGGTCCTTGCAGAGCCACCAAGGAGGRTTCATCTGTGTCCTGATGGCTCCTGTGCTTTCCCTTCCAGCCGGCTACAAAGCAGTTTGCAAAGTCCCCCGTGGAGCGTCACCTGTCCCTGCAGGAGAGGAAACGAGCCTTGTACGACTATGCCAGGAGGTGAGAGCCCCCCACAGCTCCCCGTGCCAGGGCCACATGAAATGTCCCCTTGCCCAAGCCCCCAGATGCCAGCCCCAGCAGCTCCCAAGGTGCCCCAGGCAATGGGCTTTCCATGTCTGGCTGACAGGAGCCCCTGTGGGACTGGGTTTCTCTGGGGTCCCACTGGCACCGTGGCACCCTCAGTGTGGGCAGGACGTTCCAGTTTGGCACCAGGGACAGCTCCATTAATGCTCCTTGCTGTGAGGGCACAGGGGGAGTGGGTTTGATCTCTGTGCAGGGTTTTTATGAGGCAAATCGTGGCCCAAGAGGCCAGTTCTGGTGTGTGGGTCTTGCTTTAGGAAGATACAGAAAATTGAGGATGTGTTTGAGGGGAAGTTGAGTGTGCCTGGGCTTGTTGGGCACTGAATGGCTGGGGTGGTGCTGAGGGAACCGTCCTGTTGGGAATCCCTGGCTGAGATCCTGTGGGTGGTCTTGGGGGACCGGGAGCTGCTGTGGGCAGCCCTGGCAGCCCCCCCCTGCCCTCACAATCCACCGGGATTGTCCCCAGCAGGGACAGTACCTCCCTGTGCCCCTCCCCGAGCAGCTCCTGCTCCTTCACCCGTTCCCCTGGGCTCCAGCTGAGCTTGGGATAAACCAGTCCGAGCAGAGCCAGCCCGGCCCTGGGCTGCTGCAGTTTCCCCCGCAGTGTCCCCGGTCCCCCGGGGCTGCTTCCTGGCCAGGTGGGGATCCCCGGGTGGGTTCGCGGGAGGCCCCTCCGGTGTCTGAGGGAGGGCGCTCTCTCCCGCAGGCGGTTCGCTGAGAAGCACGGCGCGGCAAGGGCCGGCGGCAGCCCCTGAGCGGGCCGGACCGGGCCGGTGGCAACCCCTGACCGGAGCTCCGGGCCGGGCCGGGCCGGGCCGGTGGCAACCCCTGACCGGAGCTCCGGGCGGGGCCGGGCCGATGGCACCGGGAGCGCGCGGGCGGGCGGGACGGGCCGGGCGGGGCGGGGGCGCCCCCTGGCGGCGGAAATAAACGGCGGCAGCGTCCGGCGCGGCTCGGGCTGTGCGGGCACCGGGGCGGAGGGCGGGGCCAACGGGACAGGGGGGCGTGGTCAACGGGATAGGGGGCGGGGGCGGGCCGGCTCCGTGCGGGTCTGCACGCGCCGCAGCCGACGCCTGCTSGCGCGCCGCACGTAGGCGCCGCTTAAAGAGGCAACGCGGCGGGTCCGCCGCTGCCGGGGGAGCTGCGGCTGGCGGGCCCCAGCMGGAGGAGCCAGCGCCCCTTTAAGAGACCGGCTGCCGGTGCCGGTGGTTTTATTTACATGGGGGCTCGCGGGCGTCACGTGACTGTCAGCGGCGGGGGCTGCGCGCGGAGCAGCCGCGGGGCCATGGCGGGAGCCGGCGACGACGGTCCGGGGGGAACCGGGGCACCGGGGCGGCATCGGGGCCACGGGAGAGCCGGGCGGGACGGGGAACCGGCGGTGAAGGGGCACCGAGGGGCTCGGGACAATGGGACAGCCGGGCGGGCCGGGGAACCGGGGGTTCGGGACAGTGGGGAGCCCCCGGGGGTGAAGGGGTTGACGTGCACACATACGGGTCTGAGGCACCGGGAGCGCCGGGTGGTTGAGGTGCGCTGTGGATGGGGGGCGGCTCCGTGGGGAGCCCAGGCGGGGTTTCTGAGGGGTTGAGGTGCACCGGGGGTCCCGGGAGGGCTGGGTCGGTGCGGGCACCGCGGGGGCGGGGGCAGATGTCGGTCCCGGGAGAGCAGCCCTGGGGTGCACAGGACGTCCCGGGTCAGGGGTGTGCTGGGGTGCAGGGGTGGTCCTGGAGCAGCGCAGGGGCTGACAGCCCCCCCAGGCTCCTGGGTGGAGCTGCGCTGTGGCCCAGGCTGCCCGGAGCCCGAGGCGGCGCCCTCGCCCTTCTCCTGCCACGCCGACGTGGAGCGGATGCTGCTGGAGGCTCAGCTGGAGACAGAGAGCAGRGAGGGGTGAGTCCTGAGGGGGAGCTGGGCTCCAGAGCCCTGCTGAGCTGTCTCACAGGCTGGGCTCAGTGACTGAGGGATTCTCTTTGCAGGGCCCTGCTRGTGCTYGGCTCCCCAGCCTGGGATGAGGACAGAGCCAGCCATGGCAGTGATCAGCCAGGGGAGAGTGAGGCACTGCCTGCCCACAGCCAGCCCCGGCAGGTGAGGGAGCTGCCCCTGGCACACCCTGCTGTGCCCCAGGCCCTGCTCTGACCTGCCCTGTGTCTCCTTGCAGCGGGATGTGCCACAGGAAGCCAAGTGGAGGCAGCGCCACCTGAGAGCGTCCCTGGGCTGGGCCTGTGCCCGCTGCCCTCGGTACCTGTCTGCAGAGTAAGTCCCGTGTCCCCCACCAGCCCATCCTCCTGCTGCCCCCCATCCTGCTGTCCCTGTTAACCATGAGCTTTTCCCAGGGAATTTGCCTTTGTGTGCTCCCCCCAGCCAGTGCTGTGGAGCCTGCAGGGAGGTGCAGTGGGGAGGAAGAAGAGACTTTTCAGTTCYGAGCTGCTGCTGCTCTTCATCCCCTCGCTCCTGCTCAGCCACCTGCTGACCCTGGGGCTGGGGTGAGTGGCTGGGGCTCTCACTGTGGGGCTGGGGGAGGAGGGAACACTCCTGGATTTGGGCTGCTCKTCCTTGGCTGCTGTCACCACTGCTCCCAGCAGCTGCAGTGGTCTGCTGCCATCTCCCCTTGCTCCTGGCCTGCTGGGGCCCAGCACCCCGTTCCAGTGCCTCACAGTCACTCTCTCCAATCCAGGATCTACATTGGGAAGCGCCTGGCAGCCTCCTCAGCCAACCCTCTGTGAGGAGCTGGGCAGGCAGCACCTTCTGCTCCGCTGGGAACGCAGGGAGAGCCTGGCACCAGCACAGCCTGACCGCTCCCAGGCCCCTCTGTCTGTCTGTCTGTCTGTCTGTCCCTCAGCCCTGCCTGGGGAGCTGATCCCACTGTCCCCGTAGAACGGAACCCGCTGATGGCAGCTCCAGCTGCAGGCAGCCCCTGCCCTCCCCAGCCCCTGGTTACAGCTCCAGGTCCCCTGAAACAGACTGTAAATACRGAGCCCACCTCAATAAAGAGCCCTGTGCCAGCTCAGGGGTTGAGCAGCGAGTCCCCTCCCTGTGTGTGGCTTGGGAAGTGACCATGGGGCCCTTCCCTGCTGCAGGAGGGTGAGTCCTGAGCTTTGGGGTGGTGCCAGCTGGGGGTGAGCCCCTGGGTGGGCTGTGGGCGAACAGGGCTGGGTGCTGGGGCTCCCACAGGTGCCTGGCTGATGTGTTTGCCCTTTATTATCCGTGGCTGCAGTGCAGAGGTGGGAGCTGAGCGTGGCATGGCCAGGCAGGGCAGTGACACTGCCTGGTGCAGGTGGTGACAGGTGAGGGCAGGAGAGGTGGCACTGCAGAGTGAGGCTGCCAGGGCCTGTGTGCACAGCTGTGCAGCGTGGGCCAGGAATGTGTGCTGCAGGYTGGGATGGGAGCTGTGCCACGAGTGGGGAGCAGGAATCACACAGAAATGCCACTGGGGAAGTCACTGCTCCTGCCACTGGCACAGTCCGTGGGCAGCTGGGGTGGAGGGAGGGAGGGAGGGAGGGAGGGACAGACAGACATCCTCATGGCTGGGAGGGGCTGCATGTGTGGGAGCTCAGCGTGGCTCCAGAGGCACAGCAAGCACCCAGGGCCAGGTGGGTCCCAGCCCCAGGGGACACCTGCAGGTGTCCAGAGCTGGTGGGACACAGGGTGGCAGTGCCTGGMGCACACAGGGACTCTGCTCTGGGTGTCACAGCTGCTCCAGCAGGTGAGAATCAAGCAGGGCTGCGTGTCCAGCACAGGGACACTCTGGGCAGGGGTGGCCCCTGCAGACAGCACAGCTGCAGGTGGTGGCATCAGCTCAGAGCTGTGACAGGCGCTTGGACTTGGGTGGCGGCAGCGGCGGTGACTTGAGGCTTCTGTTCCCATCCGCTGCAGGGGACACCTGAGAGCAGAGAGGGACGTGAGGGGTGGTGGGACCAGAACCAGGGCCAGCCCTGAGTGCCTCCCCTGCATTTTCTCCCCTCCAGTACCTTCCCTGGTGCTGCAGCATCGCTCTGCTCCAGGAAGGTCTCATACACCGCGGGGCTGAACTTGCGCGGCAGCGGTGGCAGCTTGCTGGCACTCTTCACACGGCCACCAAAGCCCGTGGGAGACAGGGACGAGCCTGTGCAGGCAGCAGAGGAGACATGGAGGCTCAGCCAGGCTGGGGGGACACAGGGCCCATCAGTGTCCCCAGGGCTGTTAGGCCCAGTGCTCCTGCCGAGGGGAGTGTGGCACTGCTGGGCAGAGGGGACAGAGGTGCCGTGGGATGTGAGCCCAGCCAGGAGCAGGGGGCTGGTTCCCACCAGGAACAACTCTTGGCACCAAGACCCAGTGGCACAAGGTCCAGGATCAATGATCAATAATGGCTGCAGCCCCACAGGGAGTGCCAGGGATGTGCTTGTGCTCCTACTCTGTGCCACCATCAGGGGACCTGTGGGGTGGTGTGGGAGGGCACAGCCCTGCATATGGGGGGTTGCAGGGACTCTCAGGAAGGTGCTGGGGTGATGTGGAAGAGCACAGCCCTGCTCGTGGGGCTGCAGGGACTCTCAGGAAGGTGCTGGGGTGGTGTGGGAGGGCACAGCCCTGCTCATGGGGCTGCAGGGACTGTCAGGAAGGTGCTGGGGGTGGTGTGGGAGGGCACAGCCCTGCTCATGGGGCTGCAGGGACTCTCAGGAAGGTGCTGGGGTGGTGTGGGGCTGCAGGGACTCTCAGGAAAGTGCTGGGGTGGTGTGGGGCTGCAGGGACTCTCAGAAAGGTGTTGGGGTGGTGTGGGGCTGCAGGGATGCTCAGGAAGGTGTTGGGGTGGTGTGGGAGGGCACAGCTCTGCTCGTGGGGCTGCAGGGACTCTCAGGAAGGTGCTGGGGTGGTGTGGGGCTGCAGGGACTGTCAGGAAGGTGCTGGGGTGGTGTGGGGCTGCAGGGACTCTCAGGAAGGTGTTGGGGTGATGTGGGGCTGCAGGGACTCTCAGGAAGGTGTTGGGGTGGTGTGGGGCTGCAGGGACTGTCAGGAAGGTGCCCTGGCAGGTTGTACCTGCAGCGCTGGGCTGAGCAGCAGCAGCAGCTTGGCTCGGCGGGGGCTGTTTCCTATCAGCGCTCGGGCTGCTCTCGCTCATGGGGCAGGAGAGTCTCCATTTCTCGTCCTGGSGCACAGAAGGAAGGCTCAGCACCTCGGAGGGCCAGGCTGGATGGCAGCTCCTGAGTGTCCAGCCCTGTGCCCCTCCAGCCCCTGCTCGTGGGGCTGTAGGGACACTGCCACAGCCCCTCCAGGGCTCCCATCCAGGCTGGGGGCTGGTGCTGCAGGCAGAACCGGGAGCTCTGGGTGCAGCAGGACAGCCAGGGGGGTGCAAGCAGAGCCCCAGGGTGGCCGCAGGGCTGTGCTGAGCATCACCTTGGGCTCTGGTAGCTCCGAGATGGACTGGCGTGCCTCCTGCCGCCGGGACCCGAAGATGGCGCTGGCGCGGCTCTCCCTGCGCTCGTTCCTGTGCTCCTCGCTCTCAGAGGGCCGGCGGGCAGCCTTTGGGGTCGGGGGTGCCTCCGTGCTGTGGGGTGAGGGGAAAAGTGAGGGGCAGCGGGGGAAGGAGGAGCTGGGCTGTGCCGTGGAGCGGCCGGAGCATCACTGGCTGCACTCGGGCATCAGCACCGGCCTCAGCAGGGCAGGTGTGGGGGACAGGAATGGATGGCTCAGGTGACAGCAGGGTCCAGGTGAGCCTGGGGGCTGCACATGGAGTGTCTCTCCTCCATGTCCCCCATAGGGATGGGCCACCGTGGTYACCTGGCAGGACAGACCCCTGAGATGCACTTGGCATAAAGGGAAGGTGGGAGAAAAGCACCTGGGCCAGAGTGAGGCAGGCTCAGCAGGGAGGGCTGAGGGGGATGAGGGGAGATGAGCAGCACTCCCCAGAGCAGCACTTGCCTGGCTCCAGCGAGGCTCAGCCGGTCCCAGTCAGGTACCCAGGCTATGGAGCGGGGTCGGCCGCTCCGCCGGTCCTCAAAGAACATCTGAGAGACACAGCCAGGAGGGCTGAGAGGGCAGAGCCTCCCCAGCCCTTCCCTGGGCACAGCCAGGGCCGGCAGTGCCCTCTCTGACCAGCCCTGCTCCTGGGCAGGCACGGACCCTGAGGTCCCCCATGGCCAGTGGGAGATGTTGTAGTGTGTTTTTATACTTTGTAATAGCTTTGGTTTTGTATTCCTGTATTTTTTCCCAAATGCCTTACCCCAGATTGTACCCCCTCCTTTTACCTGTGTAATCCCTTTCCTTTGCTGAGATCATCCCCAAATCCCCACCCTGGCTCTTCTCCCTGGCTGTCATCCCCTTTCCTCTCTGGGATCCCAGCCCCTCTCCTCTCTGGGGTCCATCTCCTCTCCTCCCTGGATCCTAGCCCCTTTTCTCCTTGGGATTCAGACCCTCTTTTCCCTGTATTTCCTCCTGAAACCCAGCTCCTCTTCCTCCCTGGCATCCTTCTCCTCTCCTGAATCCCAGCTCCTCTTCTTCTCTCTGGGATCCCAGCCCCTCTCCTCTCTGGGATCCATCTCCTCTCCTCTCTGGGATCCCAGCCCCTCTCCTCCCTGAATGCCACCCCCTCTCCTCCCTGGATCCCACCCCCTCTCCTCTCTGGGATCCCAGCCCCTCTCCTCCCATGTGATCCCAATTAATACCAAGCCAGGTGCTTCTTCTGATTGGGATCACACCAGTGCTGGGCACTGTGGCACCTCCAAACCCTTCCTGCTGTGTCTCCCCTCCCATCCCCTCCCAATCTCAGCATCCCATCCCCTCCTTCTAAAAGTTTCAGTCTAGGATGTCCAGTGATTAGCCAGGGTCAAAACCCCCAAAAGTTTCTCCATTCCCTGTCCTAAATATCTATCCCCCAGTATCCATCCCATAGGGTCACTTATTGATTAGTAAAATTTATGACTTCGATTTCCACCTCTCTTAAATATCAACTTGGCTCTCACTGGAGGCCCGTGGGTGCAGGGCCCAGTGCTCCTCACCCTGTTCCTTGCCCAGCTGTGGCCTTCAGCCAGCTGCTCCCTGCTGCCCTGTGGGAACTCAGCGCATCCCTCTGGATGTCCAGAGTTGCTGAGGACCCTGTCGGGGGGCTCAGAGACCCTGCACGCGCTGCCCAGAACACCTGGTGGCTTGACTTTGATCCTTCTAACTAATTGCCAGCTTGCATGGGATGTGAAAGCCACACAGGTTTGAGATGGTGTAATAATAAAATATTCACAGGGTGAAAATGTAGATTTTAGGATTTTTTGGTGTAGGGGTTAGGGGACAAGATGGACGAATCTGGCATGTCTAGTCCTTCTTCCTTCTTCTTGTTCTCCATTTTCTGCTGGTGATGTTGGCACTTTGGGATTGGTTCAGAGTAAAGTGCACTGTGCTAAACATAGGTGATAGGTATTCGGATAATTAAAGTAAATATGTTATACGTAGTTTGTAGTACAAAAATACAACACACTGCCTCGGGGGCAGTCAGAGTGCCTTGGCTGCCATGACTGAGCAGACCCTCGGCTGGGCAGAAAGAAAATTTTGTAGATAAGAATTAATAAACAACCTGAAGACCGAAAAGCAGAGTCCAGACTCATTCTTCAGAGCGTGGCTGCCACAGAACACCCCAGGCATTCTCGGGGCAGAGAACAAAACAACCGACCCGAGACTGCCCCATCTGCACTGGCTTGGCCCAGGGCGGTGCCCAGCCTGCCTGCAGTGCCCAGCCCTGGCACTCTGTCCTAGGGTGACATTATGATGCTTGTATCCCCATTCATGTGTTCTTTTTCTGCGGGATATTATCGTTCTGTGCCTTTAAGACTGGCTTTGAAGAGTGAAAGTTTTGTTTGGGTTTTTCTTATCAGGGACACGGGCAGTACTTTTGAGGCTGCTTTGGCTTTTTTGCTTTGCTTTGCTGCTTTGCTTTCTCTCTGCTTGCTTCTGCTTGCTTTTGCTTCTGCTCGTTAGCTAGTTTAGCTAAACAGTCCAGATTTCTTCCTGGGACTGTTTTCTCCTCTCCTTTTTTGACCATCTCGAACCTGCTCTGGACTGCGGACCTTGGAACACCGAGAATTTTACACCCTGTGGCTGCAGCAGCTGCCCCAGCGCCCGGAGGGACTGACAACAGAGCGACACCCCCACAGACAGAGACTTGTCTGAATTTGTCATCTTTTTCAGAGTGGTTGTCATCCGGTATTGTTCATTTGTGTGCTGGGGGGTGCTGTGCCGTTAAATAAAACAGGTTCTTTTCCACTTCTCTCTGAGGAATCCTTCCCGAACCGGTTTGGGGGAGGCCGTGTGGGGTTTGCTTTCTGGAGGGGCCCCCTTGGAAATTTTTCTACCAAATTTGCACTAAACCAGGAACACACTCACCGATCTCTCGCCCCCTGTACTGAGCCTGCACTTGGCCCGCAGCTGCTCGAAGCACTGCTCCATGCGCTCGTGGAACGGCCGCAGGTCCTCCGGCACCTTCTGCCCGTGGATCCGGATGCCCTCTGCCAGCAGGGGGATCTGTGSGACAGCAGGGACTCGTGGGGGGGTCCCTGGCACCGGGGCCAGCTGGCCCTGCCAGAGGGATGCTGCACCTGGTACCTGCCAGGCGATCAGGTCCTTCAGCTTCTCGATCTTCCCTGCATCCTCAGGGTGCTCCTGCATGTACAGCTCCTGGAAAAAAGCCTGAAAGGACCTTCCTGAGTGCCACTGCCAGGCTGGCCCAGCTCACACAAGCTGGGGATGGCATCCCCTTTCCTCTGGGATCCATCTCCTCTCCTCCCTGGATCCCAGACGTTCTTCTCTCTGGGATCCACCTCCTCTCCTCCCTGGATCCCACCCCCTTTCCTCTGGGATCCACCTCCTCTCCTCTCTGGATCCCAGTCCTTCTGCTCCATGGGATCCATCTCCTCTCCTCCCTGAATGCCACCCCCTTTCCCCTCTGGGATCCCAGCCCCTCTTCTCCCTGAATCCCACTCCTTTTTCCTCTCTGGGATCCATCTCCTCTCTTCCCTGGATCCCATCTCCTCTCCTCCCTGGATCCCACTCCCTTTCCTCTCTGGATCCCAGCCCTTTCCTCTCCGGGATCCACCTCCTCTCCTCTCTGGATCCCATCCCCTCTCCTCCATGGGATCCCAGCCCCTTTCCTCCCTGGATCCCAGCCCTTCTTCTCCCTGGGATCCATCTCCTCTCCTCCCTGAATGCCACCCCCTTTCCCCTCTGGGATCCCAGCCTCTCTTCTCCCTGAATCCCACTCCTTTTTCCTCTCTGGGATCCATCTCCTCTCCTCCCTGGATCCCATCTCCTCTCCTCTCTGGGATCCATCTCCTCTCCTCCCTGGATCCCACCCCCTTTCCTCTCTGGATCCCAGCCCTTTCCTCTCTGGGATCCATCTCCTCTCCTCCCTGGATCCCATCTCCTCTCCTCTCTGGATCCCATCTCCTCTCCTCTCTGGGATCCATCTCCTCTCCTCTCTGGATCCCACTCCCTTTCCTCTCTGGATCCCAGCCCTTTCCTCTCTGGGATCCATCTCCTCTCCACCCTGAATGCCAACCCATTTCCCCTCTGGGATCACAGCCCCTCTCCTCCCTAAATCCCACTCCCTTTTTTCCTCTCTGGGATCCACCTCCTCTCCTCTCTGGATCCCAGGCCCTTTCCTCCCTGGATCCCAGCCCTTCTTCTCTCTGGGATCCATCTCCTCTCCTCCCTGAATCCCACCCCCTTTCCCTTCTGGGATCCATCTCCTCTCCTCCCTGGATCCCAGCCCCTCTCCTCCCATGTGATCCCAATTAATACCAAGCCAGGTGCTTCTCTGATGGGATCACACCAGTGCTGGGCACTGTGGCACCTCCAAACCCTTCCTGCTGTGTCCTCCCCTCCCATCCCCATCCCAATCCTCA